>SJYQ01002020.1:431318-545962 GCA_006410935.1 Redunca redunca | reverse complement strand
TACCCTGTCCATCTCCCTCCTGTGTCCCCAGCGCTTCGGTCTTGCTGGTCCTTTCACGCGTTGATGTTTTCCATTTTGACAGTTTTTTTCATATCCAGTGTGTATGATTAGATTTTAAGTTGAGAATATCTGTGTTCTCAGTTACATTTTTGTTTTATCCTTCAAAAGATAGTTACAAATCTTGGTTGAAACTGCCGTTTCCTTACACTGGGTTCTGTTTGGACTCGGCACCTCTTACTCGGGTGATTTTCCTCTGAAACGCTTTCCGCCAGCAGTGTGCTCATCTTTACGCTGTGGCTCCCTGGCGCCTGAGCCGTGCCCGCCTGCTGTGGCTGGGCTGGAGGCGCTGGGAGCTGGGCCGGAGGTGTGGCTCCCTGCCGTCTGAGCTGTGCCTGCCTGCTGTGGCTGGGCCGGAGGTGTGGCTCCCTGGCGCCTGAGCCGTGCCCTGTCTTCTGTGGCTGGGCCGGAGGTGTGGCTCCCTGGCGCCTGAGCCGTGCCCGCCTGCTGTGGCTGGGCTGGAGGCGCTGGGAGCTGGGCCGCTGCCCATGCAGTGGCTGGCCCTGGCATGACTTCTGCTCTTTGCAGGCGCCCAAACTTAAAGACCTTTTAAATAACTATTCACAGGGAGCCACACAGGTGGTGCAGAGAGACCCCGGGACCCTACCCATGGCACAACATCATGGGTTTATGTGCCTGCCTGGCACCACGAGGCGCCCTCTGTGCTCACCCCACCATCCCCATCCTGCATGTCTTTCGAGCATCGTTTCAGGTCTTCCATAACACGGGATTATGGAACTTGGTGGCTTGCTTTTCTCACTCTGCTCCCCGACCTCAGCAGGCTGCGTCTGCAGGGCCCTCCTTTGCACGTTGGCAGGCTGTGTGTGTTTGGTAACGCTTGGGCATCCAGGGTTATCTGGGAGGCCCTCGGTTTTGGGCTGCTCCATTACAGCCACGCTGCACGTGTGTGCACGTTACGTCTGGGCCGGCGGCCTTGCTCTGGGGGTGTCGGCTGCTCCGTTACGGCCTCGCTGCCCGCGCGTGGACATTGCGTCTGGGCCGGCGGCCTTGCTCTGGGGGTGTCGGCTGCCCCGTTACAGCCACGCTGCACGTGCGTGCACGTTACGTCTGGGCCGGCGGCCTTGCTCTGGGGGTTTCGGGTGTGCTCCCTTTTCAGGTGCTGGCTTGCAGCCGGGCTTCATCCTTGCGCTTCTGAAGACCTACAGTCTCTTTAAGGAGAAGTTGTTCATTTTGATGAAGTTCAACTTATACAGTTCAGTTCAGCTCAGTTGTGTCCAACTCTTTACTACCCCCATGGACTCCCTGTCCATCACCAACTCCCGGAGTTCACTCAAACTCATGTCCACTGAGTCGGTGATGCCATCCAGCCATCTCATTCTCTGCCGTCCCCTTCTCCTCCTGCCTTCAGTCTTTCCCAGCATCAGGGCCTTTTTCATTGAGTCAGCTCTTCGCATCAGGTGGCCAAAGTAGTGGAGTTTCAGCTTCAGCATCAGTCCCTCCAGTGAACACCAGGACTGGTCTCCTTTAGGATGGACTGGCTGATCTCCTTGCAGTCCAAGGGACTCTCAAGAGTCTTCTCCAACACCACAGCTCAAAAGCATCAATTCTTTGGCGCTCAGCTTTCTTTATATTCTTACTCTCACATCCATATGTGACTACTGGAAAACCATTAGCGTTGACTAGATGGACCTTTGTTGGCAAAGTAATGTCTCTGCTTTTAATATGCTGTATAGGTTGGTCATAACTCCTTCCAAGGAATAAGCATCTTTCAGTTTCATGGTGGTGGTAATTTTGGAGCCCCTGCAAAGTAAAGTCAGCCATTGTTTCCACTGTTTCCCATCTATTTCCCGTGAAGTGATGGGACCAGATGCCATGATCTTAGTTTTCTGGATGTTGAGCTTTAAGCCAACTTTGTCACTCTCCTCTTTCACTTTCATCAAGAGGCTTTTTGGTTCCTCTTCATTTTCTGCCATAAGTGTGGTGTCATCTGCATATCTGAGGTTATTGATATTTCTCCTGGCAATCTTGATGCCAGCCTGTGCTTTTTCCAACCCAGCATTTCTCATGATGTACTCTGCATAGAAGTTAAATAAGCAGGGTGACAATATTCAGCCTTGACGTACTCCTTTTCCTTTTTGGAACCAGTCTGTTGTTCCATTTCCAGTTCTAACTGTTTCTTCCTGACCTGCATAACATTTCTCACGAAGTAGGTCAGGTAGTCTGGTATTCCCATCTCTTTCAGAATTTCCCACAGTTTGTTGTAATCCACACAGTGAAAGGCTTTGGCTTAGTCAGTAAAGCAGAAACAGAACTTGAACAGTACTTTTCTGTTAAGTCTGTGCTTTTGCCTAAAGCTCTCTGGCCAGCCCTGAATCCTGCAGACTCTCTCTAATTTTCATAGCTCTTATTTTATGTGAACTTTAAGTATGTGTGTGTGTTAGTTCGTCAGCTGTGTCCGACTCTTTGTGACCCCATGGGCTATAGCCTGCCAGGCTCCTGTGTCCATGGGATTCTCCAGGCAAGAATACTGGAGTAGATTGCCATTCCCTTTTCCAGGGGAATCTTCCCAACCCAGGGATTGAACCTGGGTCTCCTGAATTGCAGACAGACTCTTTACCACGGAGCCTCCAGGGAAGCCTTAAGCATGTGACCTGTCGTGAGTTAAGGTTGTATTAGACTTGAGGCTGAAGGCGAAGTTCATTTATTCGTCTGCCATTTTTTGGACCACCGTCATCGATTTTAAAGTGCATGTCGGGAGATTCTCCTTTATTTATGTATCTCATTGAAACTGTGCTCTGACCCCGTCCCCACTTCTAGAATTCTGCCCTAACGCAGGTGACTCCTGAAAGTGCTGACTGTCGCTGTCTCATTCCTCCAGGGGAAAAAGCGATCTGAAATTCAGCTTCAGGAAGCGCCTCTGACCGTAACGCTGATCCAAGGGTCCGCCTTGCTCTGGGGAGTTGCTCTGCTGGCCACTAGCGCGCAGTCAGGTGCTGCAGCACCCCTCCTTCTGCTGGCAGTTGCTGAGCCGCCCAGGCTGTTGCAGGGAAAGGAGAGAGAAGGGCTTTGAGGCTTCAGAAGCTGATTTGCTGAAGGTCATGCTCTCTCCTCCTTCACACGCTGGTAACTCAGTCTGCTTCCCAGACCCCTGCGAGAGGAGGGGACTGGAGGTGTGGAGACTGGGGGCCCTCCTGGCTCCCAGACCCATACCTTGTCTCTCCTGACTGCTGGCTTTTCTGCTCTCCAGACCCTGCTCAGTCTTGTTCGATTTTCTCAGGAAAGCATGTTTTATTGAAAATTGAATTTTGGAAACGAACATCTTGCATGTTTATGACAAGAAATCTATCTTCCGTTAAAAGTTTAGAAATGCAGGTTTTCATAGCTGGGTGGCCTCATGTCCCCACGCGAGGCAGAACCAGTTTCCTCTTGGATGGTGGTGTCCACACCATCAAACTCCCCAGCTCAGGGTTATGCTGGCCCCTGCTCACACGAAGCAGGAGAGGGGGGCCCTTGTGTCCCGTGCGGCACGCTGTGTAGACCAGCTCCCTGACTGACTCGAGTTCGCTCTTGAGCTGTGGTGCTGGAGAAGACTCTGGAGAGTCCCTTGGACTGCAAGGAGATCCAACCAGTCCACTCTGAAGGAGATCAGCCCTGGGATTTCTTTGGAAGGAATGATGCTGAAGCTGAAACTCCAGTACTTTGGCCACCTGATGCGAAGAGTTGACTCATTGGAAAGGACTCTGATGCTGGGAGGGACTGGGGGCAGGAAGAGAAGGGGACAACAGAGGATGAGATGGCTGGATGGTATCACCAACTTGATGGACGTGAGTCTGAGTGAACTCCGGGAGTTGGTGATGGACAGGGAGGCCTGGCATGCTACGATTCATGGGGTCGCAAAGAGTCGGACACGCCTGAGCGACTGAGCTGAACTGAACTGAACATATAATTTACCATCGTAGCTATGTGTAAGTGCCCAGCCATCACCCTGTCGTCCCAGAGCTTGCCCATCTCCCCAAACTGACCCTGTGTCCCTGCTAGACTCACTTCTCTCCCCTCCTCTCCTCCAGCTCTGTCTCTGCCCCACCCCTGCTACACACAGACACAGACACACACACAGACACAGACATACACACAGACACACACACACACCCTCTGTATCTACTCTGTCTCAGATTGACAGAATCAGTGCTTGGTCCTTCATATAAGCAAGTTCAAGTTCAGTCGCTCAGTCGTGTCCAACTCGTTGCGACCCCATGGACTGCAGCATGCCAGGCCTCCCTGTCCATCACCAACTCCCGGAGCTTGCTCAAACTCATGTCCATCGAGTTGATAATGCCATCCAACCATCTCATCCTCTGTTGTCTCCTTCTCCTCCTGCCTTCAATCTTTCCCAGCATCAGGGTCTTTTCCAATGAGTCATCTCTTATTATCAGGTGGCCAATGTATTAGAGTTTCAGCTTCAGGATCAGTCCTTCCAGTGAATATTCAGGACTGGTTTCCTTTAGGATGGACTAGTTGGAACTCCTTGCAGTCCAAAGTACTCTCAAGAGTCTTCTCCAAAACCACAGTTCAAAACCATCAGTTCTTTGGCACTCAGCTTTCTTTATAGTCCAACTCTCACATCCATACATGACTACATGACTCCTGGAAAAAGCATAGCTCTGACTAGAGGGTCCTTTGTTGGCAAAGTGACGTCTCTGCTCTTTAACACGCTGTCTAGGTTAGTCATAGATTTTCTTACAAGGAGCAAGCGTCTTTTAATCTCATGGCTGCAGTCACCGTCTGCAGTGATTCTGGAGCCCAGAAAATAAAGCCTCTCACTGTGTTGCTTCCCCTTCTATTTGCCAGGAAGCGATGGGACAAAGATCCTTCATACAGGGATATGTCCTTTTGTGTCCGGCTTATTCCACGCCGCACAGGGTCCCCGAGAGCTGTCTGCACTCTCTCAGCGCACCCCTCCTTCTCAAGGCTGTGTGATATTCCACTGCACGCGTGTCCGTGTACACACCACACACACACTTGGTTTATCCACTCCCTCGTCGGGCACCTGGGCTGCCTCCTCCCTCGTCTGCTGTGGACCCAATTGTACAAAGAGCTCTTCTGGCCTCTGCTTCCGGCTCTTGAGAGTGTGCGCCCAGAAGTGGGGTCGCAGGATTGCGTNGGACCTGGGCCTCAGCCCCTCCACAGATGGCCCCATCTGCTGGGGCCCAGGTGGGGAGCGCCCGACCATGAGGGCAGAGTGCCGGCTCCACCTGCAGGGCCCGCAGGCAGGTCTGGATGAGGACACAGCTGGGGCCGCCCATCTGCATGGACTCCCTGTTCACAGTCCTACCCCCCCCCCCCCCCGCCCCCACAGCACGCAGAGGTCCTTGCCAGGACGTGGTGCTCTCTGTCGATCGATAGCCGCCATCCCAGGAGTGCGAGGCGGCCCCACTGCCGTCCTGAGTTGTTTTCCTGATGGTTGGTGACGCTGAGCGTCATTTCATGTGCTGTTTGGCCCTGTGTGTGTCTTCTTTGGAGAGATCTCTGTTCATATGCTCTGCCCATTTTTAAATCGAGTTCTTTGTTCGGATGTAGAGTTATTATATATTCTAGGTGTGAATCCTCTGTCAGATATATGCTTTGGAAATGTTTTCTCCCATTCTGTAGGTTGTCTTTTCATTTTGTTGGTTGTCTTTTGAGGCACAGAAATTAAAAAAGTCTTAATTGAAGTATAATTGAGTTACGGTATTACATTAGTTTCAAGTACACAGCATAGCATAGTGACTGTTTTTATATATTACGCAATGGTCACCGGGATAAGTCTCGTTGCAGTCAGTCGCCATGCCGTTATTGGGCCTGCTGCCTTTCAGGCCTCCATGGTTCACCGATCACATAACTGGGGGTCTGTGCCTCGCGGTCCCCTTCGTCTGCTCTGTCCGTCCTCCGCCGACTCCGCCCTCTGTCTGTCGTCTGCGTCTGCGAGGGTGCTTCTTGTTGCTGTTTGCTGATGCTTTCCGCTTTTGGATTCTCCATGCGCGTGCGTCGTGGTATTCGCCTCCCTGCCTCATCTGGCGGCGCGCCTCTGGACCCCGCGCCATCACCGGCAGCATGGCTTCATCCTTCCTTGCGGCCGGGCAGTGCCCCCTGTGTGTGCTGAGCCCCGCGTCCCCTCGCCCGTCTGTCTGTGGACGGTGCCCGGGCTGCTTGTGCGTCGAGGCTGTCACAGTGCGTGGCGAGCGTGCGGCGCAGTTACCTTTGTGGGCTGCTGCTTTGGGTTGTTTTGGATGAATACCCAGGAGTGGGGTTTCTGGATCATATGGTAGTTCTGTTTTTAATTTTCTGAGGAGCCCACATGGTGTCTGCACCAGCTGACGTTCCCGACGATGGGCGCTAGGGTTCCGTTTTCTGCTCGTCCTCTCCAGCATTTGTGATCTGCCGTCTTGGGATGACGGCCATTCCGACAGGTGTTAGGGGATATCTCATGGTGATTTTGATCTATAAGAAGTTTTTATTTTCAATAAAATCTGATTTATCTTTTTTCCTTTTGTTGCCCGTGCCCTTGTTGTAATATCGAAGGGGTCATCACCAGGCCCAGCGCTGTGATGCTTCCGCCTTGTTCTCTCCTGCAAGTTACCCCGTTGAGCCCTCTGACGCGTTGAGTGCATCTCTGTCTGTGATGCACGGCAAGGGTCCTCCTGTGTCCACCCTTCGGCGGGCAGCTGCCCATCTCCCAGCCCTGTGTGTCGCGGGCACGTGTGGCTCAGCCGTGTCGGGCTGAGTCAGGCTGTCCAAAGGCGGTTGGTGACTCGGGGAGCGTGCAGTGGGGGCATGTGCGTGGCGTCTGGAGTGAAGGTGGGGGTGCCGGTCAGTGCCGGCATTGACCTCGCCCGGGAAGGCTGAGGCCAGGACACTGAGGAAGTGGGTAAAATTCAGCAAAAGAACCTTAAAGATGTGGCGTGGTGATGCCTGGCTTGAAACCCTCTGGGGGGCGCCCCGAGGAGACACTTCCTCAGAGAGTCCTGGGCGCCTCTCGTGAGTCACACGCGTCACCCGGGCCACAGGCTGGCCAGCTCCCTGCCGCTTCCCCTAGAGACACAGACCCTGCTTTCCCCTGTGCCGCCACCGCGCTCCTTCTCGGCCCGGCCTGTCCTTGTGGGGGCTGGGGGACGGAGGCGCCGGCCTGCGCGCTGCTGCCGCCGGTGTGCCTGCCGCCTGTGCGTCTTGTTGATCGTGCGTCTGCCGCCTGTGTGTCATTGCCGCCGGTGCGTCTGCCGCCTGTGTCTTGTCAGTCGTGTGTCTGCCGCCTGCGTGTCTGTTGGTTGACAGTGTCGGCTGTATGTTGGGGCCGCCTGTGCGTCTTGTTGGTTGTATACTGGGGCCGCCTGTGCGTCTTGTCGGTCGTGTGTCTCTGCCGCCTGTGCACCTGCCGCCGTCTGCCGCCTGTGTCAGTCTCGGTTGTATGTTGGGGCCACCTGTGTGTCTCTGCTGCCTGTGCGTCTTGTCGGTTGTGTGTCTCTGCCGCCTGTGCGTCTGCCGCCTGTGTCAGTCTCGGTTGTATGTTGGGGCCGCTTGTGCACCACTGCCGTCTGTGCGTCATTGTCGGCTGTCTCTGTTTTGAAGCACGTGGCGAGTAAGGACCCCAGGGAAGGCCGGGACGCCCGCGACCGGGAGGAGCCGAAAGAGGAGCTGAGCAGGGGCGCCTCGGAGTCTGCACGCCAGCAGCTTTCACCCCCCTTCCCGTCCCTTCACCAGTCGCTACCTCAGAACCAATGCTACGTGGCCACCGCGAAGGCCCAGACAGGTAAAAGGGGCCTGCCGCGCTCCGGGGTGTCCGCCGGCTCCACCCTCGCCCGGCCTGTGTCGCTGCCTCCGCTGCTCTCCAGCTCCCAGACGAAGGTCGCTTTCAGGCTGACGGTCTGCGGCTGTGGTTCGATGGGGTGGGCACTCTAGGTCTGGGGTGGCGGTCAGTTCAGGGGCTGAGTGCCGGGGCCTGGCGCGTGGGACGGCCCCTCGTGCGTCGGAGGTGGGCACACCAGGTCCCTGGTGGGCCTTTCTGGAGAGGGGGTGGCTCCTGGGGGGTTGCGGGGGGAGAGCCGTGGAGCCCGCTCCCTCTGGAGACTGGACTTCTCGGGACAGATGGGCTCTCCGCCAGGCCCTGGGCTCGCAGGCGAGGGGGCACTCAGACTGTGAGGGGCCCCCGGTGCGGGGTGGGGGGTCCTCTTGCTGCCTGTCTGTAGTTTGACTTCAGACCCGAGTCTCTGTGGAGGACCCGTGTCCCCGCGGGCGCATCGCCCGGCGAGGGGCGCTGAGTCTCTGTGGAGGACTCCTGTTTCCCCGCGGGCGCATCGCCCGGCGAGGGGCGCTCGCCTCTGGCCGTCGTGGCGGTCGCAGGCCTGGGCCCTTGGTGTGTGCTTGCCACGCGTGGCGCCCTCTCACATGGCCGCCGGGCGGTGCTTCTGGCCAGGCGTGGCCTGCCGTCCCCCGGAGTGTGTTGTCAGTCTGGAGTGTCCCTGGGGTCTCAGCTGTCTTCTGGACTGCCCCCGAGGCCCAGGTCCTCGCTGCGTCCCCCTGGGGGTGGGGACCCCCGGGTCACCATCCTGAGTGTCTCAGGAGGTGGGGCCTAAAGGACTGCGTGGTCCGCCCCTCCTGCTCGGCGGCATGGGTGTCTGGGGACGCCGCCGGGACTGACCGCCCGGCCTGGCCTCCCTCTCTGGTGTCCCCCCCGCCTTCCCGGGGAGCTTCTGGTGCAGTGAAGGGCTCCCCTCGCCGGCTGCGCCTCTGCCGCAGCGCGTGGCCCCTCCTGTACGTCTCCCGTCTGTCGCCGTCAGGCCTGCGCTGTCCCGGGTGTGCCTTTCAGGCTGGCTCCTGAGTCCTCCGACATGACCCCCTCGCCTCAGAGGACTTCCTGCCTTCTCCAGGTGGACCCGGCCCGTCTTGTCCTTCCTGGTCCTGGGCCCAGGCTTGTCTCCAGGGAGCTCATGTTCTGTTTGTTGAAATGTAGTGGTTGGTTAGAAAACAGGGTCAGTCTGTCTTCCCACCACCCCTTGGTATTATTGTTAAATAATAATAGCGTCTCAGCCAGACAGGCTAGCAGCTCTCGGCGAAACGGCACCTGTGGGTTTGGGGCTCGGTGACAAGGTCAGGAGCTGGTGCTTCTGTTGAGACGTTAAGATCGGGGACTTCCTCATGGTCCAGTGGTTAGGATTTGATGCTTTCACTGCTGAGGGCGTGGGTTCAATCCCTGGTCAGGGAAGTAAGACCCTGCAAGCCCAGTGGTGCTGGTGGGGAGGGGAGAGCGGTAGGGGTGGGAAGAGTGCAGATTGCTTCGTTTGAGCTCTGTCATCCCTCATCCGTTCAGGACAAGTTCTCTAAGCAGAAACACTGAGGCCAGTAGTTTCCCACTGGAGCCTTCCTGCCCTCTCTGCCGGCTGAAGACGGGCCCACGGGCGCAGGACTGTGAATACGTCTTGGTGCCCAGACCCTCCTGCGGCCTGCAGCCCTGCTCCTCTGGGGGCACAGTCTCTGCCCGTGGCTTTTCTGCCATGTGGCTTTTCTGCCATGTGGCTGTGGCTGATTGTGACGGCGCCCGTGTGGCCTGGGCGCAGGCGACCTCTGTCCACCTGGTCCTTCACACCCGCCTCCCCTCCTTCTTCTGTGCCACCTCCTGTCCGTGTTAGACTTGCCTTGGGACAGTCACGATTTCGAGTCGTCCCTTATTGTTCCCACTTTAAGTCACGGTGGTGAGAACCCCGGAGGGCCTGTGGGTGCCTTTCAGCCTCAGCACAGGCTGGGCAAACTCCGGATTTGCATGAAGCTCACCACCCGCCTGCTTCCCAAGGTTGCCGGCGCCCGCTGCACATGGGTGGCATTGTGTCTCCGTGCGCTCCCCTGCAGGCCGTGTGCCGGCAGCTCTCGTGTCCTGGCACCCGTGTGCACAGCCGTCTTTTTCAGTGTCTCCTTCACGTGTTTCATAGAACTTAAACGTAAGGTGTTTCTCTCAGTCCTTTGGAGGAGTTCTTTCATGTGAAAGCAGTGGTTTTCAGGGTTTTTTAAAAAACAATTCTTGAAACTTCTTACAAAAAGAAAACATCGTAGGAACCCTCATTCCAAAACAGTGAACCTGGGGCTGCCTTGCCCAGAACAGCATCAGTGGCCACAAGCCCTCCTCGCCCCTGCTTGGTCCTGCGACCGCTGCACTTGCCTGGAAGCCCTGCTCCCGGCACGCCTGTCCGCCCGCCCTCGTGTGCAGGGACAGGGCGCTGAGCAGTCATGGGGCTCTGACCGAGGACGGAGGGTCCTGGTGACCACGGCCAGTCCGCCACGGCCGGCTCGCGTGGGCCCTCTGCACAGCTCGGTGTTTCCTTGCGAACAGATCGCATGGTCCATGGTGGGTTTTCTGCCTTCTCTGTGCAACTTACGACACTGTTGTGGGTGCTGATGGTATTTTGGTGATCAATCTGCCTTTAAAAACGTTTGAATGGCATTTCTTTTCTTCTCTTGTCCCCTTTTGACTTTTTTTTTCTTTTTAGCTTGCTTGCCTTTTGTTTTAGCAGCTGCAGTATCTCGGAAGAAAAAGCGAAGAATGGGAACCTATAGCCTGGTTCCTAAGAAAAAGACCAAAGTGTTAAAGCAGAGGACGGTGATTGAGATGTTTAAGAGCATAACTCATTCCACGGGGGGCTCCAAGGTAAGTGCTGTGCCAGGCTGTGGGGGGCCCTCCGTGTCTCTGCTCTGCTCCAGGGCAGCCCCTGCCATGCCCGCTGGGAGGGGAGTCGGGGTCCCGACGCTGCGTCTGCCCTCTTCCAGGGGGAGAAGGATCTGAGTGATGGCTCCCTCCACGTGAACGGTGAGAGCCTGGACCTGGACTCGGAGGAGGACGACTCGGAGGAGTTGGACGAGGATGAGGACCAGGGTGGCCCGCCAGCAGCTGCGTTCCCCACCGAGGATGGCAGGGCCTCCAAGGACGGCATGCTGGCGCCTCAGAAGGTGGGTGGCATGCACACCCGACCTCAGTCCTGGGTGAGGGGCTAGAGGCCGTCTGCACCTCGGGCCTTAGGAAAGTCCTGCTTGCTTCTGGCTGCGATTCTTGGGTTTCGCCTCTCTTGGTTCTTGGGACAGTCTGCTTTCCTCGGAGCACTGCCTGTCTTGTCTCCAGGCACTGGAGTGACAGGAACAGTGTCGTGAGGAGCTGCTCTGCCAGCTATGCTGACCCAGCGCCTGTACAGCCTGCCCTTGGCCCTGGCTTGGGTCCTGGGCACCCAGCCCGGGAGCGGCCTTCCTGCAGGCGAGGACTCCGTTCTCCCGGAGGGGCGAGTGCCCAGCTGGGACAGGCCTGTGGGGCGGTTACACGTGCGGGCGCGCTTGACAAGCTCAGGTGTGCAGAGCGGTGGTCCTGGCGGTGCTCTGTCCAGGCTGGTGCGGGGTCCCCACAGGGGCGGCGGGAGCAGGCCTGGGGGCGGCGGCGGGAGCAGGCCTGAGGAGAGCGGCCTTGGTGTCCAGGCCTTCTAGTCGGGGGGCGGACGAGTCGGAGGAGGAGCAGCAGCCGTGGCTGAGAGTCAGGCAGGTGCAGACCGTGGTTTCCCATCACTGCGGCGCGTCAGACGCGTCTGAGGGAACCCTGGGCCGTCCTTGTGTGAAACAGACGCCATATCTGACGAGTTACTCTGAACTAAGTGTGGGCAGAGATGGTGTGGTGAGTTTCTTGCAGCAGTGACTTTTTGGAAGTGTATGATTTTGTTGACTAGCCTTTTGCACTTTGCAATAGCCCCATGGGTATAGATTTTGATGTGTGTGAAGGGTTTTCTTTCAGCCTCTGGAGGTCGGGAGTGCCCTATTGCTCAGACACTCAGTCGTATCCAGTTCTTTGCGACTTCGTGGACTGCTGCAAGCCAGGCTCCTGTCCTCCAGTGTCTCCCGGAGTTTGTTCATATTCATGTTCGTGGCGTCGATGGTGCCATCCAACCGTCCCGTCCTCTGTTGCCCGCTTCTCGGGTTGTCCTCAGTCTTCCCCAGCATCAGGGTCTTTTCCAGTGTGTCGGCTCTTCGCACCAGGTGGCCAGAGTATTGGAGCTTTAGCTTCAGCATCAGTCCTTCCAATGAATATTTGGGATTGCTTCCCTTTAGGACTGACTGATCTCCTTGCTGTCCAAGGGACTCTCAAGAGTCTTCTCCAGCACCACAGTTCGAGAGCATCAGTTCTTCAGCGCTCAGCCTTCTTTCTGGTCCAGCGCTCGCATTGGTACATGACTACGGGAAAACCACACCTTTGACTTTACGGACCTTTCTCGGCAAAGCGATGCCTCTGCTTTTTAATACTCAGTCTGGACCTGTCATAGCTTTTCTTCTGAGGAGCAAGTGTCTCTTAGTTTCATGGCTGCAGTCACCATCCGCAGTGATTTGGGAGTTCAGGAAAATAAGGTCTGCCACTGTTTCCACTTTCCCCATCTATTTGCTGTGGAGTGATGGGATCAGATGCCATGGTCTTGGCTTTAAGCCAGCATTTTTAGTCTCGTCTTTTACCCCCATCAAGAGACTCTTTAGATTCTCTTTGCTTTCTGCCATTTGAGTGGTGTCATCTGCATATCTGAGGTTGTTGATATTTCTCCCAGCATCCTTGATTCTATCTTGTGAGTCCTCTAGCCAAGCATGATGTACTGTGCACATAACTGAAATAAGCAGGATGACAGTATACAGCCTTGACGCACTCCTTTCCCAGCTTTGAACCAGTCTACTGTCCCATGTCCCGTTCTAACTGCTGCTTCTTGACCTGCTACACGTTTCTCAGGAGGCAGCTCAGGTGGTCTGGTGTGCCCATCTCTTGAAGAGTGTTTCGGCTTGTGATCCAGTCAAAGGCCTTAGTGCAGTCAGTGAAGCAGAAGGAGATGTTCCCTCGTCTTTTCTGGTGTTGCTTAAATTTCAGAATCATTGTAGCCCCTTAGGCCAGTTCTACTTGTCTAGGAGGTTTGGGGGCAAAATTTTAAATGTTGTCCCAGCCCCTGAGGTGTAATTATTCAAAAATAAATTGTTAGAAAATGCTAATACTAGAGATTTAAAGAAAATTTTAAAATCATTTAAGATACCATTTGTTATTTTTCCCCTCTCCTGTAGAATCATAGGAGGAAGCAGTTTCCTAGCGCGCGCGCGCGCGCACGTGTGTGAGAAAGGGTTGCTCAGCCTAGCCCGTGTGTGTGTGTGTGTGTGTGTGTGTGTGTGTGAGAGAGAAGGTTGCTCAGCCTAGCCCGTATGTGTGTGTGTCTGTGTGTGTGTGTGAGAGAGAGAGAGAGAGAGAGAAGGTTGCTTAGCCTAGCCCGTGTGTCTGTGTGTGTGTGTCTGTGTGTGTGTGTGTGTGAGAGAGAGAGAAGGTTGCCCAGCCTAGCCCGTCTGTCTGTGTGTGTGTCTGTATGTGTGTGTGTGTGTGTGAGAGAGAGAGAGAGAGAGAGAAGGTTGCCCAGCCTAGCGTGTGTGTCTGTGTGTGTGTGTGTGAGAGAGAGAGAGAGGGAGAGAGAAGGTTGCCCAGCCTAGCCCGTGTGTGTGTGTGTGTGTGTGTGTGTGAGAGAGAGAGAGAGAGAGAAGGTTGCCCAGCCTAGCCCGTGTGTGTGTGTGAGANTGTGTGTGTGTGTGTGTGTGTGAGAGAGAGAGAGAGAGAGAAGGTTGCCCAGCCTAGCCCGTGTGTGTGTGTGAGAGAGAGAGAAGGTTGCTCAGTCGTGTCCGACTGTTTGTGACCCAATGGGACACAGTCCATGGAGTCCTCCAGGCCAGAACACTGGAGTGGGCAGCCTTTCCCTTCTCTAGGGGATCTTCCCGACCCAGGGACTGTACCCAGGTCTCCCGCATTGCAGGCGGATTCTTTTCTGGCTGAGCCACCAGGGAAGCCCCTCCTGGCCCGTGGAATGGTATTTGGAGGGTGCGCTCTCAGACCTGCGCTCACCGCTGCCTGCGGTGGGATCGGGCCCTGGTGCCCAGGTTCCTCCTCGTGGCGCCGTGGCCGCTCTGGGCCCCTCGCTAGGTGTCGTCTGCCCCCTGCTCCCTCCTCCCTGAGCTGTTTCCTGTTGTCACAGGGGACACTCGGGGCATGATCGTCCCCTTCGGTGGGACGTGGACGCCAAGGGGCGCTGGCTGCAGTGCGTGGGAAGGCGCGGACTTGCGTCTGCGTGTCCCTGCACCTCTGTGTTTTGTTCCAAGCGGGCCAAGCAGCCCCTCACGGTCACTAGCCGTCAGGATTTGTTGTGTGGCCCCCTCTCTGCTGGCCTGTGGCCGGCGCGATGTGGTGTGAGTGTGTTGCTGACCAGTGGCTCGAAGGACTAGGCTGTCAGCCTTGGCTTTGATACCAGAGCTCAGGGACACTAGGCTGCTTCTGCGTGATTTCTGGGTTCTGGCTTCTAATTACGACGTACAGGCCTTTGTCCTTGGCGATTTTGAATAAATTGATGTAAGCTCTCGTGTTTTCATTGGCTGAATATTTCACGTGTAATTGTTTGATTCATATTGAACTTGTGATAAAACGTGAGGCAGAGCCGAAGTGGGGGGCGCATGGTGAGGAGTCACTGCTCCGTGGGCCGCGAGGCCAGGCTCTGTGGCTGCAGAGCCGGGGACGGTTGTCGCTCCCCTGGCGACGAGACCGCCTGTGTCACTCGCACGCGGCGCTTGAATTCGAGTCTTTCTCTGGATTCTGAGTGTTCATGGAAGTCTCCTTCTCCAGAAAGAATCTCAATAACACTGTCTAGGTGTTAATACAAAGGGGGAAGAATCAAATGAGTATCAAGATAACAGAAGAATCAGGAAGACAAACAAAAGCAGAATCAAGGAGAAGGTGTGGAAAATGAAGTAAGATGGTTGGGGCAGGTCTGCATAGGTCGTTGATGGTGACAGACTGCGGGGTGCTTAACGTGCGGCTCTTCAGAGACGGGGAGACGAGAGGCACACGGGCCGGGCCTGAGGCGGAACGTGCTTAAACGCCGAGTGCAGTGTCCGTCTGCCAGTCACAGCCACGCCTCAGAGGGACGGGGTGGGGGCCCTTCCCAAGACTTGCTGGAGGCCGTGTCCTGGGGTCTGGCCTGCTGCCGCGTGAATGGGCCGGGGCGCAGGTCAGCCTGCAGGGCGGGGCCGCTTCGGAGCGGCAAGAGGCGCCCGTTTCTGAGTGGAGCCAGTTACTCAGCTGTGACTGGGGTTCACTCATGCTGTTCGCTCCTCCTGATTGTTGTGTGACGGTGTTTGAAGGTGGCCCGGGGTCCCCGAGCCCCTGCGGGGCCGTCACGGCCCTGGGGCTCGCTTGCCTTTCTCAGTCTCCTCTGTGGACGCCTTGCTGTGCGTGTGTTCCCGGCCGGCTGTCCCCGAGCCCTTGGTGGTTCTGGGGAGTCTCTGGGGAGCAGGGGCGCCGTGGGCGCCGTGGCGCTGCCCCTCCAGCCCGGCTGCCGCTCGCTCCACGTGGGCCTCGGGCCGAGCGCATCCACACCGCGGTTCTGGCTCGTGTCCCTGGCCCCCGAGGAGGTGGGGGGCGTCCTGGAGCGTTTGCCTCGCGGACACCCTCTCTCGTGGGATGCCTGCTGGGAACTCAGCTGCTCACCTGTGGGGCTATTGGTCTTCTCACGAGAGCGACCTATAGGAAGGGCGCCCCTGTGTCTGCGGCCAGCACGCCGCCCCGCTCCTCACTGGTGGCCGACGCGCGGCACCTGGTCTCAGCACGGGGTGGACGGGCCGGGAGGCCGCGCTGTCCCCGGCGCTCCGGCCTGCTGGCTGGGCCCCCCCCGTGCGGCCTCTGCCTGCCACGGCCCCGCGGGTGCCCATTGGTCTGCGTCCTGGACGCCACCGCGCTGCTGCCCTCCCCACCCTTCCCCAGGCCTGAGCTGGTCCCTGCGGCCGCCGTGTGCGCTCTCACCCACTGAGCCCTGCTCCTCCCTAGACAGTCCTGTGGCGGGAGTTCCGGAAGCTGTCAGTCTGCCTATTTTAGTGGGCAGTTCCATTGCTCACTGTTTTTAAAATAAACTATCCAGTGAAATTCAAAGCTGTTTAAGTAAGGCTGACTAGAGATACCAGGGGAAAGTGGTATGTGTCGGCGGAAGTTTTAAGCCATCATAAACACGAGTGAAGGGAAGATGCGGGTAGCCACTGGCAGGGCCCCCTGGCGGCTCGGTGGTGAAAGGACCCACCTGCTGACACAGCAGACGCCAGTGTGGCCCCAGGGCAGGGAGACCCCCGGAGAAGGGAGTAGCAGCCCACTCCAGGGTTCTTGCCTGGGAAATCCCGTGGCTAGAGGAGCCTGGTGGGCTACAGTCCACGGGGTCGCAAAGACTGAACACGACTTGGGAAACAGCAGCAGTCGCCCCCGTCTCCCCGCTCACGGATGCTCCGAGCTGGTCGTTCTTGCTGCAGAGCTGTGAGGTGAAAGCCGGAAGGGAGCATTAATGTTTAAAAGGACAAGGGGGAGAGTTTGCTGAGAATATAATCCTCATCTGAAACGTCCCAGGAAACCAGCTGAGCAGGCCCTGTAGCCGGTTAGCCGAGCGTGGGTGCTCCTGCCAGTCAGAGCACGTGCGGACAGCCTGTCAGCGGGGTGCCCAGGACGCCGGCTGGCGTTTACGACCGGGGAGGTCGGGACGGTGCGGCCGGGCCTCTGCGCGGGGGCTGCCGCTCCCCTGATGGCCCTGGGGCAGTCTCAGCAGCTGAGGACTCGGAGCACAGAGCCAGCGTCACCCCCAGAGTTAGCTGTCATCTGCAACACCGACAGAGTGCTCAGCAGTAAACTTAACAGGGGATGTCTGTGGCCTGTGAGGGGAGAGTCGTACAAGTTTGCTGAGAGAGGCTTAAAGAAGCGCAAGTTCACAGAATGACCCATAGTTTGTCCGAATGAGGAGATCCCTTGTGTAGTTTCTCTTGCCCCGTGTTATCCTTAAATTCATCAGAATCCTCACAGGACCTTCGGTGGGGCCAGCTGATGTGGGGGTGTCATGGCGGGAACAGGGGCGGGGTTGGCAGGACGGAGCTTGGTGGAGCCGGGCAGGCACCATGCAGGGCGGCCGCTGTCAGAGCTGGGCTTCCAGCTGGGGGCGAAGCTGTGAGCTTCTCAGTGAATGTTCCCGGGATGACTGGCAGCAGAGTGGAGGCCGATGAGCCGTGGGTCACGGGGCACAGGAGACGTGCACTCCATTCCAGACACACGGGGTGGTGGTCTCACGGTTCTGAGCACACTCAGACCACTGTGTACAAGGGTAGGTATAAATCAGAGACACTTAAGAAAGCAAATTCCGGAAGGTCTGAAAGCTCCACATGGGCTTCCCTGATAGTCCAGTAAAGACTGCTTCCAGGGTGGGGATGAGGGCTCATTCCTTGGTTGGGAACTAAGACACCATTGTCATGTGGTGCAGCCAAAAGTTAAAGAAAGAGTTAACACAAAACACTCAGCTGTGGGAAAAAGGCTTTGGAAACCATTCTTTCTGGTCTCAGATGAAGGCTTGCTGGCGTGAGACAGACCCAGAAGCCATGAGGTGGGGTGTGGAGGCTTGCCTCGTGCAGTTAGAATCTCAGAAGTTTCCTATAAAAAGAAAGAGGAGAAGCAAAGCCCATAAGACTTGGGAGGAAAATGTTGGTAACGTGTTTAGCAGGCAGAGGAGATCTCTCCTGTGGGCGTGCAGCTCCCACAGTTACTAGAAAGCAGGGACCCAGGGGAGGTGTGGGCCAGGGGTGTGGTCTTCAGGACGCGGAGGGAGAAACAGAGGGGCAGGGCTGGGAGAGCCCAGGGCTGTGGGCAGCGCCAGCTGCTGGGAGCCCGTGTCTGCTGTTTCCCTGGCGGGGGGTGGGTGGGGGGTCTTAGCTGTCCTGTGCGATTGTGGAGGTTTGCAGCCCCTGGAGGAGCCACCGTGGGCGTGCGTGCAGGGCAGAGGAGGGCGCGGGTGCACATGGGCATCAGGGCCACTGCAAGTAGGGGCGATGAGCACGGGCACCTCTGTTCTGTGACGGGAGGGATTCTGCAACACACTTCTCGTTAGAAGGTGACTCAGAGAAGCGTGCTGGGGGCTGCCGCCGGGAGGCTGGGCACGCGTGCCCACCTGGAAAGGGGTCTGAGCGTTCGCTGCAGCCTGAGGCCGCAGCCTGGGCCGGCCTGGGCCCTCGGCGGGGGCGGGTCGGTTTTGGGCTCTGTGTCCGTGTCTGCTGAGTGCTCTGGCCCTTTCTAGTTGCTTCTGCCGCGCGCGTTGATCTGTGCACAGTTGATGCCCTCCTCCACGCCAGGGCCGCCCTCCAGCTGGGCCCTCGGTGTGGAGCGGGCACGCGGGCGCCCCCAGCAGCCCTGCAGCTCGGGGGTCCGGGTTCCTGCCCCCAGAGGGTCTCACTGGCTTCTCTTCTCTCTCGGGCCCCCACGTGGCCGCTCAGGTGGACGGCGAGTCTGAAGAGGAGCAGGAGTCGGCCGGCACTGCGGACGAGGAGGAGGACGGGGACGAGTCCGACCTGGTAACGCACGCGCACGCGCGCCGGGAGCCCCGGGGTCCTGCCCCGTGGAGCGGCTGTGCGCAGAGCGGGGAGGGGCCTCCGGGCTGGCGGGCCGGGGCTCAGAGCTGAGGGCGGGGTCGGAGGCTCAGGCTGGGCCGGCTGGGCTTGGTGAGCTCCTGGCTGTGTCCGTCCCGCCAGGGCAGGTCTCTGAGAGGGAGGCGGTGGCCACGTGGGGGCTGAGAGGAGGGCGCAAGGGCGGCGCTGTGGCGAGGCACGTGTCTCCCTGGGGCTGGCCCTGGAGCAGTGTGGCTCGCGCTCCTCCCTGGGCCCTGCGCGAAGGCACAGGGCGCTGGGGCCTGGCTCCAGGGTCAGGCTCCTAGGCGGCTCTCGCTCAGGTGCTGAGCCGCCCCGGTATCTGAGGGTCTCGCTAGCACAGGCCCTTAAGTGTGTCCTCATCCACGGCCAGTGGCGCGCGTTAGACTCGGCAGCGTGTTCTGTGGGCTGGCCTTCTGTCTGTCTGGCTCGAGGCAGTCAGATCCTGCCTGCGCGGAGCTGTGAGATGCGGACGCTCAGGAATCGTGGCGGGCCATAAGTAGTGACAGTCTGCTGTTCTCTGGGCTCTGGCTCGTTTGAACGTAGACTTGAAGCAGACCGAGGCTTTGTTCCTTTTCTCTCGAGCAAGGCGAATGTGTGTGTGATTGAAAGCGGATTCTCTTACTGAGCTTCTTTGGTGTCTGGTAGAGTTCTCCCATTTATTCTTTTTCGTGCTGAAACTCAAGTATCCGGGCTTGGAGTGTGTTTAGGGACAAGCGTGGGCATCTTTAAGAATGTGACCTGGAAGGGACCGTCTGGGAGTGAGCGGGGTGTTGCGGGTGAGTGGTGGCCACACGGCAGGAGCCGGAGCCTCTGTGCCCGGAGCCCACGCCCTGCCCTTCTGCCCTCCCCCCGCTCCCCAGAGCTCCGAGTCCAGCGTCAAGAAGAAGTTCCTCAAGAGGAAGGGGAAGCCTGACAGCCCCTGGGTCAAGCCAGCAAGGAAGAGGAGGCGGAGAAGCAAGAAGAAGCCCTGCTCTGTGCTAGGTAGGCACGGGCCGCGCACAGCCTGGGCGGGAGCGCGCCTCGGCACTGGGTTCTGGCCAGGGCTGCGCTCACCTGGACAACTCCACTGTCAGGACAGCGAACACCCCATCAGGGGCTTTCTTGGGCTGCTTTAGCGGGGGCTGCCCGGTGGCCTTCTGCCCGTGGGCTGCAACCCCACCCCGTGCGCCCTGCCCTCGGTGTCCTGGGCCAGGCCCTGGGCCACAAAGTGCTGCTCAGCCCTTCGGTCAGTCCCGTTGATCTGGGGGTGGTTTTGTCTCAGGCAGACTGGGAGGGGAATGACCTCAGGCTCAGGGGCCCAGCCCTTGTCTGCAGCTTTGCTGTGGAAGACTGAACGCTGCAGGGGGTGTGCAGTGCTCCGGAGCAGGGCTGGTGAGCCCCCCTGGCGCCTGTGACCGGAGGCCCTGCCACGCCCTGTGCCTGGCCGAGACCCCTCCCCAGTCAGCCCTTGAGGCCGGTGCTGCTCCGCGGGGTCCTCACCTGGGGCCAGCGCCGTGGAGCCCGCTCGTGGAGGGCCCTACTCTTTGGCTTCTGCACACGTCACTGGGTCATCCGCGTCGTTGCTGGTGGGCAGTGCTGCACGGCTTCAGTTCTCCGATAAAGAAGCAGGTCGTGGAGCTGCCCCCGAAGTGCAGAGGGCCACTGGTGGCCCCGTGCGGCAGGCGCTCTGAGACTGGGTCAGGTGGGACCATGTTGTCCCTGAAGCTCCTCTCCTTCACTCACGGTTCCTCGTCTCTCTGCCTCGAATCGTCAGCCGAGGTCACACACCCTGTGTTTCTGTTGTCGGCTGGCAGAAGCCGTTGTAGACCAAGACTGAAAGTCACGGGTCTTTGGGATGAAAGCTTTATTGCCACCATCTTGGGTCTAGCATGCAGAATGCCTGCCGGAGTATTTATTCAAGCAGGACTTTGAACTATATTTCCTTTGTAAAGTGTTTAAAATTGTACAGTCTCCTGGGGTTCTTCAGGTGGGTGGTGATTTCTGCAGGCGGTCAGCTCCTTCCTGCCTGAGATTTGGGTGCAGACTGGCCTGGACTCAGGGTCTTTGGATACCAAACTTCTGTATTGCTGCTGCTGCTGCTGCTGCTAAGTTGCTTCAGTTGTGTCCGACTCTGTGTGACCCCATAGACGGCAGCCTACGAGGTCCCCCGTCCCTGGGGTTGTCCAGGCAAGAACACTGGAGTGGGTTGCCATTTCCTTCTCCAAAGCATTTCAGTTCAGCTCAGTCGTGTCCGCCTCTTTGCGACTCCATGAATCGCAGCACGCCACGCCTCCCTGTCCATCACCAACTCTCGGAGTTCACTCAGACTCCCGTCCATCGTGTCCGTGATGCCATCCAGCCATCTCATCCTCGGTCGTCCCCTTCTCCTCCTGCCCCCAATCCCTCCCAGCATCAGAGTCTTTTCCAATGAGTCAACTCTTCGCATGAGGTGGCCAGAGTACTGGAGTTTCAGCTTCAGCATCATTCCTTCCAAAGAAATCCCAGGGCCGATCTCCTTCAGAATGGACTGGTTGGATCTCCTTGCAGTCCAAGGGACTCTCAAGAGTCTTCTCCAACACCACAGTTCAAACGCATCAATTCTTCGACGCTCAGCCTTCTTCACAGTCCAACTCTCACATCCATGCGTGACCACAGGAAAAGCCACAGCCTTGACAGTTCACATCACTGAAGTAGCATCAGGGGCTTGTCTGTGAGCTGTGGGCATTTTCCCTTTGCTGGAAGTGCTAACTATGCTGTGTAAACGCCCGCTTTCACAGACTTCTTCAGTGAGATGCCCTTACGATGACTGATGCCCAGGTGGCCTCCTGGGTCAAGTACATAGGAAGCCCCACCCTTGATGGCTCCTCACTTGCATACTCGCCTCTCGCTGGCCCGTTCAGAGTGCGTTGCCCTCTGGTGGGTGAAGGGCTCCGTAAGCTGCGTTCTCATGGATGGACATTCCCTCCAGCCTTTCCCTGTGGATCCTGGAGCCTGGTGCCTGAGCTGGGCAGACTCCCAGTGCCGCTGTGTGTCTGGGGTGTCTTTAGCTGCCGCACAGCAGCTGGTCTTTCAAGCCTGCCATTCGGCTTTTCGTTTACTTTAAACTAACGCAGAGGCGCGTGCAGTGCTTGCTTGTGCCCTCAGATTGTCTCGCCAGCTTTAACCCAGCTCATGACGCCGTAGAGAAAGGCGTTTGCACGTGTCTGCAACTTTGCTCTCCTTGACCCCGCTGCCCCATCCCTGGGGAGCTCGAGTGGAGATGGGACCAGGCAGGAGAAGTGTGGGCGGGTGTGTGTGTGTGTGATCTGCATGGCTGGTGAGTGTGTGTCTTGCGTGTGTGTGTGTGTGTGTGTGTGTGATCTGCACGGCTGGTGAGTATGTCTTGTGTATGTATGTGTGTGCGTGTGGTGTGTGTGGGCGGTGAACATCTGTGTCTTGCGTGCATGTTTGATCTTTGTTGCTGGTGAGTGTCTGTATGACACGCGTGTGCATGTGTGATCCTTGTTGGCGAGCATCTGTATGTCTCTTGCATGTGTGTGTGGTCTGTGTGTCTGGTGAGCGTCTGTATGTCTCTCTCACGCACGTGTGTGATCTGTGTACCTGGCGAGTGTCTGTATGTCTCTCTCACGCATGTGTGTGATCTGTGTACCTGGCAAGTGTCTGTATGTCTCTCTCACGCGTGTGTGTGATCTGCGTGGCTGGTGAGCATCTGTATGTCTCTCTCACGCATGTGTGTGATCTGTGTACCTGGTGAGTGTCTGTATGTCTCTCTCACGCGTGTGTGTGATCTGTGTACCTGGTGAGTGTCTGTATGTCTCTCTCACGCGTGTGTGTGATCTGTATACCTGGCGAGTGTCTGTATGTCTCTCTCACGCGTGTGTGTGATCTGCGTGGCTGGTGAGCATCTGTATGTCTCTCTCACGCGTGTGTGTGATCTGTGTACCTGGTGAGTGTCTGTATGTCTCTCTCATGCGTGTGTGTGATCTGCATGGCTGGTGAGCATCTGTATGTCTCTCACGCATGTGTGTGATCTTTGTTGCTGGCGAATGTCTGTATGTTTCTCGTGCACATGTGTGTGATCTGTGTCTGGCGAGTGTCTACATGTCTCGTGTGCATGCGTGTGTGGTCTGTGTACCTGGCGAGTGTCTGTAGGTTCTGCACGCGTGTGTGTGTGATCTGCGTGGCTGGCGAGCCTCTGCCTCGGGGTGATGATGTGGCCCCAGCCCCCGTTTGATGCGGGCACCTTTGGTTGCAGGTTCTGAAGCCTCTGCGTCGTCTTCGGGCAGTGCGGAGCCCACGGCGCCTGGCGACGGCGGGGGGTACGTGGAGGTGCCGCTGGACTCCTTGGATCTCCATGTCCAGGGTGTGCTGACCTCTGACACAGAAGGTGAACGCGTGCGTGGTGGGGCCAGTGGGGGGAGGGCACGTTGGATGCCGTGTGGGCAGGACGTGGTGCCGGTCGCCGTGCCCCAGAGGTTGGGTGCAGACACGTGCTGGGGCGGCGGTCCCACGGGCCACACGAACTCTTGTCAGCTGCCTGCGGGAGGCGCCTCTGCCTGCAGGTGGCAGTGTTCTGCGTAACCCGACTGTTTCATGGCCTCGGACTCCAGCAGTGCTGGCGGAAACGTGTGCCCACATTGGTGTCGAGCTGCTGGTGCTCAGATGCTCCGTGTTGCGTGTCCGGGGCTGGGTCCCTCACTGAAGTTCTCGCTCCACGGTACTGGGGCCATGTACTCCCACCATCCAAAAACCTTTATCTGGAAAAGGAGCTGACAGCTATTTGGCCCTTTCGGGAAATCACTTTGAAATCTGGGGATAACGTAAAACCCCTGTTAACCTTGTCTCATGGACCTTGGTGGCTGAAGGGTGTGGCTTCCGGTGGTGGTCAACCAGACATCCTGGAAAGGACAAATGGATGGCCTTCAGCTGTGAGCCCTAGGGGAGTTTGGGTTACTTGTTCAACTTAGGAAACTGCGCCTGTAGCTTAGGAGGAAAGTCACAGGCTTATCCACCAGAGGAATAGCGGCTTTTTCTTGCTGCAAGTGTAGCAGAAGCCCTCTAGTGGTCCCCTCAGCCCTCCTTCCCGGTGACGTGACGCAAGTGTTCCTTGCTTCTGAGCGTTCCTGGCTCTGTCTCAGGGGTGTGCTGACTTGGACGCCTGCAGGAAGCAGTGCTTATTTGACCGAATTGTGCGCAGTCGGCAGTGCGAGGGCAGTGCGCAGGGGCGCCCGTTGCTCAGCCCTGGGCTGAGGGGCGGTGGCCTCTGCCCTCTGCCATGATGTGCTTGTGCTCAGCTCCTCCAAGTGGGGCCACGCCGGTGCGCGCCCTGCACCAGGAGGAGGGCAGCTGCCGGGTGGGGCGAGGTGCTTCTCTGGGCGTGCCTCCCACGGCGCCCGCCCTGCCGGGGGCTGCCCCGTCGCGCGCGATCTGGAGAGCCAGTGCTTTGCAGGAACAAGTCAGGGTCTCCAGTCGTATGCACTCCGTCCTGGAGTTTCAGACCCTGAGGAGGCAGCTGTGGGGCCCGAGGCTGGGCGGGAGGGCAGGGGTCTGGGGATCCTCGGCAGCGGGCCCTGTGACCTGGACCCGCGGGAAGGCGGGGACCAACCTGGTCATGGGTTCCCGGCCCCAGCCCAGAGAGCGTTTGCGCTCGGATGGGCAGTGGCCCTCGTTCGTGCCCACGGGTCTGCCGAGCCGGCGTTGGGTGCTGCTCTGACCCCTGCAGCTGGCTGGGGCTGTGGGCAGGCGGCCACAGCGGGGGCGTGCACGGGGTCCACTAGGACCCGCCCGCCTGACGCCCTGGAGCGCCTCTGCCTGGGCTGCTGGTGGGCCCTTCCCTCGCCCCGGACTTGCGGCCCGTGTCTTGGGCACAGAGTCAGTCTGCTGAGCAGCACTGGGGTCTCCGCAGGTGGGTCACACCCCTCCGATTGCTCTTGGGAGGCAGCGAGGGCGGGACCCCAGGGGTCTCAGAGTCGCCCTCCAGCCTGGTTCCTGCACGAGCCAGCTGTTCCTGCCACCAGGGCATGGCTGGGCCTGGGTCCCGAGTGTCCTGGGCCTGGCCTGGCTCCCCCACAGGGAGAGGAATGGGCCGTGGGACTGTGTCGCAAGAAGGAACAGGGACTTGCCTTCCTTTGGAAGCCATAGCTGGGTTGAGGACTCTTTCTGGCCACCGGCCTGTGTCCCCACCGGGAGCCAGCCTGACCGCGGGCCCCCTTCCCCTGGTGCTACCCCCTGCCTGCCTGTAGGCAGGTCGGGTGATGTTGCTGTGCCCGGAAGGCTTGCTGTGGTCCTGGTTTTCTTCTTTGTTTTCCTCCACACGTCCGTCCTTCAGCTGGATAAGCAAGCTCTCTGCGGTTATAGCGGGACATCACTGAATAGGCTGCCTCTAACCCTTCCAGGTAGTGCTAGCTTGCTTCAGTCATGTCCCACTCTTGACGACCCCATAGACAGTAGCCCGCCAGGCTCGTCTGCCCATGGGATTCTCCAGGCAAGAACGCTGGAGTGGGTTGCCATGCCCTCCTCCAGGGGAGTCTCCTGACCCGGGGACTGAACCCGCATCTTTTGCGTCTCCTGCATTGGCAGACGGGTTCTTTACGACTAGCGCCACCTGGGAAACCCAAAATGTCTCCAGACACTACCAAATGTCCTCAGGCAAAGGAATCACGCTCCGTCGTGTCAGACTATTTGTGACCCCGTGGACTGTAGCCCGCCAAGCTCCTCTGTCCATGGAGTTCTCCAGGCAAGAACACTGGAGTGGGTTGCCATTCCGTTCCCCGAAGGATCTTCCCAACTCGGGGGTCGAACCCAGTCCCCTGCATTGCAGGCAGATTCTTTACCACCTGAGCCACCAGGGAGGCCCCCTTCTAAGTGGACCAAGCGTTTAATCTGTGGCTGCAGCTCTGAAGCTGAGCAGGGAAGACAAGCACACTCTCATGGGGAGTGGAGTCTTGGCCTGGGCTCCCTGTGTGCCGCCATGAGTGTGTCTGCAGGGACCCCGTCGCCCGGTGACCCAAGTGTAGCAGAGTGTCTGGGCGGGTGGTGTGGCGGCGACACTCACCCGTCTGCTGTGACTGCAGGGCTGGCCAACGGTCCTGACGCGGGCGAGACAGACGGCCTCCAGGAGGTGCCCCTCTGCAGCTGCCGGATGGAGACGCCAAAGAGCCGGGAGATCACCACCCTGGCCAACAACCAGTGCATGGCCACAGAGAGCGTGGACCACCAGGTGAGCGTGGGCCACAGAGAGTGTGGACCACCAGGTGAGCCGGCGCGCAGGTGAGCCTGGGCCGCCAGGTGAGCCGGCGCGCAGGTGAGCGTGGGCCGCCAGGTGAGCCGGCGCACAGGTGAGCCTGAGCCGCCAGGTGAGCTGGCGCGCAGGTGAGCGTGGGCCACCAGGTGAGCCGGCGTGCCAGGCTGCCTGGGGAGGCGGGCCGTCTGTGTGGCCAGGCCGGGAGGCTGGGGGCGGCCGTGGCTGTGGGTGCTGCTCTGCCGAGGCCACGCTTCCCAGAGGCTTTACTGCTTTGCCGTGAACCTGAACATGGATGGTAGAGGCTGAGGCCCCTCCCACCTTCTTTAGAGGAGCTTCCCATACAGAGAGTCTTGCAGCTGACCGCTGAGCCCTCTGCTTGGGGCCAGCCGCCGCCACTCTTGGCTTTGAGCCAGTGGTCACGGCGTGTCTCACGGAGCAGAAACAGCAGTGGCTCCTGCTGTCACATGACACATCGTGGACGGTTGGATGCGTGTGTCCTCTGCTCTGGCCAAACGCAGGCAGCTGCCGCCGCCTCCTGCGGCCCTGCACCCGCCTAGCCTGGGGTGTTGCCGGCCGGTCGGTCCCCTTTGTCCCAGGCCGCAGAGCTGGAGGCCAGCACTCGCTCGGGTGCTGTGGCGGTCCATGTGCCCAGCTGGGTCTGGCCAGAGCGCCTTGGCAGGGATGCGCCGGTCCCCTTTGCTCGCAGCTCCTCGAGGTTCCCTGCAGTGCAGCTGTGCAGCTCAGCGCCGCTGAGTGCTGCCGGGCGAGCAGTTGGGCAGCTTTCCGTACTTCCTGCCACGACTGCGGTGTCCCTGGGGCAGGTGACCCTCACCCACGGGGCTCCTGGGCCCTGAGGCGGGCCCGTCCTGTGTTCGTGGAGCAAGTAGTGATGTCTCTTCCTGCTTTTCCGATAACGAGCCGGTGCTTCCGCTGTCCCTCCCCGCTGCCGTTCCCCAGAGTTCATCTTAGCAGCTCAGGATCTTTTCCTGGAAACTGATCCAGAAACAGTTCAGGCCAGATGTCCGGCCTCATGAGCCTGTCTCAGGTGGCGGGCACGCCAGTAGCCACACCAGGGCAGGAACCGGGGTTGGCCCCGGTGGCCGCCGCCTGGCCTCTGTGTTTTCCGAACGGCCTCGCCGTCCACATGGGCGTCCTGGACACCGCTGCCCACTCGTCCTTTGTGCTTCTCTGCGGAACGGCTGGGCCGCGGGACCCTGTGGTCGGAGTCAGCGGCTCCCAGACGCGCAGGGCGTCCAGCCCGCCTGTCTGCAGTTGAGACACAGGTAGGCCTGGCTCGGTGGAGGGGGTGCCGCAGCTAAGGCGCCCCGTCGGGGCTCTCCTGGCGCTGGGGCTGGGGAGTCTCGCTGCCTGTGTGTGGCGCCCTCGAGCTTCACGGTGGGAAGCTGCACTGCTCACTGTTCACTTAGCGGCCGATGGCTTCATGAGGACCTTGTCGCTCCACCTCGTCATGTTACCCAGCAGAACATCCCAGAGGAGGAGCCTTCTCTTCATTTCCTGGTCGTTGAGGCCGTGGGTTTGCTCTCTGTTTCTGGAGGTTGACCAGCTCTGCTTCTAAAATGTCATCATGAGCTCACGCGTTTAAGCAGGTTCGGCAGGCTCTAGTCTTGTGTTGCTGTTATTGTTGACGCTTCCCTGCAGTCCCTGGGCCTGCAGGGCCCTATTCATCTTGGACTCAGAGCATCATTTCACAGTGATGCTGAAATGCCGTTACGAAGACCGTCTTTGAAACGATACTTAGAAGGTGGACTGCCTCTGCTGCTCCACAGGGTGCACGGGAGCGTCTCCGCGTTTGCACAGTCTGTCACTCGGAGAACGAGTGACTTCTGTGGTGTTACAGTCGCTCACAGTCAGGACACCTGGGTGGTCTCAGGGTGGGGGTGTGAGATCAGTGGGCTGGATGAGGTGCGCGCATTGCAGCAGATCTTTTAAGGAAGCCCCTTGCGGAGTCAGAGAAGAATGTCCACACTCGTCTGTGCTGAATGCATGACCTGGCTATCTTATTAAACCAGATGTTAAAGAATTTTGTGAACAATATAAAACAATGACACATTTCTCATTCAATAGTTTAAAAATAATTTTTATTTAAAATATGTTCTTTATGTGATAGGTTTACTGTTATTTTAAAATAAATTAATATTGAAATTCTTCTCTCTTAATTTCTAACATGGTCAGTATGAATGGGTGTACTGCACTTGGGCAAAGCTCTTTGGGCCTTCAGCTGTTGTGAAGAGTGAACAAGAACGCTGAAGGCAGGGACTCTGTGGACACTGCCCTCCACCCTCCCCTCTCTCTCTCTCGCCCTGTCCTGCTCTCTCTCAGCTCAGCTTTGTCCAGGTTCCCTTGTGCCCTGACTGGAGGGCTCCTTGTGGCTGGCCCGTGCTGGCCCCAGGCCCCAGGCTGGACCTGCTGGGGTTGGGCAGCGTCTCCCAGGCTGCCCGCTTTTCTGGGGTGCGGGGAGGCCCTTCTGGTGTCAGGCTCCCGCCTGCCCCAGGCCCATGGGGCGCTGCCCTGTCACTGCCCGGACCCTGGTGCCTCACGCCCACCCCACCCACCTGCATCCTGTGGCCTTTGGTGTTAAGTGTCGTCTCTGGTTTCAGTTTGCGGTCTAATTGCTCTGGTTTTTTTGTGGGATTCCAGGGAATTCTTAAGCTGCTGTTACTTTCCCAAAAATATTTCTTCTCTTTGAACGCCCAGGCCACCTTGGCCTCAGTGGCTGACACCCTCAGAGCCAGTTCCCTCACCTCCTTCCCATGAACTTTACCGAGGCGTCGTCCACACGCTTAAGGTTGCCTCTCAGCGTGCGTCTCTGTCACACGTGACAGACACGCACAGTCGTGCAACCAGCACGCTCCTGATTTCTGTGCAGGGGCGGGGGGGCATCGGCTCTCACTGGACCCGTCGTCACATGACCCGTTTCTTCTGGTGGGCTGGGTGGACGTGGAGGGCCGCACCGCCTGCCCCCTTTGCTTTCCTGACCCCCCTCTGGTGCTGGGTGTGGCATGCTGACCGGCCTCTCCCAATTGCAGCTGGGCAGGTGCACAAACAGCGTGGTGAAGCATGAGCTGATGCGCCCGTCCAGCAAGGCGCCGCTGCTGGTGCTGTGTGAGGACCACCGGGGCCGGATGGTGAAGCATCAGTGCTGCCCCGGTTGCGGCTACTTCTGCACGGCTGTGAGTGCGCCTCCTCCAGGGCACTGGGCCCCAGCTCCCCCCTGCCCCCCCGGGAGCCCGGCAGGACCGCCTGCCCCTGTGTCGTCACCTGCGGGGCCCCGGGCTGTCTTCCTCGGCGGCTCGGCCGCAGACGCTCCCAGGTCCGCTCATGGGCTCCGCGTGGCCCTTCGTGCTCCCGGCCGAGAGCCTCTCCTGGGGCTTTTCTGGACGCCACAGCTCCGTGTCCTCCCTGTCTTCCACATCCTTTCATGCCTCTGCTGAAAGGTGACCCCGGGTCCCGCTTTCTACCCCAGAGCGCAGCCCGCGGCTGGGTGGGCTCTGCTGAGGGCTGCTGCCGGCTCTCAGGGCTGTGAGTCTGCTTCCCGGGTGTGTCCTCCGCAGGTCTCCACACGGCTCACCCCCGAGCCGTGCGCGCACAACGAGGCGTTGGGTGGGGATGCCCTCCACTTCCAGCAGGGTGCGAGTGGCTGCGCCTTGGGAGGACGCAGGGCCGCAGGCCGTCTCCCCTCTGCACACCGGCCTCCTGCCCCGCGCCTCGGGTTCACTTGCCTTTTTGCATTTTAGTCCCAGTTAGAATGACTTGTTCCCCCCCCCCCCCATCTTTAGGGTAATTTTATGGAATGTCAGCCTGAGAGCAGCATTTCTCATCGTTTCCACAAAGCCTGTGCCTCTCGAGTCAATAATGCCAGCTACTGTCCCCACTGTGGGGAGGAGACCTCCAAGGCCAAAGAGGTGACCATCGCAAAGGCGGACACGACGTCCACGGTGACCCTGGCGCCTGGGCAGGAGCAGAGCTGCGCAGCGGAGGGCAGGGCCGACACCACCACGGGCAGGTACGCGCCCCCGGCCGCCAGGGGCCTCCCTGCTGGCGCCGCGCCGTGAGCTCTGACCCGAGAGGCTGGGAGGCACGGCGGCTTGGGTCTGCTCACTGCACTGTGCACGTGTCTCTGCACACTCACTCGCCTGTGTGTGAACCTGTGTCACACCGTCCTCGGTGATGCGTGTCAGCGTCCTGTGTTGAAGCTCAGTGCTCCCTGAGACGGCGGTGCCCGTGCGTGCCTGTCCCTGTCTGCGTGCCTGTCCCTGTCTGCATGTGCCTGTCCCTGTCTGCGTGTGTGTGTGCGTGTGCCTGTCCCTGTCTGCGTGACCTGTGTGTGCGTGTACGATGTGGAACGTTAGCATCGGCTGCTGTGTAGTCTGCTGTCCCTGTGTATGTTTTGGACTCCCTAGCTGAACAGACAAGAAACAGTCTACAAGAGAAGGATTTGTATTGCAAACATGTAGTTTCCTTCCTAAAAGAATTAGGTGGAAATACTGAAGAAGGCATAGAGCTAATTGGAGTCAGTCGGCCAGATGATCAGTTAAGAAAACTGGTGTCAGAAGCCTTGTCCTCACCAGCCTGTCCAGCTGGAAGCCAGGGTGAAGGAGAGTCTTTAAAACAGCAGCTAACTCACGACCTGCCCTAACCCGTGACTGAAAGTCCACTGAAGGTTAAGAGCTCAAGTTGTAAACATTCAGAACTTAGTATTGGGATGGTGTTGATGCCATCGTATATTTGTGAGTTAATTACGTTAATCTGTAAGTTTAGTGCTCTTTGAGGCAACATTCCAAGGTGCTCCTCCTGTTGGTCCGACAGTGGGCTTGAGATTCAGCCTGGAGCTCACTCTCTAAAGCAGATTTGGGCATTTGTCCAGAAGTCCAGGAGCGGCTGCCCTCACTTCTGAGGGTCCTCTGTTTCCGGGGGTTTAGTCTGTGTCTGGGCATCTCCCTCCGGGCCCGGAGCAGACGGTCGATGAGCCCGAGGTCATTTTCTGTCACAGCTGGGGGTCTGAGGGGATCCTGTTTTGTGTATCCATCGGTTTCCATAAGCGGGGGAAGTTTGCATGTCTCTAAAACTCAGAATTCCACTTATTTCCTCCTCTCCGAAGCGCTGCTGGCCCCCTGCTCTCAGAGGAGGACAAGCCGCAGAGCCTGGCTCCCCAGGTGCCGGAGGGCTTCGACCCCACAGGGCCGGCTGGGCTGGGGAAGCCGGCGCCGGGCCTCTCTCAGGGGCCTGGGAAGGAGACCCTGGAGAGTGCGCTCATCGCCCTGGACTCTGAGAAGTAAGCCCTTCCTGCAGCCTCCATTCCCCCGGTCCTCCTGCACGAGGCCCTCACTGCGTTGCTGGGTATCCCTGTCCGCCAGCGTCTGTGCACTCAGAGGCCACACGTCCCCGCCATGGGCACCCCCGGGGCACGGGTGCTCCCAGGAGTCACTGAAGCCGCCCTCAGGGCTGTTGACGCACCTCCTCGTTACTATGGAAACCAGTCACAGCTTGTCATGGCACACCCCCTGAAGGGGTGAGGGCAGTCCCAGAGGCCGGCGAGGGTTCCCAGATGCTGCCGGCTGGAGCTCTGTCCTCAGGACCGGAGGGCCGCCGCTGCTCTGAAGCTGCTCGTCTGTGAGGGCGGGTCTGGAGCAGGCGCCCCTTGGTCTTGCCTTCGGCTCCCAACTCCTGCAGCCCACCTGGGTGTCTGCGGGACGGCCTGGCGCCCCCAACCCGTGACTGCACGGGTGACCGCACAGGTGGCCCCGGGCTCGGGTGACCCCGGGCTCAGGGCCTTGTGGTCAGGGCTGCAGCCAGGCCGTGTGGCTCCTCCCTGGAGCGTCAGGGTCCCGTCTTGTCCTTGGGTGGTTGTGTTGTGGGACACGGTCCTGAGTCCCCACGGCGCTCTCTGCCTCCAGCCTGGTGTCTGGCCCTGGTCTCACAGTGACTGTTGGGTGCCCTGCCCCCTCACCAGGGCCAGGCTCCACTTGAGCGGGGGGGTGTAGCTGGGTGGAATACGCTGCCCCACCACCTCAGGGGTCCCTCAACCTCATGCTGCGGAGCAGCAGCCCGCTCTGTGCCCCGTGTGGAACGCCGAGGCCTCGGAGACTGTTCCAGTGCGTAGGTGAAGGAGATGGTCACGCGCTTTTAGTGTTTTTATTGTGAGACGCCTGGTGGATGTGGCATCCTTCACCTTGAAGGCTGGGCACAAGGGCCTCACCCAGACCTCCCCAGCCTGCGGGTGGGGTGTGTGGGTGCGTGTGTGTGTGTGTGTGTTCGCTTGCACACGTGTGGTGGGGGCGCTGTGCTCACTGTGGACCCATGTTCTCTCCACAGACCCAAGAAGCTCCGCTTCCACCCGAAGCAGCTGTACTTCTCGGCGCGGCAAGGGGAGCTGCAGAAGGTGCTGCTCATGCTGGGTAGGTGGGCGAGCGCCTCTGTCCTCGCGGCGCCCCCCCGGCCCGGCCCGCCCTGACGCTCTGCTCGGCGCACACAGGCCGCCCCCGGGGTCCAGCGTGCGCGCCACGCTCCTGCTCAGTCAGTCCCGGCGGTGGGAGTGTCTGCCTGGAATTAGCAGCAGTGAGGCGTGTGATTGTTGCGCGGCGCTGTGGAGTCACTGGGGCACGGCCAGCGGGCCGGGCTCGTGCACGCCTGCGTCCTCTGTGCGGCGAGCAGCCGGGACACCCGTGCTGCCAGCGACCTCCTGCTGCTGTGGCTCTGACCTGCCGGGCGCTGAGGAGCAGGCAGCGCGTTGCTTCTGAGCTCACAGCTTAGGCTTGACTTTCGGGCTGGAGAAGGTGGATGCAGAATCTCTTAACTTGACAGGAAATCAAGAAACAAGTGTAGCAGTTTGTTCTGGGGGAGAAAAGGTTTTATTTTATGTTGACCAGAGTGGCAGCTTTTATCATTTTCCTGTTAGACCTTGTGTAGTACTAAGGTCGCCTCACTGTCCTGCGGTTAACCTCATGGCCCGTGTCCATGCCAGGCTGCGAGCTGTGCTCAGCAGTCGCCTCCCCTTAGGGCCGGGTCTGGGGGACCTGCTCCCAGGGAGCGTCCATTCTGGGGCCCCTGCAGCCTCATGCTGGGGCAGGGGCCGGCTGGGGGACACGGGAGAGGTGCTGGGGCCTTTGACCGCAGCTTGCCTGCCGTCCCCTGGGACCCCCCACCCTGGACCGGCCCGCCTGGGTGCTGAGGCCGTGCCCTCTGAGTGACTGGCACCTCTCGTTTGTTTGCAGTTGACGGAATCGACCCCAACTTCAAGATGGAGCACCAGAGCAAGCGCTCGCCCCTGCACGCTGCGGCGGAGGCTGGCCACGTGGACATCTGCCACATGCTGGTCCAGGTCGGCGGGCGGGGGCGGTGGGGGCCGGGCCGGCACTGCGCCCAGGGCCGTCTGCCTCTCGGCGCTTCCTGACTGGCTTGCACTCGCTTTGGGGTTTCATGTCGCCGACTTCCCAGGAGAGGCGTGCACACGTGCCACTCTGCCACCTTCTGCAGTGAGAGCTGGCATCCTGTGGTCCCATGAATATTCCGTGGTTGTGTGAGGGGTGCCCCCCACCCAGCAGGCACACTGGCCTCTGTGTTATCTAGCAGTTCGCCGCCCACTCTCAGTGCTGTCTCTCTAGGAGGTCTGCCCAACCCAGGCTCCTGTGGGACCTCTGATCCCTGGAGGCCACCTTTCAGCTGGTTCTTCATCTCTGGATCCTTCAGGACATTTCGTTTCGGTCGTGGGTCTAGACTCGTCGTTCAGCCCCCAGCTCAGTCTGGGGTCTTTCTTTCTGGGCTCTGGGGCCCTCCCTGTGCGCCCACGCTGCGTTTGCCTGGTGCGCCTCCTCTCCAGCCCTGCGCCCTCCGAGCCCGCCTTCTTGGCGCTGCTCCACGGGGCCCTCGGCTCCTTTGGGGGTCCCCCTGTGCTGCCACGTGTGAACCCCTGGGTCTCTTCTTGCTCCCTGAGAGACCCTTCTCAGGAACCTCTGGGTCTCCCTGCAGTGTTGGAAACTCTGTTCTAGTCTTTCTCATTTCAGGTTTTACCCACATGCCTGACGCCGGCTTGTTTATGTGGAAGGGAAAGGGCTGAAATGCCGGAGGCGGGCTCTTGGTTGGGCCCATCAGCTGGCAGTTTTCGTGTTGGGCCCAGGAGGGCTCTGGGTCTGGGAGCACAGTGTGCCTCCTGTCGCTGCCCGCTGGCCTCCTGGGTGTGGTCACAGCGGCCCCGTCCCGTCCCCGTCTCCTCGCCTGCGCTGCGCACACAGGATAGGGCTGTGTGTCTGTGGAGCCTGCTTCTGCATGGACGTTTCCAGTAGGCTTACCTGTTGGTTTCGGTTTCTGGCGCCTGGGACCCGCTTGTCAGATCCCTCTCAGCTTCGGCTTGGGCACGCCAGAGGCTCGTTTGGACGGACCTGTTTGAATAGCAGCAGCCGGGTTCTGCTGCCGCCTCTTCTGACCTCCTTCTTCCTTTAGGGGCGGCGGCTCTGCTCTCCTTTGAAAGGACCTATTTCCCCCAACCTTTTAGAAAGAAAGAAAAGAGAGTGAATTCGCTCAGTTGTGTCCGACTCTTTGTGACCCCAGGGACTCCTCTGTCCATGGGGATTTGCCAAGCAAGAATACTAGACTGGGTTGCCATTTCCTTCTCCAAGGGATCTTCCCGACCCAGGGATCAAACCCAGGTCTCCCACACCGCAGGCAGATGCTTTACCATTTGAGCCACCAGGGAAATTCCACTTTAGTGAAAAAATTTATCCTTTTTTTTTTTTGGCAGTACTGACTCAGTGTATGTGAGTTTGAGTAAACTCCGGGAGTTGGTGATGGACAGGGAGGCCTGGTGTGCTGCAGTCGACAGGGTCGCATAGAGTCGGACACGACTGAGCGAGACTGCGCTGAGCTGAGCTGGGTTTTCACTGCCGCTCAGCCTTTTCTCTAGTTGCGGTGCTCGGGCGTCTCTGCGGGGGCCTCTCTTGCTGTGGAGCGTGAGCTCTGAGAGTTTGGGCCTCGGTTGCTGAGTGCGTGGGCCCCGCTGTGGCGGCCCCCGGGCCCTCGAGCTCAGGCTCAGAAGCTGCGTCACGTGGGCTGAGTGGCTCGGGGCGAGCCCGTGTCCTGTGTCGGGAGATATTTCATCACCAGCCAGCCGCCAGGGGAGACCCCACTGTTTTTTACGTTGAAACACTTGGGTGTGTGCGTTTGTTGTTGTGTGGTTGCTAAGTCGTGTCTTACTCTCTGTGACCCCGTGGTCTGCAGCCCACCAGACTTCCCAGGCACGGATACTGGAGTGGGTTGCCATTTTCTTCTCCAGGGCGTCTTTCTGACCCAGGGCCTAAAGAGTCCTGCATTGGTAGGCGAATTCCTCACTGCTGAGCCAGCAGGAAAGCCTGTGTGATTGATAAAGAAGAGTTTAAAATGTAAGCATCTCGGTTCATCCTAATGGCTCTAGAGGGAACCGGCCTGGGCTGCTTCTGCCCTGAAGCGCTGTGTCCCCTCCTCGGGCCTGGCGTCATCACGACCACGTGTGTGTCTCTGGGCTCACTGCCTCCAGGCGTCTTCGGCCGCACGGCTGAGCTCTGTCTCCCTCTGAACCCCACGTGGTGTGACTTGGTTGCCTTTTTTCGTTCAAAGAGCAACAACCTAAGGGGTTGTTGAGACCCTGGGGGCCACTCGCCGACCCCCTGCCCATTCCTGCTTCTGCCCACGGGCCGTGGTCGAGGAAGCCGTCCTGGGAGGGAGCGCAGGGGTGCTGTGTTCCCTCGAGGCTTCTCCTGAGTTGTGAACTGTTGCAGAATAAAACGTGACGCGTTGGTTTAGAGAAAACTACGCTTCACACGTTAGCGATCTTTACGACTCTGCACTGTCTGTCCGAGCCTGGGGGTATGATGGCAAGGCACCTCTCAGGTGAGGTTCTCAGGCACGCAGTTGTGGTGTCCAGGGCTGTGCAATCCCAAGGCGGGCCGCCCTTCCCCAGAGCCCTAGCATGCGCGGTGGGCGGGCTCACTCTGCTTCGCCCTGGATCCCACAGGGCTGCTTCTTGGAGGCCCCGCTCTCCTGGGTGCCTGTTTCCTGTGCCCTCCTCCCGGCAGGCTCCGGCCCCAGCCCTGAGCCCTCTCGTGGCCCCAGGCAGCGCCCTTACTCGCGCTGTGGTCAGGGTTGGGGGGGCGCCTGTGAAGAGCGTTTTTGGTCATTCCTGGCCTGACTCGATTCCGTACTGAGGTCTCAGTGGAAGCAGCTCCAGCTGGGCGGCTTCAGCCCTGTGGCCACTGAGCTAAAGAGGCCAGGCAGCGCTGCCTCCCACGCGCTGCCGTGGACTGGGCCAGTCGCCTCCCCCGCGCCGCCGTGGATGGGGCTGGCCGCCTCCCCCGCGCCGCCGTGGACGGGGCCAGTCCCAGCCTCTGACTGGGCTCGCTGGTCCCCGCGCCGGCCCCTGCCTGGCCTCTCCTGCTGGTTGTCCGTCTCTCCTGCACGTCTGTCCGTCCTGGCTCTGTCCCCGTCTGTCCCTCTAGGAGGTTTGATCAGGTCCTCCCACCTGCTCTGCTCTGCCCTGGTGCCGGCTGTGAGCCAGGAGTCTTCCGATTAGAAAGGGGCCTGTCCTCGCAGCCTCGGGGCCCAGGGAAGGGGGAGCAGCGGCCGCTGCCCTCACGTGTGCCGCCCTGTTCTCTGGGGGCTCACCCTCCATACCCCCGCTCCCGTGTCTCAGATGGCTTGGCGTCACTTCCGGGGCGCCCCACCTCTCTCTGGATGGTCACCTACCTTCGGGCTGGCTTCCCTGCTGTGCTCCTGGGCTGCCCACACGTCCTTGTGCCGGGCTCCTATGCCGCCAGTTGGGTGGGCCCCTGACCAGCTCGGGCTTCAGCAGCGCGTGGGGCGCCAGCCCTTGCAGCCCCGGGGCCTTGGTGTTGGGCAGGGGAGACGCTCCCTGACCCTGACCTCTGCAGCGCGGCCCCGGCCTCTGCTCTTGGCCTTCAGCCTGTGCAGCCCTCTCAGACCTGGGCTCTCCCTTTGGGGCTGCCCACCCCTGAGGGCTCAGGGTGGCTGGGGGTCTGGGGGAGTCTTGCCAGCTGTGTGCCCCTAGTCACAGGCGCTGCCTGGGCCTCCCGCCGGCAGAGGCGCACCCTGCCTGTGCACCCAGGCAGAGTGGCTGGCCTCATGCTGGCCTTCTGGCCCCTCACCTGTGTGCTCTTCCAGGTTGCTATGGAGTCCTGGCTCCGCCTCGCCCTCAGGTGGGCTCGGACCAGTGTCCGCGCATTTACCACCCACTGCCCCGTTCCGCCTGTGGCTCTGCCTGGAGGCCAGTGGGTCTCCTTCCAGCCCCTGCTGCTCAGCCCCTGGCTTCCGTGGGCCCTTCTCTGTCTGCTGTCTAAGTTTCTCACTAAACTGTTACTCTTGTGTTTTAGTTGCTAATAATAGAAACGGCCTTGCAGGTGTTAGCTCTTTGCCTGTTGGTCTAGTTTCTCCCCAACACAGAAGAGGTTCAGCTGCCAAATAGTCTCTTTGCTCTCAGTGGACAACTCACCTCAGGTGTCTGCAGTTTCAGGCAGAATTTACCCAAGGACTCCTGCTCGCTCATTAGTTTTTAAGCACACCCAGTACTAGAAAATACATGCTGGAGATGAATTTTTGTTCAGTTTATTTTAGCGAGCATTAGAACAGCCCAGAAAGAGCTCCGAGGTCACTGCAGGCTGGTCCCCTCACCTCCTGGCCCCGCCTTGCGGAGACCCTCCCGCCTCTGTCTGTGCTGGGGCCTCACTTTGTTATTTCTAAGGGGTTGTCAGTGATGTCGCTGTCTTTACCAAGATAACTGAGAAGCGAAATGCTCTTCTTGACAGAAAATAGGACTACCACTTCGGAGCCTCAGGCTTAGACGGCAGAGAGACGGAATGTAGCCCCTGTGTGCCCGGGGGCGTTTCCTCCCCAGGTGTGGCTGCAGGCTGAGTGTCTGTCCCTCTCCTCACCAGGCGGGCGCCAACATCGATACCTGCTCCGAGGACCAGAGGACCCCGCTGATGGAGGCCGCAGAGAACAACCACTTGGACGCGGTGAAGTACCTCATCAAGGCCGGGGCCCTCGTGGATCCCAAGGTACCTGCCGCACACGCCCCGCTCCCCTAGCGCTCCTTGTGGGGTGCCTTCGGGGATTGGCGGCCACTGGGCACCCACGGGAGTCTAGAAGTAGGCAGTGCGGCCTGTCTGGCGGCAGTTCACTCGTGGGAAGTACTGTGAGCGCTGGCTCCACGGAGCCTGCCGCATCAAGCACCCGTGAGGGTTGTGTGTGGAGGGTCTGGCGCCATCCTTCGTGGTGGGCACCTCCCCTCTCCTGTCTGCTGTCTGGAGCCCTTACTCAGGAAGGTAGCCGTCATGCAAAGTGCCAGGCTGGACGAAGCACAAGCTGGAGTCTAGATGGCCAGGACAAAGATCCACAACCTCAAGTTATGCAGACGATACCACGAAGGGCAGAAAGTGAAAAGGAGCTAAACAGCCTTTTAATGAGGGTGAAAAAGAGTGAGAAAGCTGGCTTAAAACTCAGTGTTAAAAAACTAAGATCACGTCATGTGGTCCCGTCACTGCACGGCGCATAGGAGGAGGAAAGGTGGAAGCAGCGGCGGATCTCTTCTTGGGCTCCCAGCCACCGTGGTTGGTGACTGCAGCCTTGAGATTGGAGGATGACTGCTTCTTGGAAGGAAAGCTATAACCTGCTGCTGCTGCTAAGTCGCTTCAGTCGTGTCCGACTCTGTGCGACCCCATGGACGGCAGCCCACCAGGCTCCCCCGTCCCTGGGATTCTCCAGGCAAGAACACTGAAGGGGGTTGCCATTGCCTTCTCCAATGCATGGAAGTGAAAAGTGAACGTGAAGTCGCTCAGTCGTGTCGGATTCATAGTGACCCCATGGACTGCAACCTACTAGGCTCCTCCGTCCATGGGATTTTCCAGGCAAGAGTACTGGAGCGGGGTTCCATTGCCTATAAAAAACCTAGACAGTGTATTAAAAGGCAAAGACATCACTTTGCCGACAAAGGCCCGTTTAGTTAAGGCTATGGTCTTTCCAGTAGTCGTGTATGGATGTGAGAGTTGGACCATAAAGAGGGCTGAGTGCCAAAGAATTGATGCTTTTGAATTGTGATACTGGAGAAGACTCTTGAGAGTCCTTGGACAACAAGGAGATCAAACCAGTCAATCTTAAAGGATATCAACCCTGAATATTCATTGGAAGGACTGATGCTGAAACTCTAATGCTTTGGCAGCCTGATGCAAAGAACCAACTCTTTGGAAAAGACCCTGATGCTGGGAAAGATTGAAGGCAGGATGAGAAGGGGATGACAGAGGATGAGATGGTTGGATAACATCACTGATTCAATGGACGTGAACTCAGACAGACTGGGAGATGGTGAGGGGCAGGGCCTGGTGTGCTGCCATCCACGGGGTCACAAAGAATCAGACATGACTTGGCAACTGAACAACGACAACTGGAGAAAGAGAAAAAGGCCTCCATGTTGGAAAGGGGAAGAAAAATAATCTCAGTGCACAGACAGCACATAGAAAGGCATGAGAGTCCACACGGAGACTTGTAGGTACTGATAAGTGTGTCTGAGAAAGTTTAATATATCAAGTCAGTACATAAGCGTCAGCTGTATTTCTACGCTTGTGAACAATCCAAAAAGCAAATTAAGAACACAGTTCTATTCACAGTAGCATCAAGAAGAAGAAAATACTTTGGAGTAAGCTTAACCAAGGAGGTAAAAGATTTGTACACTACAAGAATGCTGAAAGAAATTTGAAAAGGCACCGATACACAGACATTATGCTTTCCTGTGTTCATGGAGTAGAAGCAGGCAGTGCTTTGCTCCCTTGTTATCTGCAGGGTGGATCCCAGGACCCCCACAGACCACAGCCCACCAGCGCTCCAGTCCCCTGATGAGACAGTGCGGCCTCCGCCTCCGTGTTGTGGCTCTGCATCTGTGGGCGCTGAGTGCTGACTGTGCTAGAAAGCCTCACTGCCCAGAACCACCCACAGATCAGTGCAGTTCCTGTCAGAGTCCCAGCACTGTTCTCTGCAGAGAAACCCTGAATAGGCACAATAGTCTTGCCAGAGAGCAACGCTGGGGGCCTCACACTTGCTGACTTCAAAACTTAGGACAGAGGCAGTGTGGTACCTGCCTCGAGACAGACGCATGGAGCAGCGGATGGAGAGCCGTGCAGAGACGGGCGTGTGGGATGGCACAGAGCGCCTGAAGTGCGCCCTGCAGGCATGATCGGGCGACTCCTGTTGCGGCCCAGACCATCCAGTGGCAGGAAAGGGTGTCCTTCAACACACATGCTGGGGCACCTGGACTCCACGCACAGGCAAGTGAGGCTGGGCCCCTTCCTCCCTGTGCATTCACAAGCTAACCCAGGGGGGCCAGAGACCTGCGTTCAAGAGCTAGAACTGTGAAGCACTTGGCAGAAAACAGGGAGACCCACGTGACACTGGACTTGAGTGTCTTCTTGGACATGACATCAAAGCACAGACCATAATAGGAAAACGGACAACTTAGGCGCCATCAGAATTAGGGCTGTGGTCCGTCAGAGGAGAATGGAGAAAGCTCCCCCCAGGGGAGGGAAGCATTCATCCGTTCTGTGTCTGCTGGGCCTCACTCTCCAAGTCATACAGCCATGTCCTGCTGCTAGACTAGCCCAGCTCAGAAGTGGGCAGAGTTTGAGCAGACATTTCTGCAGAGAAGATGCTTATGTTTGAATGGCCAGTTGGCACATGAAAAGATGCTCAACGTCAGTCATTAGGGAAATGCATTCAGAGCTGCCGCAAGACCCCAGGACAACTGGTGTCTAAACATTGGAAAGCAGGTGCCAGCTAAGCTGTGGCCAGGCTGGGGCTCTCACACATTGTCGGTGGGAATGCGAAGCGATGCGGGAACCGGCGGTTCCTCAAAAATCAAGCATTTGGTTTTAACTGTATGATCCGGTGATTCCAGTCCAGGGTGTGTCTCCAAGGAGACAGGAAGCAAGGACACAGACAGGTACACACCTGCTTCTCCGCGTTGTTCACAGTTTCCAAAAGGTGGGTGCAGCCCAGGGTCCAGCGACGTGTGGTGGATAAGCCAGGGATGTGACCCGTCCCTGAGGCGGAGCGGTGTTCAGTCTTCAGAAGGGAGGGAGAGTCCAGCACAGGCTGCGGCACGGGTGCCCTGGAGAACGCGACGCTGAGAGGGAGCTGGCGCAGGAGGACGGGTGTCGCGAGGAAGCTGACCGGGCAGATGTGGAGATGAGGCACGCCGGGCTGAGGGCAGGGGCAGGCTGAGTGGTGCTGCCCGAGCTCCTGCCTGGGCTGCTGGGAGGTCCTGAGAGCAGAGTGGTGATGGTTGTGTGGCTCGTAGAGCAATTTTCGAGGCCATGGAGTGGCTTGAAAATGGTTAGAATGGCAAGTTTTAGGTCAGATACACACACACACAGTAACGACGAACGTGTTAAATCTTAGAGCTTTTCACACTAATACACATTTTTTCCCTGAAAATGTCATCATGCAGTTCATACTAACTTATCAACTCCTTTTCCCATCAAATTCTATTTTCTCTGGCGTAAGTGTTGTTCTGTACCATTATTTCAGGTGGCTGTGTCACATTTCATATATAATTTGCACCGATTTCGCCAGATTCACTAGTTGAGCGTGTGGAGATCAGGCTTTATCTCACACAGTGCTTCAACAGGTATTGCACAGCTAAGTCTTTTCACATGTTTGTTTTAAGGCAGATTTTTCAGGACAAGGATTTTGGGGATCAAGATATATAATGATTTTTTAAGGCTTTTGGTTCCTCTTTCTTAAATGCATCTGGAAGTTTGTGAGACCTCATTTCCCTGCACTCTTACCAACACCAACCATTACAGTTAAAAAAATACTCACAGTTTGATTACAAAAATGGTTTTTTTTACCATTTTAATTTGCTTCTGTCAAAGTAAACAGTTGTTTGTATATAGTTATTTACATATGCAGAGTACACCATGTGAAATGCTGAGCTGGATGAATCACAAGCTGGAATCAAGATTACTGGGAAAAATGTCAATAACTTGAGATATGCAGGTGATACCACGGTAAGGGCTGGAAGTGAAGAGGAACTAAAGAGCCTTTTGATGAAGGTAAAGGAGGAGACTGAAAGATGTAGCTTGAAACTCGACATTCAGGAAACTAAGATCCTGGCATCTGGTCATATCACTTCATGGCAAGCAGAAGGGGGAAGAACAGGGGGAGCCGTGGCAGGCTTTCTCTTCTTGGACTCCACAGTCACGGTGGAGGGTGACTGCAGGCATGAGACTAAACGACACTTGGTCCTTGGAAGGAAAGCTGTGACAAGCCTGGAGAACATACTGAAAAGCAGAGACGTCCCTTTGCCAACAAAAGTCTGAATAGTCAAAACGGTGGTTTTTCCAGGAGTCAAGTATGGATGTGAGAGTTGAACCATAAAGAAGGCTGAGTGCTGAAGAACTGATGCTCTCAAACTGTGGCGTTGGAGAAGACTCTTGGGAGTCCTTGGACAGCAAGGAGATCACACCAGTCCATCCTAAAGGAAATCAACTCTGAATCTTCATTGGAAGGACTGATGCTGAAGCTGAAGCCCCAGTACTTTGGCCACTTGATGTGAAGAGCTGACTTGCTGGAAAAGACCCTGGTGCTAGAAAAGACAGGGCAAGAGGAGAAGGGGCCGACAGAGGACGAGACGGTTGGGCGGCCTCACTGAAGCAATGGGGATGCGTTTGAGCAAGCTGCGGGGGACGGTGGAGGACAGGGAGGCGCGGCGTGCTGCACTTTGTGGGGCCACAGCGTCGGAGACGACGCCACAGCTGAGCAGCAGCAGCACGGTTGCCTGGGTCGTGGGTGTGGCTTCAAGGCAGCATCTAGTCCTGTGCTTTGGTGGGTTGAGGCCTGGCGCCCTGTGGCTGCTCGGTGAGCACCTGCGGGTGAGTGTTAGTCCCATCAGGGAGGCACGTGAGCTCTGCCTCGCGCTTGGGGGGCAGGTTCCTGGCCCTGCCCCTGGAGCCAGTGCCCAAACAAAGCGCTGCTGCAGGGGCAGGCCAGGGCTGAGGGCTTTGTAGGGGCAGCCGCACCAGCAGGACCAGTGGTTGGCGCAGGTCTGGAGTCAGCAGCTCACCAGTGGCCCAGCTGCACTCTGGGTGCCATAGGAAGAAGGGCCCTCGAACCCAAGACCGGTCACAGAAGACACTCTGAGAAACAGACTGAGCTGTCTGTGTGGTTAGAGTCCCAGAGAGGAGGAGGCCCAGTGGAAGAAAATATACTGAAGGAAAAGTGGTCTTGAATTTTCCAAATGTGATGGAAAATAACCTCCAGGTTCAAGAATCTCAGCAAACCCCAAGCTGGACAGATGCACAGGCTGCTACGCCGAAATTCATCATGGTAAACTGTAGAAGGCCTTAAAGCGGCCCAAGAAGAGCAGCCTCGCACAGCACGTGTGTGAGTGGTGCCTGTGCTTGCCAGCTTCCCATCTGAAACCACAGGGGCCAGGAGACCATGGAGTGGTTTTCTTATTGTGCTGGAAGGGGAAAAAACTCCAAAAACACGTCCGCCCAGGACGCAGCAGCCAGTAAAAGTGTCCTTCAGAAGCAGTCGTGGAATAAAACATTTTCAGGTGTACAAACACTGACAGAACTTAATAGCAGGTTTATAGTAAAGCCAGGAGGAAAATCTCATCCTTGGAAATAGTGAAAATACCAGAAATGGAGAACTAGAAAAACTTGTTTTCTGTAAATTTATTAAAAGGTGAAGGCTGTTTAAAGGAAGAAGAACATTGTGAGATGGAGTTTACACAGACGGGCACGTCGGCATGACAGCGGGAGCTGGGGGCAGCGGAGGGGCGTGAGCACGGCCCTCAGGGTCAGTCCTGGGAGGGCTCAGCGCTGCTCTGAGCTGTGGACAGTCGAAAGTCGTGATCCTGCAGAATACTGGGGAGTAACTTAAAAGAGGCACAGCTTCGGAAGAAATTTTTAAAGGTAGTAGAGGAAGTAAAATGGAGTCTTAGAAAGTACTTTTGTGACTAGAGAGCAGGAAAGAGAAATAATGACAGGTGGGACCACAGCAAGATGGTTGTCTGACCCTGACCACGTCGTAGTTCCGTCCAGCATCAGAGGATGAAGCCCTGCAGAGGAGGAGACGCTGAGCCGGTGAACAGACGAGAGCCAGCCCTGCTTCCACAGAGAGCACACAGTGACACACAGAGAGCACACGTGAACACACGAGAGCACCCGTGAACACACAGCACACAGTAATACAGAATCCATGACCACACGGAGAGCATACCCTGACATAGCACAGTAACCATGTAGGCCACACACTAACATGGAGCGTGCACACTGACACACGGAGAGCACTGACACAGGGAGAGCACAAGTGAACACAGCGCTGACACACGGAGAGCACACGTGAACACACGGAGAGCACACAAGAGAGCACACGTGAACACGGAGAGCACACGGAGAGCACACGTGAACACAGCGCTGACACACGGAGAGCACACGTGAACACACAGAGAGNACACGTGAACACAGCGCTGACACACGGAGAGCACACAAGAGAGCACACGTGAACACGGAGAGCACACGGAGAGCACATGTGGACACGGAGAGCACTGACACACGGAGAGCACACGTGAACACACGGAGAGCACTGACACACGGAGAACACACGTGAACACGGAGAGCACTGACACATAGCACACGTGAACACGGAGAGCACTGACATGGAGAGCACACGTGAACACGGAGAGCACATAACACATGGAGAGCACACGTGAACACAGCACACAGTACTACAGAATCCATGAACACATGGGAGAGCACACCCTGACACAGCACAGTAACCATGTAGGCCATACACTAACATGGAGCGTGCACACTGATACACACGGAGAGCACACGTGAATACCGGGAGCCCTGACACACATGGAGAGCACATGCTAACGCGTGGATAGAGTGCGCTAACACGGCGTGTTAACGCAGAGGACGCTCGCACATGCACCAGGCGGGAGCGAGCAGGGTGAGGGCACGTCAGGCGCCTGGTGCATGGGAGGCAGGTGAGGACGCAGAGCACTCAGAGGCCAAGAGGGAAGGTCACCTTTGCTTCCAGCGTCGGGAATGGTTTCTTCAGTAGGACACAAAAAAGTACAAGAGAGACTGCCACTGCTGAGAGCGTTGGAATCCAGGATCTCCAGGCCTTCCCTGGAGGTGCAGTGTTAAGATTCGACCTTCCGGTGCAGGGGTGCAGGTCCAGCCCCTGGTTAGGGAGCTGAGATCCCACAAGCCTCAGAACCAAGAGACGGTAACGCAGAGGCAGTGCTGCAGTGAGTTCAATAAGAACTTTTAAAAATGGTCCGTAGCAAAAAAAGAAAAAGATTCTTCCACGTTTCTGTTGAACAGAAGATGCACGGAGATGGGAGGGGCCGCACAGTGCAGAGGACCTCCTGCAGGTGGAGGGCAGCCAGGCAGCACCCTGCCCACGGGAGGAGGCGTGGCCCCGCCCCATAGCTGAGCCCCCGGGGAGGAGTGCCTGTCACTGCTACGGGGCGGGGTCTCCGGGTCAGGGTCACAGGGCACCCAGGAAACATGCCGCAGCACTTGGTACGTCCTGCACAACAGGAAGTCCTAGCAGCCCAGTCCCCCCTGGCCAGCGACACGGGCTGGGCTGCCCCAGTCCGTGAATGCAAGCGAGCAGGCGTGCCGGCGGAGCCCTCAGGACGTGGGACTGAGCGGACTGCAGAAAGGCGTCTGCCTGTACGTGACAGCTTACACGCGGAGTCGTTTCTGGATGTGCACACGTGTAGTGAAAGCCTCGGGTGGCCCCCACCTGCAAGCGTAGATCAGGCCTCAACTTGGGGGGTGGGGTGGGGTGCGGGTGGGCAGTGGCTGAGGCAGAGTTAGGTTCTTGGGAGGCAGAGACAAAGGCCAGCCAGCAGCCGCGTCGGCCGACGTGCTCTGGGCTTGGTTGCCGTGGGGCTCCTGGGACCTCAGCGGCTCTCGTGTTACAGGACGCAGAGGGCTCGACCTGCTTGCACCTGGCTGCCAAGAAGGGCCACTATGACGTGGTTCAGTACCTGCTCTCAAACGGACAGATGGACGTCAACTGTCAGGTACGCGCCCCGCCCGCTCGTGATGCCGCCTCATGGGCCCGGCCCCAGGACCTGAGACGAGTCCTCGCCGTGGTCCCAGCCTCGCGTGTCCCCCGGGGCCACCTCCGCAGGGCCTGGAGACCTGGCCTCTTCTCCCCAGCCCCGTCCACCTCCTAGCCTGCTCGCTGGCTCGCTGGCTGCCTAGAGCCCCGTCTTTAGGCACTGCCGCTCGAGCAGGGTCCCAGCCTCCATGGGCCGAGCTGCCCTGTGGCTTCTCGCCTTCCCTCCCAGCGCTGGCTGTTGTCGGGCGTTCTGTCTCTTCCCGTGTGTTTGCGTCTGCCTGTCTGTCCAGCTGTTGGCAGGACCCTGGGGTGTCCTGCAGTGCCCAGCACACAGCAGGTCCCGTGTACGTCTCCTGACCTGTGAGGGGCTCGGGGAGGAGGTGAGGGTGTAAAGAAGGGTCCTCTCAATTCTCAGGGACCCATTCCTGCCCCTGGGACCCTGCATGTGGGTGTGGCTCCCTGCAGTGAGATTTGTGCCCCTGCAGGCCCCCTTCCCTGACTCAGGTCCATCTCTCGCCCGGGCAGGCTGGGCTGTGCTGCCCTGCCGTGTCCCCAGTCCCGCAGCAGGCCTGTGGGCACCGTCTCGCCTCAGTCGTGGAGGCCGAGCACGTCCACGGGAAGACGTGGTGACTGGAGCAGGCAGCAGGTGGTGTTGGCCGCCAGAGGAGGGATTGGCCGCGTGGCCCTTGTTGGCTCAGAGCTGCTCCCGGTTTAGATAAACCCCCAGGACCACTGAGTGGGGTGGGGGCAGGGGAGAGGGGCAGCCGGCTGGGCAGGACGTGGCCTTGCCGGTGGGCAGGGTCAGCTGGGTGGGCCTCTGCCCCCCGCCTTCCTCACGGCCTCCCAGTCTCTGGTGTGGCAGTTCGTGCCTCGTGCGTGCTGTCTTGGGGCCACCGGGTGGGCAGGTGTGTGCCCTGCCTGCGCTCACTAGGGTCCCCGGGCAGTGCTGCGAACCTCCGTTTCCTTTAGCAGGACGGGGCCTCGGGTTGGGGCCCCCGCTCCTGCCCCCTCCCTGGGGCCACTTCTCAGGTCCTGAGTGATGGCCCTGTGTCTCCTCACACACCCAGGGGCTGTGATAGGTTTTTCTTCTTCTTTGAAACTAGGATGACGGCGGCTGGACACCCATGATCTGGGCCACTGAGTACAAGCACGTGGACCTCGTGAAGCTGTTGCTCTCCAAGGGGTCTGACATCAACATCCGGGACAATGTGAGTCTCCCTGGCGAAGGCCCTGGAGGAGGGGTGGACGTAGGGTGGCTGCAGGCACTGTGGTCATGGAGGCCGTGTCCTAGCGCCTGCCCTAACCTCTTCCCATCCAGTCGCCAGCGTGCACTGACCCAGCACGGCCTCCTGTGTCGGCCCGGAGTTGGGTGTGACCCGAGTGGCACAGGCCCTGACATTCGCCCTAGGTGGAGCTGTGTTTACAGAGGTGTAGAGAAACTGACTCTGTGTCTGTGGTGGGGACGGCGGGCTGAGTCACGCCACCCCTGGGCCGAGGTGCTGAGGTGCTGGGCGCTCTGGGAGCAGCCTTGGGCTGTGTGTTGCTGGGGCTGTGTGCTTGCGGGCAGCACTGGGCACTTCTGATGAAGCTGAAGGGGATTCTCATCTCAGGAAGGCTTCAGGGGCCTCAGGAGCAGTGGGTGGTGGGGCTGGCGAAGCTGGGAGGGCTGCTCTGGCATGAACCTGTGTGCTGCCTCCCAGGCGAGGGTCAGGCTTCCCGGGACCCGGACAGGCTGTACTCGTGGAGCTGTGTCCACCTTTGCAGAGTTACCAGAGCCATAAGTAGGAAGCTGGCCACAAGCTCACGGCGTTGATGATGGAGTAAGGTAGGAAGGCGCACCCACCCCTCTGCTTGGAGCCCCGAGTGGACCATGTGAAGACAAGACGGGAGCGGTGGCTGCTTTGCAAGAAGACCCCCCCCTCCCCAGAGACTGGGAGCAGTAACCCCCTCCAAGGGCACTGCTGGCTGGGGGCGTCTGCCAGCTCCGCAGAGCTGGGCCCCAGGGCCCGAGATACGCATTTAACTGGAAATATGTAACACGCCTTACGCGGACATAACTAGTCCTTCTTAACCAGACATAGCCAGATACCTGAGAACCAGCCATCTTGAACAGACCTAACTAGTCCTTTTTAACCAGACATAACCAGCCGCCAAATCGGACACAGCCAGGCTTCTACCTTCTGTCACCGAGCGGGCCTCTTAGCCTTGCTCCTTGCAGTCCCGCCCAGGTGCTGGCCTGGCTGCCTCTCCGGCTGCGTGGAGCCGCCTGCTCATCCGTCCTGTGTGTGGGCCGTGGCCGGGCTCCTGGCGGGGCTTCGGCCTCTCTTGGACGCTGCCGGCCATGCAGGGGTGTGTTTCCCGGTGGGCGGGTCTGCTTGCTCCAAGCTCTCCTCACCATGCTGGGTCTTTCTCTTCTTTTCAGGTCTTTTGATTATTTTTTTACTGGATTGTTTACCTTGTTCTCTAGTTTGGAGAGTTTCTGTGTATTCTAGGTAGAAGTCCTTTATCAGATAGCATGTCTTGTCACTCTCAGTTCAGTTTATCAGTTATTTTCTCTATGCGTGTGCTGCTGCTGCTAAGTCGCTTCAGTCGTGTCCGACTGTGTGACCCCCATAGACGGCAGCCCACCAGGCTCCCCTGTCCCTGGGACCTTCCAGGCAGGAGTGCTGGGGTGGGTGCCGTCGCCTTCTCCATGTGTGCGCTAAGTTGCTTCAGTTGTGTTGACACTCTGTGACCTCATGGACCAGAGCCCACCAGGCTCCTCTGTCTGTGTGATTTCCCAGGCAAAGATATTGGAGTGGGTTGCCATTTCCTTCTCCGGGGGATCTTCCCTTGCCAGGGACGGAACCTGCGTTGGCGGGTGGGTTCTTCGTCATGTGTGAGTCCCTGCCCCACCCGGCCACTCCTCGTCTCCTATTGTGGTCCGAAGGGTCCGGTGTTGCTGCTTGGGCACAGTAGGGGGTGGGGTTGGGCGCGCTCGCCTTGGCGTGTGGGCTTCTCACTGGTGCTGGCAGTGTGTGTAGGAAGCGGCCTCTCCTCCTCCATGGGCTCTGCCTGGTGGCCGCGCTGGGCTGCGCCTTCCTGACGAACGTCGCTTCAGGGCCTGTGAGGAGAACCTCCTGGGAGCCGCTTCCGTTTCTCCCTCCCCAGCTTCGTGCTGTTCCTCTCATGTATTTTACTAAATAAACAACAGAATATGGTGCTGTTTGTTTAAACAGCAGTGGCCTCTGGGAAAGGCTGTGACGATGAGCCTGGTGTCCGGCTCCCGAGTCCCCTCTCCCTCAGGCCCGTGTGTCTACTGCCATTTCCTTCTGCGTGTCTGAGGTCTGTCAGCATTTCCCGCCATGCTGGGGGTTCTGGTGGTGAAGTCTCAGCTTCCTAATGCCTGCAGAGTCCTTTCCCTCACTTTTGAATGGTGTTCTTCTTGGTGAAGAGTTGTGGATGGCGGTCGGTCTCAGCACTTCCCTGAGTCCTGTCTCCGCCTGTCTCCAGTGGGGAGGCCTTGCTGGCAGCAGTTCCCGGCTTCTCCGTGTGTCACACGCCTCTGCACGCTCGGGTTTTTAAGGCTCTCTTTGTTACTGGGCTTTGGTGGTCTTACTACAAGGTGCCTGGTGGTGTGTGCGTGGAGGTGTGCGTTCAGGGTTCATGGAGCCCCCGGGCCCGTTGTAGGGGGGCGTTACCAACCCGGAAGCTTCCCGCTCAGTTCTTTCAGAGCTCCTCTGCCCACCCTGCTTGGGGAGGCTCTGGTTCCCTGTGTCCCAGAGTCTGTTCCTCTGCTCACTGAAGCCCTCCTCATTTGCTGAGGGGGTTTTTCGCTCTGGACCCCTTCGTCGCTGGCCGTGGGCTCTGTGTGCGCGCTCGCGGGCCTCTCCTCAGGGCGTCTGCTCTGTGTGCGCGCTCGCGGGCCTCTCCTCAGGGCGTCTGCTCTGTGTGCGCGCTCGCGGGCCTCTCCTCAGGGCGTCTGCTCTGTGTGCGCGCTCGCGGGCTTCTCCTCCACGGAGTCTGCTGCGCGTTGGTTCTGCCCGGTGTGCCCTCACCCCGTGCACTGTGGCCGCAGCACTGAACCTTCCGCAGGGCCTTCTCGGTATTTTCTGAGGCGTCTCTTCTGAACACAGTTGTTCTAGCTTCTCTGATGCCCGAGTTTGCTGGTCTGCCCTGTGTGTCATTTCTGGGTTGCTGCTCATAGGTCTGGTTTCCCGGGCCTTTGCCCCTCTGGTAAAGCTGACAGTGGACGCAAGACGCTATGAACTCACCTGCTGCGAATCTCTCTTCAGTCTCATTCCCAGGGCAGCAGTGTTATTTGGAAATGGCCCCGTTACATGGAGTTTTGCTTTCTCAGTTTGTCAGGTGGTGCGAGCAGGTCTCAGCTGAGGCGGGTCATCGCTACCCTGTGGGGCCAGCACTGAGCCTTGTGCACCCGTGTGTCCTGGAGGCCCAGGCTTGGAATGTGCTGCCCTCCAGAGGCCTCTCTCAGCCCACAGCTGGCACTCGCCCCTGGCCACCTTGGCCTGTGGCCGCCTGATCTGGAGCTGAGACGGACGGTTAGCCAGTGGCCACTTCGCTCGCCCCGCTGGGTGCATCCCTTCACTGCCTGATGTCCAGCTCCTGAAAACTGTTTCTGCCCGCGTTTCCACCGAGATGTGGGTTGGGCTAAACCCGTTGTGGCCCCTCTTGCCCCTCCTTCACTGGACACCCGCCAGACGTGTGGGTCTGTTGTGGGCCTGTTGTCCCCGCTGGGACGGGCTCAGTTCTGCTGCTAAGGTCGTGGAGCGCTCTGATGCAGGAGTTAGGGGGCCTCCGATTCACTGAGGAGCCCACATTGTGCGGCAGGGGCTTCTGAGCGCGATGCGGGGAGAGCAACCCGGGACTGACAGCTGGTCAGCCCTTCGCTTTCTCTGTGAACTCAGCAAGGGGGGCAGGCCCGGGCCCCTCAGCTTCTGCTCCACTGCCGTCTTCCTTGAGGCGGCCGAGCTGGAGGCCTGGGACGTACAAGGTGTGGGGATGGGGCGCTGGGTGGAGCAGGGCCCGGCCTCCGGGACATGCTGCGCCCTCTGCCTACACAGCAGAGAGCGGAGGCCACAGCCCTGAGGCCAGTGGCCAGAAAGGGCAGCGGGTGCATCACTGGGCGTGTCTGCAAGGGAGGCAGGGTCAGGGCGGAGCCGGGGGCGGGGGCTGGCGGAGCGCTGCTCTGGGAGCCAGGGGGCCGCGGCTGCTCTGGGTGGGCTCTGGGGCAGGTTGGATGTTCTGAGGTTCTCGTTTAGACATTGTCTTGACTTGCAGGTTCGCCTCTCGTTGTTACCTGGTGTTGTTTTTTATTTTCCTTTTCTTTTCACATTTTTTTTTTTAAAATTGTAGTCTTCTAACAGGCTTAACATGGTAGACTGTGTCACGCGTATAATCTATATGTGATAAATCATGCATTTTTCATATGACACAGGTACTTCAGAATTTTTCTTTGTGTCATTTAAGGCTTTTAGTTTTTTGTGAAATAAAGTTTTAATTAATCAGAGTTGCCTTTTTTAAATCTTATACAAGCATCACTCTATCCTACAGTCATAACTGTCTTTCAAAAGGAACATAATTTTAAACAGCAGGTAAATTGGCTCTAATGGTGTGTTATGTACGCACAATTCAGGAGGATGTTTTCTGTTTTTAACATAACGACATCATTTTAATGAAAACGAGACAGAGCAGCAGGGAGCCTCTGTCGGTGCCCGGGCCCGGCCCTCACCCCCCGGCCCTCACCCCCGTGTCCCCTGCCCAGGAGGAGAACATCTGCTTGCACTGGGCGGCCTTCTCGGGCTGCGTGGACATCGCCGAGATCCTGCTGGCCGCCAGGTGCGACCTGCACGCGGTGAACATCCACGGGGACTCGCCCCTGCACATCGCGGCCAGGGAGGACCGCTACGCCTGTGTCGTGTGAGTGGCTCCGGGGCACTGGGGACTCGCTGCGGCGGACGGGCCTCTCCCATCAGGCCTGCGGTCAGTGCAGCTCGGGAGGATTGCAGTGAAAATCCGCCACCCTGGCGGCTCCCTGCTTGGGGCCACGGGAGCAGCACCCTCGCCAGGGCAGACGGCCCACTGGGAGCCCCACTTGCCAGAGCCTTTGCTCCGCTCCAGGCGGATGCTCAGGGCCATGCGGCCCCGTCCTTCCCGCACGGGGCCCTGGGATGAGGGGTGCCCCTGCTGCAGAGCCTGAGCCCTCTCGGAGGGGGTCCCTGGGGACGCCAAGCTCTGGCGCCCTGTCAGCCCCTCCCTGGGTCAGGCCACAGCATCGCCCGCCACGTGCTGACTGAGCTTGTAGCCAAGAGGTGTCGCTGTCCTTTCATCCCGAGGGCCCTTTAACGGAAGAGCTGAGCAAAGTCAAATGCCGTCCCTAGTTTCCGTGTTCGTCCCGAGAAAGACCATGCTCATGGGGAGGCGGCTGCGTCTGCGTGGTGGCTGGAGGTGTCGGTCTGTGGGCTGTGCCGTCTCGGAGCGGATGGCGGGTCCTGTTTTCACGGGTGGGCACGCTGCGCGCGTCTCGTCCTTGAGTCTTGGACGGAAGGGCTGAGTGTCCTGTGCACTTGCTCTCCGTGCAGTCTCTTCCTGTCCCGGGACTCGGACGTCACCCTGAAGAACAAGGAGGGGGAGACGCCCCTGCAGTGCGCCAGCCTCAACTCCCAGGTGTGGAGCGCCCTGCAGGTGAGCCAGGCGCTGCGGGATGCGGCCCCCGACAGGCCCGCCCCGGCGGAGAAGACGGTGAGCAGGTGAGCGAGGGCTGCTGGGCAGGCGGCGGGCGGCGCAGGTATGGGAGGGAGCTGGGCTTGTCCAGAGCTGATGCGCCCCCCGCGGCAGGGACATCGCTCGGGGCTATGAGCGGATCCCCATCCCTTGCGTCAACGGAGTGGACGGCGAGCCGTGCCCCAGCAACTACAAGTACGTGTCTCAGAACTGCGTGACGTCCCCCATGAACATCGACAGGAACATCACCCACCTGCAGGTCGGCCGGGGGCCTGGCCCGGGTGGTTGCTGGGCGGCGGGAGGGGCTGCTGGGCGGCGGGAGGCCTTGGCTCTGCTGGCTCGGCTCTGGCCACTCCCCCCAGTGTCTGCCCTGCTTCTCCAAGCTCCTGGGGCCACGTGCCCAGCCCCCCGGCCCTCCCCCTCTCCCGCAAGCCCCATGCGGAGGCCCTGGTGTCCTCTCCACCGCCTCCCCCGGGGAGGCTGCAGGCCCGGCCTCCTGAGGAGGGCCCCAGGGCTGGGAGCAGCGAGGGGCTGTGGGGCGGGCGCCATCTGACACGCCCTTCCCGCAGTACTGCGTGTGCATCGACGACTGCTCCTCCAGCAACTGCATGTGCGGCCAGCTCAGCATGCGCTGCTGGTACGACAAGGTGAGCCCGTGCGCTGGGGATGGGGGGCCAGGGCGGAAGCCAGGGCGGGGGCAGGGTAGAGCCCGTGCCCCGATGGGGTGGGGCTGGGGCCAGGGCGGCGTCCCCAGCCTGGCTGGAGGCAGCTGCGGGGCTAGGAGGGCACTGCTGAGGCAGGAACCCCCCAACTTTGGTTTATTGGGGGCAGGGGCGGGGTGTCCTGGGTGGGGAGGGCACATAGGCCTCACATGGAGGCTGCTGGCACAGGGTCGTCATTAGGGAACGGTCACTGAAGTTGCCAGGGCCCCAGACCCTGCCTGGTGTAGCCCGTCGGCTCATGCCGGGTCCCTCCAGAACGGGGGTTTGCAGAGGGGCAGGAGGTATGGGCAGGCAGTCCAGGCGGGAGGCCACAGGGCAGGCTGCAGGGGCCTCGTGAGGCTGAGAGGGTGCCAGGAGGGCGGGTGGGGGCCCAGGCAGGGACCAGGAACCAGCCATGTGGACTCCTGGCCAGAGGCTTCCCCTGGCCTTCCCTGTCCTCCGGGGCGGAAGCCAGCGTTCCAGGGGGTGTTCGTCTGCGGAGGCCTTGCTCTGGGTGGCGAGTGTTTCTGTGTCTGCCCCAGGACGGCCGGCTGCTGCCCGAGTTCAACATGGCAGAGCCGCCGCTGCTGTTCGAGTGCAACCACGCCTGCTCCTGCTGGAGGACGTGCCGCAACCGCGTGGTGCAGAACGGCCTCAGGTGAGCCCCCAGCAGCGGGGCGAGCCCCCGGCCAAGGGCGCAGGGCTGGGCCCACGGGCAGCTCAGGGGTGTCCCGTGTGTCCACAGACAGGAGAATGCGTGTTTAGTGTGTGCGTGCGTGTTCTTGGAGCCTCGGCCTGTGTTACATGTTGATGTAAAGGGCAGAAGCCGTGTGTATGTACGTGCATGTGTACGTGCGTGTTTCTTGGAGCCTCGGCCTGTGTTCATGTTGATGTAAAGAGCGGAAGCTGTGTTGCCCACCTGCTCAGATGTGGGTTCCGGTCGCACGGCCGGAAGGTGAGAGCCAGGCCTCCCGTGAGCCTCCTGGTCCAGGCTCACGAGTTGCAGCCTGTGTGCACGCTGGGTGTCATGGAGGTGGTGTCTGGTGTAACACCTGTTGTCGGTTAGATATGTATGTGTGGTCTGCTGACCACCCACAGCCAGACCGTGGGGCTGTGGCCATGGGGCTCTTTCTGTGAAATGCTGGAGAGTTGGGCAGCCTAAGGTCACAGGGGCAGGTTTGCCTTCTATGTGAGTTTAGCTGAGCGTTCGTGGCCTCGGTATTTTGGGCCCTGTTAACAGTAAGTGACCTGTCGCACCATGTGAGCAGCCCATGTTCCTGTGTCCTTGTGTGTGGCTGGAAGTCCTTGGGAAGAGGACAGACTTACCTGTCTCCCTCGAGGGCCCTAGAACACAGACGGCAGGTGGATGCCCTGACTCCTGGGGCCGGGAGGGGCCCCCCCACCCCCTGCCCCCAGAGGTCAGCTCAGCCTCACCGCTGGCACACCGCCCACGCCCAGCTGCGTTCCATTCGGGGCCAGCAGGCTGCTCACCCACCTGGTCCTTGTCACAGCTGGGGCTCGGCCACCCTGGTCCCGTGCTGGGCACTGGGGTCACAGAGCGGGCAGGTGGGGCTGAGGTGCCCTGCGTCCTGAGGGTGTGAAGCGCGTGGCAGCAGGGCCTGGGGTCACTCGGAGCCTCTGTTGCTCCCTCAACCGACGCTGAAGCATCTCCAGACACGAAGGCGGTGTTCTCTGTCCTTTGCTGCCAAACCTCGCGTGTCACTCGTAGTGGAGTGAACTGGGACGTACCTGTATTTTCCAGGGCGAGGCTGCAGCTCTATAGGACACAGAATATGGGCTGGGGCGTCCGGTCCCTGCAGGACATCCCACTGGGCACCTTTGTTTGCGAGTAAGTGAGTGCCGCTCTCCAGGCCCTGCCCCTGCGGTCATGGGGTGGGGGGGGGGCATCTCCCAGCCCTGCCCCTGCGGTCATGGGGTGGGTGGAGGGGCATCTCCCAGCATCTCCCGGCCCTGCCCCTGTGGTCATGGGGTGGGTGGGGGGGCATCTCCCGGCCCTGCCCCTGCGGTCATGGGGTGTGTGGGGGGGCATCTCCCGGCCCTGCCCCTGTAGTCTTGAGGGGGGGCAGCATCGGGGAGGGGCGCCGGGAGAGTCCAGGCTGGCTGTGTGGCCCATGTGCGGGCAGCCCCTGCCGTGTCTGCTCTCACGCCTGCACTTCCTCCCCAGCGTGGAGCTCATTCCAGAAGGCCTGTCAGGGCCTCATGGTTCCCGGGGTGATCACTTTGGACCCCTGGTCGGGGGGCTTCTGTGTCGTATCCTGGGGCCCAGGCTCAGTTCTTGCTGAGCCACGGCGGACCGTCCTTGCCTGGGGTTCCTTCAGGTTCCGGGTGCCATGTTCTCACCGCCCCGCCCTGGCCCACAGGTACGTCGGGGAGCTCATCTCTGACTCGGAAGCCGACGTGCGGGAAGAAGACTCTTACCTCTTTGACCTTGACAACAAGGTAATGCAGCCCTGGGGTGGGCGGTGCAGGTGGGACGTGGTGTGGCGGTGCCCACAGGCAGCTGGGCTGAGGTGTGTGCAGTGGGGCTGCCGGGCCCACAGGCCCTGTGCCTGTCCTACCAGCCTCCTGAGCGTGGGGCTGGGATGCAGCTCTGCAGCCCGAGCCCGCCTCTCAGCCAGGGTGGAGGCCCCGTGCGCAGGACAAGCCTCCGTGTGCACCGAGGGTCACATGCGTGGCTGGGGGCGGCCCTCCATGCCCTGGCCCCTCTCGGGCTGGCGGGGTTGCTGGACTCCAGCTTCTCGGCTCTGGGCCTGGTTTCCAGGGGTTTGTGCCCTGGCGCAGCTGCCCTCCGCCTTGCCCTGGCTCCTGAGTTGCTCCTGGGTTCGTCAAGGCTGACCTGGGAACTTGCTGGAGCTCGCAGGTGCTGCCAGCGGGGCCCTCAAGTGCTTGGCCCTTCTCGGCAGCCTGAGCCTCCGAGCCCCGCTCTGTGGGTCGGGGTGAAGCCAGGCGCTCGCTCCCATGCCCACCCGGCGTGGCCGTGTCTTCTGAGCGCCCTGCTGAATGTACACGGTCCCCTCACCAGCAGACGGTCCCCTCCCGGCTGGGCCACTGTTCCCGCCGTGGATGAAGGAAGCTTCCAGACCCCAGGCTCCCACGGGCTGTGGGTGCTCAGGGCTCTGCTGCAAGTTCAGCAGGAGTCACGTGATTAGCTGGAGGCTGTGTTCCGTGCTTTTCTGCATCTGTAGAAATCCTTCTGCTCCGGCGTCTCTCCCGTACTTGCTGGAGTAACACGGAGGGTAATTCCGCTTTGTGGCCGCCGCTCCGGCCGCTCTGGTCACGTGACACGGAGCCTCCTAGCTGCAGTGGCCACCTGCAGTGGCTCACGCGTGTCCCAGCGCGACTTCGGGCACCGCCCCACCTGCCTGCCGTGTGTCTGCTCTGGGGTCCCTGTGGTCTGTGTCCGGGGTCCCTGCCGTTTGCCTGTGTCCGGGGTCCCTGCCGTGTGTCTGTGTCCGGGGTCCCTGCCGTGTGCCTGTGTCCGGGGTCCCTGCCGTGTGCGCCTGTGTCCGGGGTCCCTGCCGTGTGCGCCTGTGTCCGGGGTCCCTGCGGTGTGTCTGGTCTGGGGTCCCTGCGGTTTGCCTGTGTCCGGGGTCCCTGCCGAGTGCCTGTGTCCGGGGTCCCTGCCGTGTGCCTGTGTCCGGGGTCCCTGCCGTGTGTGCCTGTGTCCGGGGTCCCTGCCGTGTGTCTGTGTCCGGGGTCCCTGCCGTGTGTCTGGCGTCTAGGGTCCCTGCTGGTCTTCATCCTGCTTGCCTGTTGCCACCTGTTCCNTGTGCCTGTGTCCGGGGTCCCTGCCGTGTGCGCCTGTGTCCGGGGTCCCTGCCGTGTGCGCCTGTGTCCGGGGTCCCTGCCGTGTGTCTGGTCTGGGGTCCCTGCGGTTTGCCTGTGTCCGGGGTCCCTGCCGTGTGTCTGTGTCCGGGGTCCCTGCCGTGTGCCTGTGTCCGGGGTCCCTGCCGTGTGCGCCTGTGTCCGGGGTCCCTGCCGTGTGCGCCTGTGTCCGGGGTCCCTGCGGTGTGTCTGGTCTGGGGTCCCTGCGGTTTGCCTGTGTCCGGGGTCCCTGCCGAGTGCCTGTGTCCGGGGTCCCTGCCGTGTGCCTGTGTCCGGGGTCCCTGCCGTGTGTGCCTGTGTCCGGGGTCCCTGCCGTGTGTCTGTGTCCGGGGTCCCTGCCGTGTGTCTGGCGTCTAGGGTCCCTGCTGGTCTTCATCCTGCTTGCCTGTTGCCACCTGTTCCTGATTAGTTTTTTTTGGGTTCCAAACCTGCCTGAAGGGCATCAGGGCGTAGGCTCCCTCCTCTGGGTGCGTATGGTCGCATTGCGGGGACGGAGCTGCAGCTGCCCCCTCTGAGTCCGGCTCAGCTGCACCTGTGGTGAGCCCAGCCTCGCCGCCCGGCCCGCAGCACAGCCAGGACCGCCCCAGGCGACCTCGCCTCGGAGCTCGACCCCCTGGGGTTCTCTGTCCGCCACTGCTTCTGTCTCCGCCTCTGCCTCTGCAGGCCAGGCTGCTGGCCTGATCCTCACAGCACTTAACAGGCGGGTGTGCGGTCACTGTCGGGAGATGGGAGGAGGGCCGTTCTGGGTGCCCCAGCGGCCCCTGGCAGAGCGCCCCTCAGAGAGACCGGCTGCCCTCCAGGCCCTCCATGCTCGTGCCCAGAGGTCTCTTCCTTGCTCTGCCCAGCCCGCGTGGGCCCGGGTGTTTGGTCCCATGACACATTCATTCTGGGCATGTGACAGGGCATGGATGCGCCCACGACCCCCACTGCTCCAGCTCAGGCCTGAGACCCCGAGCACTGGCGTTCAGAGTGCCCGCCCCGCTGGGCGCCTACGTCCCTGAGTGCTGGCGTTCAGAGTGCCCGCCCCGCTGGGCGCCTGCGTCCCTGAGTGCTGGCGTTCAGAGTGCCCGCCCTGCTGGGCGCCTGCGTCCCCGAGTGCGGGTGTACAGAGTGCCCACCCTGCTGGGCGCCTGCGTCCCCGAGCGCGGGTGTACAGAGTGCCCGCCCCGCTGGGCGCCTGCATCCCCGAGCACTGGCATTCAGAGTGCCCGCCCCGCTGGGCGCCTGCGTCCCCGAGTGCTGGCGTTCAGAGTGCCCGCCCCGCTGGGCGCCTGCATCCCCGAGTGCTGGAGTTCAGAGTGCCCGCCCCGCTGGGTGCCTGCATCCCCGAGTGCTGGTGTTCAGAGTGCCCGCCCCGCTGGGCGCCTGCGTCCCCGAGTGCTGGCGTTCAGAGTGCCCGCCCCGCTGGGCGCCTGCGTCCCCAAGTGCTGGCGTTCAGAGTGCCCACCCTGCTGGGCGCCTGAGTCCCCGAGTGCTGGCGTTCAGAGTGTCCACCCCGCTGGGCGCCTGAGACCCCGAGCACTGGCGTTCAGAGTGCCCGCCCCGCTGGGCGCCTGCGTCCTCGAGTGCTGGCGTTCAGAGTGTCCACCCCGCTTGGGCGCCTGAGACCCCGAGCACTGGCGTTCAGAGTGCCCGCCCCGCTGGGCGCCTGCGTCCCCGAGTGCTGGTGTTGAGTGCCCGCCCCGCTGGGCGCCTGCATCCCCGAGTGCTGGAGTTCAGAGTGCCCGCCCCGCTGGGCGCCTGCGTCCCCGAGTGCTGGCGTTCAGAGTGCCCGCCCCGCTGGGCGCCTGCGTCCCCAAGCGCTGGTGTTCAGAGTGCCCGCCCCGCTGGGCGCCTGCATCCCCGAGCGCTGGAGTTCAGAGTGCCCGCCCCGCTGGGCGCCTGCATCCCCGAGTGCTGGAGTTCAGATTGCCCGCCCCGCTGGGCGCCTGCATCCCCGAGTGCTGGCGTTCAGAGTGTCCACCCCGCTGGGCGCCTGCGTCCCTGAGTGCTGACGTTCAGAGTGCCCGCCCCGCTGGGCGCCTGCGTCCCCGAGTGCGGGTGTACAGAGTGCCCACGCCCGTTGGACACCCGCCGCCACCCCACTCCCCCATCGCCGAGGCGGCAGGGCACTTTGCTATCGGGGTCTTTTCTGGGTCACAGCACTGGTTCTCCCGCTGTGGATCTGCCCGTCTCCTTGCTGTTCTGGAACCTTCCAGGCGCCCACCCACCTGTCCTCTGCCCACATCACCTGGCTCCCTGGGTGCCCACACCCAGCACCTCAGAGCTGTGATGTGGGGGTTCAAGTGGGCACAGGCTCCCTCTCCACCACGTTCGCACTGCAGGGCCAGTGTGGGTGGTTTTGATCAGAGACGCTTTGAAAGAGCAACACGTTCATCTGGAAAGGCGTGTCTTAAAGACCTGAGCAATGTTTGTTGTGGGAGGGCTGCGGTGGTTCTTGTGAAGGGAAGTTACAGGACCCGACGTGCAGTCTGGCCTTCAGGACGGGCAGCCAGGCGCCCAGGACGCACCTTGTGGGAAGCGTGGAGGGTGTTGGGGCTGGAACTGGAGACGGGTGGGCAGAGGAGCCCCCGCTCGTCCCCAAGGAGTCCTGTGTCCCTGGGGACCGCCCAGGTCCTGCAGGCTCAGGTGGGCCTGACCGCCTCGTGTCCTGGTGTGGATGCTGCGTCCACGGGGCCCTCACTGCTTCAGGGCCAGCCCTGCGCCCTTTCCGCCCGCACCCGGGGTGAGGACCTGTTCTGTGGCCCCTGAGCCTCTGGTTTAGCTCAGGAAGCTCCCTTCCCGCAAGGATTCCCGTCTGTCGCCTCTGTGGGCAAAGCCACAGGAGAGGGGGAGAATGGCCCCAGTTGCGGCCCCACACCTGCCGTGAGAGGTCAGGGCCCGCAGACACGGCCCTTGCCATGTGGCCCTTCCCGGTGCAGCGTCGCTTCTTGTGTCCTGGGTCTTTCCAGGGGAAACACGGCTTTCTCAGGGCTCAGCGTTGAGGCCAGACCTCTTCTCAGGGTCAGGTCAGGCCTGAGTCCTGACCACTGTCTGTGCCCACGGGGTCACCACTGCCCTGAAGGCTGCTGTTGGCTAAGTCCCCTCAGGAGGGACTCGGCAGCCCCCCGGCCTACCCCTCCCGTCCCTCTCCGCCCATCTCCCCCGTCCACCTGTCCCTCTCCCCCATCCGTCTGCCTCCCCCCGTCTGTCCCTCTGGCCAGTGCCCCTCGGCCGCCTCTTGGGTGGTGTTCCTCCGCCTGCGTCACCAGGTCCTGCACTCGCTTTCACTGAGTGGGAGCCCCGCAGCTGGGGGGCCTGGGGGTGGTTCCCGCGCCTGCCCCGAGGCTCAGCGCATCTCTCCCCCAGGACGGAGAGCTGTATTGCATCGACGCGCGTTTCTACGGCAACGTCAGCCGTTTCATCAACCACCACTGCGAGCCCAACCTGGTGCCCGTGCGCGTGTTCATGTCCCACCAGGACCTGCGCTTCCCGCGGATCGCCTTCTTCAGCACCCGCCTGATTGAGGCCGGGGAGCAGCTGGGGTAGGTGCCCGGGGCGGGGCGGGGGCGGGCGGGGGCCGCCCCGGGGGCGCAGGCCCAGACCCCGGCTCTCTCTCCGCAGCTTCGACTACGGGCAGCGCTTCTGGGACATCAAGGGCAAGCTGTTCAGCTGCCGCTGCGGCTCCCCCAAGTGCCGGCACTCCGGGGCCGCGCTAGCCCAGCGGCAGGCCGGCGCCCAGGAGGACGGGCTGCCCGACACCAGCTCCTCGCCCGCCGACCCGCTATGAGAGCGCTGCCCGGCGCCCGAGTGGACGCCGTTCGCTGTGCTTCGGGGAGGACGCAGAGGCTGCGGGAGACCAGCTGGCCTGCCCGGGGCCGCGGGGGGCGGGCCCGGCTGCGCGGGCACGCCTGGGCTCCGCGCCGGCCTTGCCGTGAGTCCCCCACGGGGGTCTTTCTGCTCCACGTCTCTCGTCTCCCCTCGCGCGCCGTCGCTCCCGGCTCACTGCTGGGCTGGGGGCCGCGTCCTGTCGGCCCGGACTCTCCTGTGGCCCTCCGAGGCCCGCATGGCCGCTGCTGGCTCTGGGCAGCACAGACCCCGTGCCCACCGCCCCTGCGAGGCCAGGGCTGAGCCGCTGCTGACTTTGGAGAAAACGTGGGTTTGCTTTTTAAAGAAATCCTATATCTAGTCCTATACACCAGACCTCCCACGTGCTTCTTTCCGAGGACGCGGCTTGGGGTGCAGGATGGCCGTGGCCCCGGAGCACCGCACCTCCTCTTGATTCTAAGCCACATGCTATGATGATGAATAAACTGATTTATTTTCTACCATTATTGGACATTAGGACAAACAAAAAATAAACAAGAACACAGACCACGGTGCTGATTCTGGTGTGGTTTCTACTCACCATGTGAAAATGAACTTATCACCTGTGTAAAGAGAACAAAGTGATTTTAGGGTAAAATGCAGGAAACTTTTTTTAAGATGTTAGTCTTGTAGTGTGAATAAAATTGCCGTCACCTTTTGTGTGATGGCCTGCCAGGTCATATACTTTTTTTTGGCATATACTTTTTTAAATACTGTAATTAGTGCAGTAACAGTGGGTTTTTTTGTGCAACTCTTCTAAAACATTCATAATGCAGTCATGTTTATTTTTTCTGTTAAAATGTTTTTGACAGTTCCAAGAGCAGTCTTTTGGCTCAGACCATTTCTTGTTCTGTTTTCAATGAAATCAATAAAAAAAAAAAAAAAAGAAGTACTTTAAATGAGGCTTTATCATGGTATCATGTTTCAGCCGGTTCCTGCGAGACACCCACGCTTCCTGTGGGTGTCACGCGGTGCTTGTGGTTCCCACGCAGCCCTGGGGACCAGCGGGCAGGCCCAGCCCTGTGCCACCTCCGAGCAGGTGGGCCTGCAGCCCCCCGTCCCTGGAGCAGGATGCGGCCGTCCCTCCCCAGGCAGCCCTCAGTGGGCTGTGCGTACCTGTGCGTGTGCGTGCAGGCGTCTGTGTGTGTCCAGCGCTCCAGAGGCTGGACGTGGATCTCTGGACGCGGTGTCGCTGGAGTTGGACACGGGGAGGCTGGAGACGGCAGAGCTGGAGTTGTCCCCCTCCTTCTGGGCAGGCTGGCTTCTACAGAACCTCTGGTCCCAAACCTCATCTTCAAACTCAGGAAACAGCTTGAATGCTCTGCCTTTTATACACAGAAATCATTCATATAGACACTTTCGGATATTTGTTCAGAACTTGCATTTTGCAGACAGTCCAAGCAGGGTGTTTTCCCTGTGGATGGGGACCGAGGCCCTGTGTGTGGAGCCGGGGGGACTGAGCTGAGACTGGTCTCCGTGAGAAGCCCTCTCCTCCCTGGAGACTTGCTGCTTTTCTCTCTTGGGGCCGCCTGGACCCCAGCAGGGGCTGTGCTGGCTGGAGGGCCCACCTTCAGCTGGGCCTCAGGCTCAGATCACAGCCCTCTGTACCCCTCGGATCAGGCTCCAAGCCCAGGGGCTAGAGGTGTCCGCTGGTTCTGTGCTGGGCCAGGGTGAGTGCCCAGACAGCTCTTTGTTGACTCGAGATGCAGTCCAGTTGCAAACTTCGGGGTGTGGGGGAGGCCTGTGGGGCGGGCTTCCCCATGTGGCGTTTTGGCAGTGGGTGCCGGGCAGCTGTGTGTGTTCCTTGGTCCTGCGGGCTCTGCACCGCCCCTCAGTGCTCTCACCGCCAAGACGCTCCCGTGAGGGGCTGCCCAGGGCATGGGGGCAGGCCAGAGGCCTCCTGTGGGGTGGGGGCCACGTGGGTAGAGTGTGAGGGTCTCACCTGGCCGCTCACTCCTCAAGGCAGACCTGTCAGTCCCCCGGCTGCCTGGGGGGTCCCTGTGCCCGGCCTGCCCAGCCTTGCGGCTGCCCCTGCCCAGGTCTAGACCACGACATCCTCCACGCTTCCCGACAGCTGCTCCTGTTTCCACTGACATAGACGGGCAGAGAGGAGGGTTCCAAGCCTCGCCTTCTTTCTCTGCCTGTGTGGTGCCCTCCACCCACGCCGCCCTCTGATTGTCGGAAGAAAGGACCCGAGTGCTGCCGCTTCTCTGCTGCTACACCGAGCGTCTCGTGAGTGACAGACAGGCCTTCCCTCCTGTGTGAGATGAGTGACAGACAGGCCTCCCCTCCGGTGTGAGTCGCCTCGCAGAATTTAATCTTGTCGCTTGTATCCCTCTTACTGGTCTGTGTCGTCTCTTTATATGTCGTCAGGGCTTCCCTGGTGGCTCAGCTGGTAAAGAATCGGCCTGCAGTGCGGGAATCCCCGGTTCGATTCCTGGGTCGGGAAGATCTGCTGGAGAAGGGACAGGCTACCCACTCCAGGATTCTTGGGCTTCCCTGGTGGCTCAGCTGGTAAAGAATCCGCCTGCAATGCGGGAGACCTGGGTTTGATCCCTGGGTTGGGAAGATCCCCTGGAGAAGGGAAAGGCCACCCACTCCAGCATTTTGGACTGGAGAATTCCATGAACCGTGTAGCCCATGGGGTCGCAAAGAGTTGGACATGACTGAGCGACTTTCACTTCACTTTACATATTGTATCATTCACTCATGGCGAACCTACACTTTTATACGGTACTGGCTTGTGATTTCCGATTTTGTAGCATATTTAGAAAGACTTTCGTCTCCAAATTGCAAAAAGATTCTCACTTCCTCTAGCAGTCCAGTGGTTAAGAGCCTGTGTCTCCACTGCAGGGTGGAGGTTTGATCACCCGCCGGAAGGTACTTCATGCCTTATGGTGTAGCCAAAAAAATTTATAGAAATATTCTCTGGTACCTGTTCAGTATTTTAATGCAAGTTTAACTCTTGAATCCAGGTGGAATTTATAACTTTGAATATGAGTATGGAGGAATAATCTTCCCAGGTGGTTCAAGGGGTAAAGAATCTGCCTGCTGGTGTAGGAGACCTGAGTTTGATCCCTAGGTCAGGAAGAGCCCCTGAAGGAGGGATTGGCAGCCCACTCCAGTGTTGTCGTCTGGAGAATCCCATGGGCAGAGGAGCCTGGCGGGCTGCAAAGGGGCAGACACTCCTGAGGGCCCGCCGTGCACGGGGCTGCAAAGGGGCAGACACTCCTGAGGGGCCGCCGCGCACGGGGCTACAAAGGGGCAGACACTCCTGAGGGCCCACCGTGCACAGGGCTGCAAAGGGGCAGACACTCCTGAGGGGCCACCGTGCACGGGGCTGCAAAGGGGCAGCCACTCCTGAGGGGCTGACACACTCAGCCTCTACAGTCAGGTGCCTGGCTCTTCTGTGTACAGCTGAGCAAGCTGTGACCCACGCCTGTGCCCACATGACCCTCTCCTGTGGACGCGCAGGCTGTTCGCATCCCCGAGAAACCTCCCCGCCTCAGATGCAGCCCCTGCTCTAAGCCTCACGTCCGCGGACTTGCAGGCTGCTCTTTCTGTCAAGCCTCTCTGCTCAGCTGTTTCCAGCCGCGTTTCATAAAGCACTGCCTCAGCCGTCTTTCTCTCCCTGAGGCGCGTCCGCAGTACGAGTCACCAGGCCTGTTTGTCCCCTGCCTGTGCGTGCATGCCTGTGCTGTTTGCCTTTGGAGGCTTCTCTTGCTGTGGCCGCTGCGAGCACCCTTGTACCTTCTGTGTGTTCTAGGTGGATCTGGAGGTGGGCTTGTTGGGTCAGCCCGAACGCTGGTCTTTGAGTCTGCCTGTCCTGGAGGATCCCACTGTGGTTTTGATTGGCATCTGCTGCTGACTCGTGATGCTGGGCACTTTCCAGAAGCTTATTGCCTCCTGTGTGTCTTCCTTTGCCAAGTGTCTGTTAAGTCTTGTGTATGTTTTTAATTGGTCTCTAGTCAAGGCTATGGTTTTTCCAGTGGTCATGTATGGATCTGAGAGTTGGACTGTGAAGAAAGCTGAGCACCGAAGAATTGATGCTTTTGAACTGTGATGCTGGAGAAGACTCTTGAGAGCCCCTTGGACTGCAAGGAGATCCAACCAGTCCATCCTAATGGAGACCAGACCTGGGATTTCTTTGGAAGGACTGATGCTGAAGCTGAAACTCCAGTACTTTGGCCACCTGATGAGAAGAGCTGACTTACTGGAAAAGACTGTGATGCTGGGAGGGATTGGGGGCGGGAGGAGAAGGGGACGACAGAGGATGAGATGGCTGGATGGCCTCACTGACTCGATGGATGTGAGTCTGAGTGAACTCCGGGAGTTGGTGATGGACAGGGAGGCGTGGCGTGCTGCGATTCATGGGGTCGCAAACAGTCGGACACGCCTGAGCGACTGAGCTGAACTGAAGATTAGGAAAATCACAGTTTTGTGCTCTTGCTAATTCGTTCCTTTTCTGGCTCTCATCCTGCAGATCTGACCTCCTAGTTGGGGCTATTTTTGTTTTCTCTGAAGAATCTCGTTTCCTGTTCATTGCACAAAGGTTTGTTGTTCAGTCTCAGTCGTGTCCGACTCTTTGCGACCCCGTGGGCTGCAGCATGCCAGGCCTCCCTGTCCATTACCAACCCCCAGAGCTTACCCAAACTCAGGTCCATCGAGTTGGTGATGCCGTCCGACCATCTCATCCTCTGCCGTCCCCTTCTCCTCCTGCCTTCAGTCTATCCCAGCATCAGGGTCTTTTCCAGTGAGTCAGCTCATCAAATCCGGTGGCCAAAGTACTGGAGATTCAGCTTCAGTATCTGTCTTTCGCATGAATGTTCAGAGCTGATCTCCTTCAGGATGGACTGGTTTCATCTCCTTGCAGTCCAAGGGGCTCTCAAGAGCCTTCTCCAGCACCACAGTTCAGAAGCATTAGTTCTTTGGCACTTAGCCTTCTTTATGGTCCAACTCTCACATCCATACATGGCTACTGGAAAAACCATAGCTTCGACTATATGGACCTTTGTCCACAAAGTAATGTCTCTGCTTTTGAATACACTGTCTAAGATTGTCATAGCTTTCCTTCCAAGGAGCAAGCGACTTTTAATTTCATGGCTGCAGTCACCATCTGCAGTGACTTTGAAGCCCAAGAAAATAAAGTCTCACTTTTTCATTGTTTCCCCATCTATTTGCTATGATGTGATGGAACCAGACGCCATGATCTTAAGAGTTTTGAATTTTGAGTTTTAAGCCAGCTTCTTCACTCTCCTCTTTCACTTTCATCAAGAGGCTCTTTAGTTTTTCTTCACTTTCTGCCATGAGGGTGGTGTCATCTGCATATCTGAGGTTATTGATATTTCTCCCAGCAATCTTGATTCCAGCTTGTGCTTCATCCAGTCCATGATTTCACATGATGTACTCCGCATATAAGTTAAATAAGCAGGGTGACAATGTACAGCCTTGGTGTACTCCTTTCTCAATTTGGAACCAGTCTGTTGTTCCATGTCCAGTTCTAACTATTGCTTCCTGACCTTATACAGGTGGCAGGTTTCTCAAGAGGCAGGTCAGGTGGTCTGGTATTCCCATCTCTTGAAGAATTTTCCACAGTTTGTTGTGATCCACCCAGTCAAAGGCTTTGACATAGTCAGTGAAGCAGTAGTAGATATTTTTCTGGAACTCTCTTACTTTCTGTGATCCAACGAGTATTGACTGTTTGATCTCTGGTTTCTCTGCCTTTTCTAATTCCACTTTGTACATCTGGAAGTTCTCAGTTCACATACTGCTGAAGCCTGGCTTGGAGAATTTTGAGCATTACTTTACTAGCGTGTGAGATGAGTGCAATTGTGCGGCAGTTTGAGCATTCTTTGGCATTGCCTTTCTTTGGGATTGGAATGAAAACTGACCTTTCCCAGTCCTGTGGCCACTGCTGAGTTTTCCAAATTTGCTGGCATGTTGAGTGCAGCACTTTCACAGCAGCCTCTTTTAGGATTTGAAATAGCTCAGCTGGAATTCCATCACCTCCACTAGCTTTGTTCGTAGTGATGCTTCCTAAGTGAAGTGAAGAAGTGAAGTCACTCAGTCGTGTCCGACTCTTTGCGACCCCATGGACTGTAGCCTACCAGGCTCCTCTGTCCATCGGATTTTCCAGGCAATAGTACTGGAGTGGATTGCCATTTCCTTCTCCAGGGGATCTTCCTGACCCAGGGATCGAACCCAGGTCTCCCACATTGTAGGCGGATGCTTTACCGTCTGAGCCACCATGGTGGCTTCCTAAGGGCCCCTTATTTCACACCTCAGGATGTCTGGCTCTAGGTGAGTGATCGTACCGTTGTGGTTATCTGGGTCATTAAGATCTTTTTTGTATGGTTCTGTGTATTCTTGCCACCTCTTCTTAATATCTTTTTCTTCTGTTAGGTCCGTGCCATTTCTGTCCTTTATTCTTATTTTTGGGTGAAATGCTCCCTTGGTGTCTCTGATTTTCTTGAAGAGATCTCTGGTAGTATTTCCGATTCTATTGTTTTCCTCTGTTTCTTTGCAGTGTTCACTTAGGAAGGCTTTCTTATCTCTCCTTGCTATTCTTTGAAACTCTGCATTCAGAGGGGTTTATCTTTTTTTTTCCTCCTTTGCTTTTCACTTCTCTTCTTTTCTCAGCTGTGTGTAAGGCCTCCTCAGACAGCCATTTTGCCTTTTTGCATTTCTTTTTCTTGGGGATGGTTTTGATCACCACCTCCTCTTCAGTGTTACGAACCTCCATCCATAGTTCTTCGGGCACTCTGTCTATCAGATCTAATCCCTTGAATCTATTTCTCACTTCCACTGTAAAATCATAAGGGATTTGACTGAGGTCATACCTGAACGGTCTAGTGGTTTTCCCTACTTTCTTCAATTTGAGTCTGAATTTGGCAATAAGGAGCTCATGATCTGAGCCACAGTCAGCTCCTGGTCTTGTTTTTGCTGACTGTATAGAGCTTCTCCATCTTTGGCTGCAAAGAACATAATCAGTCTGATTTTGGTGTTGACCATCTGGTGCTGTCTGTGTGTAGAGACCTCTCTTGTGCTGTTGGAGGGGGTCTGCTGTGACCGGTGCGTCTCTTGGCAGAACTCTGTTGGTCTTTGCCCGGCTTCGTTCTGTGCTCCAAGGCCAAACGCGCCTGCGACTCCAGGCACATTCCAGTCCCGCATGATGAGAAGGACACGGTTTGGGTGTTAGTTCTGGAAGGTCCTGTAGATCTTCACAGAGCCGTTCAGCTTCAGCTTCTTCGGTGTTAGTGGCTGGGGCATAGCCTTTGATCATTCTGTCATTTTTGAAGTTGCCTCCAAGTACTGCATTTCGGATTCTTCTGTTGACTATGAGGGCGCCTCCATTTCTTCTAAGGGATTCTTGCCCACCTGTAATATGGTCATCTGAGTTACATTCTCCCAGTCCTGTCTGTTTTAGTTCACTGATTCCTAAACTGTCGACGTTCACTCTTGCCACCTCCTGTTTGACCACTTCCAATTTTCGCTGATTCCTGGACCTGCCATTCCAGCTTCCTCGGCAGCACTGCTCTTCACAGCACTGAGCTGCACTTTCACCAGCAGACACCCACAGCTGGTCGTCGTTTCTGCTCTGGCTCCGTCTCCGTTCCTTCTGGGGCTGTTTCTCCGCTGATCTCCAGTAGCTTACTGGGCACCTACAGACCTGGGGAGATCCTCTTGCAGCGTCCTTTTTGCCTTTTCATACAGTTCATGCAGTTCTCAAGGCACAGACGCTGAAGCGGTTTGCCACTCCGTTCTCTGTGGACCAGGTTTTGTCAGAACCCTCCACCACGGCCCGCCTGCGGTTCACTGAGTCAGACGAGGCTGTTGTCCGTGTGATCAGTTTGGTTAGTTTTCTGTGACTGTGGTTTTCACTCCGTATTCCCTCTCGTGGACAGGATAAGAGGGCAGAATCAGCACCTTCAGTGCAGCAGCACCCAAGAGAGGGGCGCGGTGGTGCTGCTGGCGCCCGAGCCGGACTCTCCTGGGCGTGCTGGGGTCTCTGGCGGAGGCGTGGGCCGCAGTGGCCTGCTGCGGGGTCGGGCACCGACTGCAGAAGTCCTGGGAGGCGTGCGTGCTGGCATGAGTCCTTCTGGAGGAGGTTGCCATTACCCCTACCATAGTTTGGCTACAGGGCAGGAACACAGCCCCACCATCGGCAGGAAATGGCATGAACGATTTACTGAGCGTGGCCCTGCCCACCAGAGCAAGTCCCAGGTTCCCACACAGCCAGTCCTTCCCATCAGGGAGCTCCCACAAGCCGCTCACCCTCACCCATCAGAGGGCACAAAGGCTTGCTGGTGACGAATTCTGGCTTTATTGGTGTGGGAGTCTTAATTTCTCCTCTGTTTTTAAGAAAACATTCGTTTACTCGTGGCTGTGCTGGGGCTTCCTGGCTGCCCGAGTGCCCCCTCTCCTGTCGGGGGGCACCTCTCTAGCTGCAGCGCCGGCTCTGGGCACAGCTCAGTGGTTGTGGTGCTCAGGCTTAGCTGCTCTGTGGCATGTGGGACCCTCCCGGGTCAAGGGCTGAACTCGCGTCCCCTGCTTTGGCAGACGGATTCTGAACCACTTCCATCGCTTTTGAATGATTATTTCACTGGCAGAGGATGAGATGCTTGGATGGCATCTCCGACTCAGTGGACACGAGTTTGAGCAAACTCCGGGAAACGACAGGCGAGCCTGGCGTGCTTGGATGAGATGCTTGGATGAGATGCTTGGATGGCATCACCGACTCAGTGGACATGAGTTTGAGCAAACTCCGGGAAACAGTGAAGGACAGGCGAGCCTGGCGCACTGCAGTCCGTGGGGTCGCGGAGTTGGGCTCGACTGGACAACAGCAGAGAGAGTTCTGGGCTGGCAGGGGTTTGCTTCCAACCCTTGTTCGTTCCACTCCCTTCTTACTTGTGTGGTTTCAGAGGAGAAGCTGGTGTGAGTCTTACGTTAGTTCCCGTGTAGCTGCTGTGTTCTCCACAACCCCCTAGCTGCTCTTGAGTTTTCTCTTTGCTCTTCTGCCTAGGTGTGGCTTTCGGCCTTTGTTTGCTGTGCTCTCCGAGCGTCCCGAGCTATTATGAAGAGCACGCCATGTGTATTTCAGGTGGTTGCTTCCCCTTCATCCAGGAGAAGCTCGAGGAGTGGTCTTGGTTCCTTGTTGTGAGAGCCTGGTGGAGCCCCCAGAGGCGCCCCTGAGAGTGAGGCCCCCGAGGCGCCAGGCCCGGGGTCTCCCACTCCCAGCCGAGCTCTCTCCTGCCGCTGGTGACGTGTCTGAGTTACTCGGTGTTGCTGCCAATTTGTGGCTCCAGCGGTTTCGGGTTCAGTGAGTGGATCTCGGCTAGGGCTGTCTACACCTGCTTGTCTCCAGAATCCAGGAGGTGGTCCGTGCTGTGACCCTCAGGGAAAGCCGTTGGTTTCAGGCTTTCCAGCCTTTTTCTTGTTGTAACGTTGGGAGAGTTCACTTAGAAGTCTCCATGTCAGACCTGAAACTGGAAGTGCAGTGTCTTTTAAAGGAATTAAAAATGAGAGAAAAGGTATTTTTCATTATATACGTTTACAGTTTCCTGTGCTCTTCTTTTCTTTGCAAATCCAGATTTCCAACTACTGTCATTTTCTTTAGCCTTAAAAAAATCTAAAAAAAATTTAGCATATATTTTTCTAGCAAAGAATTTTCTCATCTTTTCTTTGTCCACCTCAGTTTCAGCGGTTACTTCAGTGGGCCTGAAGTCCTAGGTTGAAAGCTTGCCCTCCCTTTCCGGGACGGCGCGTCTCGCCCTCTGGCCTGCCTTGCTCCTGACGAGCCGCCCGGCCGCCACGTCTGTTGAGCCCGTCCGCGACTTCCTCGCGGCCTCCCGTTCTGGATGTGGCGCCGGGCTCTTCTGTGGCCTCGGTTTCTCTTTTGAGGCTCGCTCTCTGTGGCTTCGCTGTGTCCGTGTGTCTCCCTAACTCTCTGAGTGTGCTCAGGACGGCGTCTCGGTGCATCTGCGTTGATGCTGTCGCGGCTGACCTTTCTCCTGGCACGTCGCGCTCCTACCCTGCTGCTCGTGGGCGATAGTCTCTAACTGGGTGATGGGCAGTGTGAACCCTGAGGTCAGGGTTGGGAGTTTGTTGTCTTTCTCTGGGAAGCATTGGCAAATAGTGACTTTACTTCCAGATAAGCTTGATCATCTCAAGTCTTTGTCTCACGTCTTTTTTGGAGGAAGGTCCGAAGTGGCCGTTAATTTAGGGCAAGGGTGGCCCCACGCTCACAGCGGCCTCCGCGGCCTCTGCAGCAGAGGGTGTGGCAGGGTTTCCGCCCTTGCTAGCGCTCGGATGGCCCCGGCCCGGGTGAGCAGTGCAGGCCCAGCTGCCGAGCCCTGCCCCGTCGTGTGGGGCCCGAGGCGCTGGCTGCCCTGGGTGGGTTTCTGGATCCCCTTATCCGCTCACTCCTGCATCTCTGGCGTCCACCCCGCTGCATCCCCGGACTCTGACTCCTGTCTCGTAGTCTCGCCAGGAGAGTGTGACTCTGCTTGGCCCCTCTCCTTGCGCTGTGGCGGGAAGTTGCGGCCTTCAGCTGGGCCAGGGCAAGTGTGGGCTGCATTCCCGTGTATTTGGATACAGTACGGAAAGGAGAAAAGTTAAAACTCAACTCACTCCCAATGTCTTTCTCAGATTAATCACTGTTAACAGTTTCATGAATATTCTTGCAGATATTTTATGTAAAAAATACAGTGATGATAACACGTACTGTTTTAAACCTCTCTCTGTTTTTTAAACAAACGGCGCTTGTTACGTCCCATGCTGTTCTAAAGTGCTTTACATACATGCCCATTTAATCCGTGAGGGTCCTCTGGCGGGAGTCGTCCCCACCTCCCAGCGAGAGCGGGCGGTGCGGCGGGCGGCGAGCTCCAAGCCCCCTCCCGTCGTCCCTCGTTGCGCCAGTGGGCCCCGAGAGCTTCTCGTGAGGGAGTGACGGTCGCTCAGTTGTGTCCGAACCTGCGACCGCATGGACTCTGGCCCACCAGGCTCCTCTGGCTGTGGGATTTTCCAGACGAGAAAACGAGAGTGGCCTTCTTCTCCTCCGAGTCTTACCTCAGGGATGAGACCCACGTCTTGTGCATTGCAGGTGGCGCCTTTTTTAAAAGACTTATTCTGTCCTGGGGTGGAGCCAGCTACCAGTCTGACGACAGTTTCATGTGAGCGGTGAAGGGACTCAGCCGGGGGTACACACGTGTCCGCTCTCCTCCAAACGCTGCTCCCGTCCGGCTGCACGCAGCCCTGAGCAGAGTCCCCTGTGCGGTACGGCAGGCCCTTGCAGGTGATCCGTGTGAAGTACAGCAGAGTGTCCATGTCCATCCCAAGCTCCCTCCCTGTCTTTACCCCACTCTTCCTGGCAGCCACGGGTTCACCCTCTAAGGCTGCGAGTCTCTTTCTGCTTTGTGAGTCCATCTGTGGGGCTGCTTCTTCGATGCCACAGATGTGGAATGTCATGCGAGCTCTCTCCTCTGTCCGCTTCACTCACTGTGACAGTCCCGGGTGCATCCATGCTGCTGCAAACGGCATTATCTCATTCTTCTCAATGGCTGAGTGATATTCCGTTGTACACATGTAGCACATCAGCATTTAACTTCTATGCAGAGGACATCATGAGAAGCGCTGGGCTGGAGGAAGCACAAGCTGGAATCAAGATTGCCGGGAGAAATATCAATAACCTCAGATACGCAGATGACACCACCCTTATGGCAGAAAGTGAAGACGAACTAAAGAGTCTCTTGATGAAAGTGAAAGAGGAGAGTGAAAAAGTTGGCTTAAAGCTCAACGTTCGGAAAACTAAGATCATGGCATCCGGTCCCATGACTTCATGGCAAATAGATGGGGAAACAGTAGAAACAGTGTCAGACTTTATTTTTGGGGGCTCCATAATCACTGCAGATGGTGACTGCAGTCATGAAATTAAAAGATGCTTACTCCTTGGAAGGAAAGTTATGACCAACCTGGACAGCATATTAAAAAGCAGAGACATTACTTCAACAAAGGTCCGTCTAGTCAAGGCTATGGTTTTTCCTGTGGTCATGTATGGATGTGTGAGTTGGACTGTGAAGGAGGCTGAGCGCCGAAGAATTGATGCGTTTGAACTGTGGTGTTGGAGAAGACTCTTGAGAGTCCCTTGGACTGCAAGGAGATCCAGCCAGTCCATCCTAAAGGAGATCAGTCCTGAGTGTTCACTGGAGGGACTGATGTTGAGGCTGAAGCTCCAGTACTTTGGCCCCCTTATGCGAAGAGCTGACTCACTGGAAAAGACTCTGATGCTGGGAGGGATTGGGGGCAGGAGGAGAAGGGGACGACCGAGGATGAGATGGCTGGATGGCATCACGGACTCGACGGACATGGGTTTGGGTGGACTCCAGGAGTTGGTGATGGACAGGGAGGCCTGGCGTGCTGTGGTTCACGGGGTTGCAAAGAGTCGGACACGCCTGAGCGCCTGGACTGCCTGACTGAGCGCGTCTTTATCTATTCCTCTGTCCTGAGGTGTTTAGGGTGCTTCCGTGTCTCGGCTATTGTAACCAGTGCTGCAGTGAACACTGGGGTACATGCACCTTCCGATCGGCTGTTTCTCCAGGTATATGCCCTGGAGTGTTATTGCAGGGTCATATGGCAGCTCTATTTTTACTTTTTAAGGAACCTCCATACTGGTCTCCACAGTGGCTGTGCCAGCTTACATCCCACCAATAGTTTAAGAGGGTTCCCTTCTCACACTGTCTCCAGCATTTACTGATAGTGGGTTTTTGATCTTAGCCGTTCTGGCGGATGTGAAGTGACGTCTCTTATAGTTTTGATTTGCATTTCCATAATAACTGGCGATGTTGAACATCTTTTTAGTGCCTCGTGGCGATCTGCATTTCTTTCTTTGGAGAAATGTCCGTTTAGGTCCTATGACCGTTTGTTGACTAGGTTGTTAGTTTTGATGCTATTAAGCGTCAGGAATTGCTTGTAAATTTTGGTGACTAATCCCTAGTCGGTCGCTTGTTTGCAAATATTTTCTCCGACTCTGTGCCTTGTCTGTTCGTTTTTTTGTTGTTTCTTTGCTGTGCAAAAGCTTTTGAATTTAAGTCCCATTTGTTTATTTTGGGTTTAATTTCCATCATAGTTGCAGTTATTGTCGGAGAGTGTTGGCAGGTGGATTCCTAACCTCTGGAGCACCAGGGAAGTCCAATAATATTTTCTAAATGTGTTTATTTACTTTGTTTATGATGGGTTATTTAAAAAATGTATACCAGCTTTTAGGTTCTTTATTGCTTCTGCCTTACAGGAATTCCATTTTCTTCTGTAATCCAGTTTAGCAGCGTTTTCCGTTGGGTCAGTGGTTTTCAGCCCGTGGCCACGTGGTGTTGCTGGCGAGTCATCTCCAGATGACACTGCGGTCGGCCACACCCAGCTTCCCGGCTGGGCGTCCCTGCACTCGAGGACCAGCGGCTGTGTCTCCTCTCCGGGCGGTGTGTGTCCACATCAGCACACCTGCAGCCTCCTCTCAGGGCCGCGTGGGCCGCATTCTGATCACCATCGGTTTCATGTTGTTGGGGCCGCAGTCTGATCACCATCGGTTTCATGTTGTTGGGGCCGCAGTCTGATCACCATCGGTTTCATGTTGTTGGGCCGCAGTCTGATCACCATCGGTTTCGTGTTGTTGGGCCGCAGTCTGATCACCATCGGTTTCGTGTTGTTGGGCCGCAGTCTGATCTCCGCCTGGTTTTATGTTGTTGGGCCACAGTCTGATCACCATCGGTTTCATGCTGTTGGGCCGCAGTCTAATCACCGCCCGGTTTCATGTTGTTGGGCCACAGTCTGATCACCATCGGTTTCATGTTGTTGGGCCGCAGTCTGATCACCGCCTGGTTTCATGTTGTTGGTGCCGCAGTCTGATCACCGTCCGGTTTCATGTTGTTGGGCCGCAGTCTGATCACCATCGGTTTCATGTTGTTCGGCAGCAGTCTGATCTCCGCCCGGTTTTATGTTGTTGGGCCGCAGTCTGATCACCATCGGTTTCATGTTGTTGGGCCGCAGTCTGATCACCGCCCGGTTCTGCTCTTTTATTCTGCGTCCTCGTCTTATTTACTCGCACTTTTAGATTAGCTTTTGTTACATATTTGTCAGCTTCCTTCATCCTTTCAGACTCCCTTTTCTCCTGGGAAAATGTCTAGAAACAGGTGGATCCCCAGGTCTGGCGCTCAGGAGAGAAATCCGCCCTGGAGATGACGTTTGGGAGCTACCAGAGGTGGTGTCACAGCCGGGGGTGGCCATGGGTGCTCAGCAGTGTTTGGCAGGGAAGTGGGGCAGTGGGCACCATGAGTGCTGCATGGGGTGAGGGCAGGGGAGCCCAGTGCAGGCCAGTGGGCACTGGGAGTCGCTGGTGAGGTGGGCTCTGGCTTATATCTGCTGGGTGGATGCATCTGTTGGGCTTGGGGACAGCAGGTGGCACCTTTGAGGGGCCTGTGGGTTAGCAGTGAGCCCAGAGTGGCAGGGCCCAGGAAGCCACAGAGGACCCGAGGGCAGCTGGGATGCGGTTAGGCTGCAGGGGCAGTCACGAGGTAGTCGACACCCCTGGCTGAACAACTGGGAAGATGACTGTGGTGGTGGAGAGATGGGAAGTGAAAGTCGCTCAGTCGTGTCTGACTCTTGGTGACCCCATGGCTGCAGTCCATGGAATTCTCCAGGCCAGGATACGGCTGTGGGTAGCCTTTCCCTTCTCCAGGGGATCTTCCCAATGCAGGGATCAAGCCCAGGTCTCCCGCATTGCAGGCGGATACTTTACCAGCTGAGCCACAAGGGAAGCCCAGACAGATGGAAGGAACCCATATATCCTTATCTTTAAAAAATTATTTACACTTTCTATTTACATTTTTTTATTGAGGTAAAATAAGCATAACGCCTACCATTTTAGTCATTGCTGCTGCTGAGTTGCCTCAGTCGTGTCCGACTCTCTGTGACCCCATAGATGGCAGCCCACCAGGCTCCCTTGTCCCTGGGATTCTCCAGGCAAGAACACTGGGGTGGGTTGCCATTTCCTTCTCCAGTGCATGAAAGGGAAAAGTGAAAGTGAAGTCGCTCAGTCTTGTCCGACTGTTCCAGACCCCGTGGACTGCAGCCTACCAGGCTCCTCCATCCATGGGATTTTCCAGGCAAGAGTACTGGAGTGGGGTGCCATAAAAACGTACAGTTCAGTGACTTTGAATACATAGTGTTGTTCAGCCAGCAGTTCAGTTCAGTTGAGTCGCTCAGTCATGTCTGACTGTTTGCAACCCCATGAACTGCAGCACACCAGGCTTCTCTGTCCATCGCCAGCTCCCGGAGTTCACCCAAACCATGTCCATTGAGTCGGTAATGCCATCCAACCACCTCATCCTCTGTCGTCGCCTTCTCTACCTGCCCCCAATCCTTCCCAGCATCAGGGTCTTTTCCAATGAGTCAGCTCTTCGCATGAGGTGGCCAAAGTATTGGAGTTCAGCTTCAACATCAGTCCCTCCAGTGAACATCTAGGACTGATCTCCTTTAGGATGGACTGGTTGGATCTCCTCGCAGTCCAAGGGACTCTCAAGAGTCTTCTCCAACACCACAGTTCAAAAGCATCAATTCTTCTGCACTCAGCCCTCTTTATAGTCCAACTCTCACATCCATACATGACCACTGGAAAAACCATAGCCTTGACTAGACGGACCTTTGTTGGCAAAGTAATGTTTCTGCTTTTTAATATGCTGTCCAGGTTGGTCATAACTTTCCTTCCAAGGAGTAAGTGTCTTTTAATTTCATGACTGCAGTCACCATCTGCGGTGATTTTGGAGACCCCCAAAATAAAGTCAGCCGTTGTTTCCACTGTTTCCCCATCTATTTGCCAAGAAGTGTTGGGACCAGATGCCATGATCTTCATTTTCTGAATGTTGAGCTTTAAGCCAACTTTTTCACTCTCCTCTTTCACTTTCATCAAGAGGCTTTTTAGTTCTTCATTTTCTGCCATAAGGGTGGTGTCATCTGCATATCTGAGGTTATTGATATTTCTCCTGGCAATCTTGATTCCAGCTTGTGTTTCTTCCAGTCTAGCGTTTCTCATGATGTACTCTGCATATAAGTTAAATAAGCAGGGTGACAATATACAGCCTTGACGTACTCCTTTTCCTATTTGGAACCAGTCTGTTGTTCCATGTCCAGTTCTAACTGTTGCTTCCTGACCTGCATATAGGTTTCTCAAGAGGCAGGTCAGGTGGTCTGGTATTCCCATCTCTCTCAGAATTTTCCAGAGTTTATTGTGATCTACACAAAGGCTTTGGCATAGTTAATAAAGCAGAAATAGATGTTTTTCTGGAACGCTCTTGCTTTTTTGATCCAGTGGATGGTGGCCATTTGATCTCTGGTTCCTCTGCCTTTTCTAAATCCAGCTTGAACATCAGGGAGTTCACGGTTCAGCACTATCTAATTTCAGGAAGTTTCCGTCACCCAGAAAAGACACTGGGAGCATGTTACCAGTCTCTTTCTCTGCCTCCTCCCCTGGCAACCTGTAGTCCACGCTTCGTCTCTTTGGGTTTCCCTGGAGACAGTTCATGAAGCAGAATCACGCATGGGTGGCCTTCTCTGTCTGACTTCTTTCACTTAGGGTGACGTCTTCGAGGTTCATCTCAGATACAGCTGGGATTAAATGTGCCAGGATTTTATTAGATGTTGTTACATGATGATGAATAGACATTATTGTCATTAGATATAAATTGGGAAGGGGTAGGAAAGGCTAGCAGACCGACGCAGCTCTAACTTCCAGTGATGAGAAAGGGACGGAGTCCGGCAGGAACATCCTGCTCCCTGCACATCTAAGGCTGACTTGGTGAAGCTGCTGTTAGCTGGGACCCCCAGCCCAGGAACCAGGACCCCACACAAGAGCTGGGGCCCCATCACAGGAGCTGGGGCCCCATCAGAGGAGCTGGGACCCCCAGTTTAGGAATCAGGACTCCACACAGGAGCTGGGACCCCACACAGAAGTGGGACCCCCACACGAGCAGCGGGGCTCACAGGCAGCATCCAGTGTACAGCTGTGCCTCCTGCGCCCGGGCAGCCAAGCACGAGTTCAAGACAGCCACTAAAAGAGGGTCCTGTGTGTGTCAAGAGACGACGCCGAGTAATCAGTCATCTGAGGCAGCGAAACAAGCTACAATGAAGGGGAAGAGAGGAAACATTAGGAGCAGACATTAACGGAACAGAAAACAAGCTCGTGACAGAGACAATCGGTGAAGCAAAAATTGGTTATCTGACAAGATTAACCAAGTGGCAAACCTCAGCAAGACTGAGAGAGAGAGAGGAAGACGGACAGAACCCAGAGGTACAAGACAGACTAACGAGACACAGTGAACAAATCTAGGCCAGTCCATTTCTAGAAGAACAGGGCCGGGTGAGCGCTGGCCCAGGAGGAGATAGGAAGCAGAGTATTAGGCCAGTCCATTTCTAGAAGAACAGGACCGGGTGAGCACTGGCCCAGGAGGAGATAGGAAACAGAGTATTAGGCCAGTCCATTTCTAGATTAGGCCAGTCCATTTCTAGAAGAACAGGACCGGGTGAGCACTGGCCCAGGAGGAGATAGGAAACAGAGTATTAGGCCAGTCCATTTCTAGAAGAACAGGACCGGGTGAGCGCTGGCCCAGGAGGAGATAGGAAACAGAGTAGTCTTAAATAGAGGCAGTAATTAAAATCACAATGAAAACATCAGGCAACTCAGTTCATTCAGCTGAACTTTCGAAATACAGATGCTTTATAGCAATGCTCCCCGAGGCCACCATACCATGCTGCCAAAGTCTAATAAAAATGTGCGAGGGAGGAATTCAGAGACACCTGCAACAGCTCGCAGATGGTCAGTGAACTGCAGTCCTAAGTGTGTTTTCCAGCTCTTTGCAACTCCATGGTCTGTAGCTACCAGGCTCTTCTGTCCACGGGATTTCCCAGGAAGAATACTGGAGTGGGTTTAAGTTTCCTACTCTAGGGGATCTTCCCAACCCAGGGATCAAACCCACGTATCCTGCGTCTTCTGCATCGGTACGCAGATTCTTGACCACTGCACCCCCTGGGGAGCCCGTAACCAGATTTCAGTAGCATGTAACAACAATCAATCATGACCACACTTGATTTACCAGGAATGAAAGGTTGGTTTAACTCTAGAAAGTCAGTGTAAGTCACCTACACAGGAGAAAAATTATATCCTCATCTCAGTGCAGAAAAACGATTTGATAGAATTCTTCATCATGATAAAAACTACTAGATGTTAAGACTAGAGGAGAATTTCTTGTGTAGTAAGTGGGGGTCGGGTATTTTTCTTTTTTAAAGAGTAGAGCAAAGAGCATCACCTCATCATGCTGAAAGGTTGAAAGTACTTTATTAAAGACGAGGAGAAAGACAGATGTGCACTGTCTCATTTCTGGACTTGTTGCACAGCACAGGAATGCAAGGAGAAGAAGGAAAGCGCATAATTGGAAAAGATGGAATGAAGCATTTTTCAATATTATCTACACAGGAAGTAATCTGACAGTGAATTATTAATCAGAAAATTTAGCCGTGTTGCTGTGTACAGAGAACCGTTGCACAGGACGCGAGCAACAGAGCACACAGCTCTAGGTGGAGCCCTTGTTTCAGTGTGGAAACAGGAAATACCTAGGAATACATCTCATAAATATACAGGGTCTTCATGGACAAAAATTGTGAAACTTTATTGAAACGAACCAAAGACCACCCAAATAAATGAAGATACATATTTTGCTCCTGGGCTGAAAGTCTCAGTATCACAAGTGTGTAACTTGCCCCAAACTGATCTGTTGATTCCGTTCAACTCCTGTCAAAGGCCCACTGTGTGTGGCAGCTCGACAAGTTGGCCCTGACAGTTGCACACAGGGGGCTCCTTGGGGTTTGCTGGTAGGACTTGGCACCTTCACTGCCATGGCCCCAGTCCAGTCCCTTGGTCAGGGAGCTAATATCACACAAGCCGTGCAGCATGGCCCAATAAATAAACATACAGACAAACTCTTGGGCTCCAAAATCACTGCGGTCAGTGACTGCAGCCATGAAGTTAAAAGATGTCGCTCCTTGAAAGCAAAGCTATGCCACGCCAAGACAGCGTATTGAAAAGCAGAGACTTCACTTTGCCAGCGAAGGTCCTTACAGCCAAGGCTGTGGTTTCTCCAGTAGTCATGCCTGGATGTGAGAGCAGGACCACAAAGGAGGCTGAGCGCCGAAGAGTTGATGCTTTCAAGCTGTGGTGCTGGAGAAGGCTCTTGAGCGTCCCTTGGACTGCAAGGAGGTCAAACTAGTCAACCCTAAAGGAGACCAGCCCTGGGATTTCTTTGGAAGGAATGATGCTAAAGCTGAAGCTCCAGTACTTTGGCCACCTCATGCGAAGAGTTGACTCATTGGAAAAAACTCTGATGCTGGGAGGGATTGGGGGCAGGAGGAGCAGGGGACGACCGAGGATGAGATGGCTGGATGGCATCACCGACTTGATGGACGTGAGTTTGAGTGAACTCCGGGAGATGGTGGAGGACAGAGGAGCCTGGCGTCCCGTGGTCCACGGGATCACAAAGAGTCAGACATGACTTAGCTACTGAACAACAACGGCAGCTTTAGTGATGAATATGGCATAGTACTGGCCCAGAGAGAGACAAATAGACCATCAGAGCAGAACTGGGAGCCCAGAAACAGATCCAAACATTTACAAAGTTTTGACATGACAGAGCTGACTGAAGTGGAGGAAAGGATAACTTTCAGAAACGATGCTCTGACAATTTAATTATATAAAAAACTAAGTGGCCCCCACCTGCATCACATCGTATAGAAAGATTATTTGCACATGGTTTAAAATCCAAAAAGCAAAACATGCAAACTTTAGAAGATAGGAGACTATAGCTCAACATTCTAAAAGAATTGCAAGAGGATATCTTCACAACAGTTAATGAAGGAAACATTTTCTATGACTCAAAAAGCACAGAGTATGGAGGAAAGTTGAATACCGCTAGACACATCATAATTAAGGGCTTCTGCACAGCAGGCGTGAGGGGCGTCCCTGGTGGCTCAGCGCTGAGGAACCCCCTGCCAGCGCAGGGGCCGCAGGGGCCGCAGGTTGGTCCCCGATGCGGGAGGGTTCCACACGCCGCGGGCCAGCTGAGGTCGGTGCGTGACAGCTGCTGAGCCCATGTGCCTGGACCCTGTGCTCAGCAACCAGAGAACCCACCACGGCGAGAAGTCCGTGGGCTGCAAGCACGAGCAGCCCCAGCTCGCCACCAGAGAAAGCCCGTGCCCAGCAACGAAGGCCCAGCACAGCGGGAATAAAGAAAGTGATTAAACCTCTTAACCATTAAACAAAATGAGAGATTTTGCAGCACACACATCTGACAAAGTTTCACACCCAGTACATACAAGCATTTGTACAAGTAAATGGGAAGAAAATGATCCAGTTAGAAAGTGGACATAAGACTTGAACAGGCACTTTGACCAAGGGGTAGATTGAATAGGTAATAAATACACGAGCAGTTGCTCGCTTCCTAGTGATCAGGGGAATGCAGGTTAAAAGCCATAGTAGGAAAGTAGTGAAAGCCGCTCAGTCGTGTCTGACTCTTTGAGACCCCGTGGACTATACAGTCCATGGAATTCTCCAAGGCAGAATACTGGAGTGGGTAGCCTTTCCCTTCCCTTCTCCAGGGGATCTTCCCAACCCAGGGATCAAACCCAGGTCTCCCGCATTGCAGGCAGATTCTTTACCAGTGAGCCCCAAGGGAAGCCCAAGAATACTAGAGTGGGTAGCCTATCCCTTCTCCAGGGGATCTTTCCAACCAAAGGAATCCAGCCGGGGTCTCCTGCATTGCAGGCAGACTCTTTACCAACTGAACTATCAGGGAAGCCCCCTAAATGAGATACTTGAAATATTCAGGTTGCCAATAATATCGATCACAGAAGACAGCTGGGCAAGTGAAACCAGTGGGACCTGTGAGCTGCTAGGGCAGCAGCAGGTGCAGGAGAACTCAGTGAGATGCTCATCAGAGGACGGTGCGCACCAAGGTAGATGCGTGTGAACCTGCGGATGCTGCGCGAGGGTTCGGTGGAGGGGGAACTGAGGGCGGTGGGGACCTCTGGGGAGTAGGAGTCCCGGGGGCACAGAGGGACTTTGCAGGGTCTCCTGGGTCTGTTTTCTGGGCTGGTTGGCACTTTCACAGGAATTTCCAGTGGTGTTAATCCTTATGCATGTTTTATAATATGTATGTGCTCATTGTTCAATTTCAGAAAGTAAATATGGAAGTGGGGGCCATTAGGGAGGGTGTCAGAAATAGGGGTTGATGGTGGGCTGCAGAGATGTACAGGGCCCTAATTCAGATGGGAGGTGCTGCCTAGTATTTGAACAAAGGTTCAGTTCAGTTCAGTCCAGTTGCTCAGTCATGTCCGACTCTTTGCGACCCCATGAATCGCAGCACGCCACGCCTCCCTGTCCATCACCAACTCTCGGAGTTCACTCAGACTCACGTCCCATCGAGTCCATGATGCCATCCAGCCATCTCATCCTCGGTCGTCCCCTTCTCCTCCTGCCCCCAATCCCTCCCAGCATCAGAGTCTTTTCCAGTGAGTCAACTCTTCGCATGAGGTGGCCAAAGTACTGGAGTTTCAGCTTCAGCATCATTCCTTCCAAAGAAATCCCAGGACTGATCTTCAGAATGGACTGGTTGGATCTCCTCGCAGTCCAAGGGACTCTCAAGAGTCTTCTCCAACACCACAGTTCAAACACATCAATTCTTCGGCGCTCAGCTTTCTTCACAGTCCAACTCTCACATCCATACATGACCACAGGAAAAACCTTAGTTGGCAAAGTAATGTCTCTGCTTTTGAATATGCTTATCTAGGTTGGTCATAACCTTTCTCCCAAGGAGTAAGCGTCCTTTACTTTCATGGCTGCGGTCACCATCTGCAGGGATTTGGGGCCCAGAAAACAAAGGTAAAAGCACGTAGCGCTCTGTGTGCTCAGGCGCTCTGTCCTGCCCGACTCCTTGTGACCCCACGGACTGTAGCCCATCAGGCTCCTCTGTCCGTGGGGATTGTCCAGGCAGGAACACCGGAGAGGGTTGCCAAGCCCTCCTCCAGCGGATCCTCCCGACCCAGGGACTGAACCCGGGCCTCCTGCACTGCAGGCGGCTTCTTTACCAGCTGAGCCACCAGGGAAGCCTGTGAGCACTGGAGTGGGCAGCCTACCCCTCCTCCAGGGGATCTTCCCGACTCACGAGTCGAGCCAGGGCCTCCGGCGTTGCAGGTGGATTCTTTACCAGTTGAGTCACCGTGGAAGCCCGTGTGGAGTCACACACATGCGTGCGTGTGTGTATATGTGCCCCTACATATATCTGAGGGGATGCAGACCGGCTGGGGGTACGGGGGTCCCTCTTAACAGAGCCACTCTGGTCTCAGGTGCTGCTTACCCTTATGTGTTAAAATGTTAATTCTATATGGAAACAAAAGTTCCTCCAAGTTTTCACTACTCAACTCTCCATATGGGAACACAACACCTGGCGGTGGAGGTGAGACTTAGAGGGGGCGTGTATCACATTCCCAGTAGCTTCAAAACAACAAAATATTTAGGGATAAAGTCCACCCAGGTGAAAGACGTGTACACTGAAGGCTATGAGACATTAATGAAAGAAACCAAAGGAGACAGAAATAAATGGAAAGATGGCCCTTCATCCCCAGACCTCCTGTTCATGGACTAGAAGAGTTAATACTGCCCAAATCTCAACTGTCCAAAGCCGTCTGTAAATTCAACATAATCCTATAAAAAATTTCAATGGCAGTTTTGGTAGAAACAGAAAAAACAATCCTACAATTACATGGAATCACAAAAGACCTCAAATAACTGAAGGAAACTCGAGGAAGAATAAAGATGGAGGGATCAAACTTCCCAATTCCAAGCCATGCTACAAAGCTATAGCGGTCCAACCAGTATGGCACTGGCAGAAAGGCAGACACGGACACTGACGGGGCAGAATCAAGAACCCAGAAACAAACCCCTGTGTTCACAGCCAGCGAATATTTGACAGGCGGAAAGTATACTTGAATACTCAATGGGAAAGCTTTAGTCTCTTCAATAAATGGGGTTGGAAAAACAATATTCACATGCAAATGAGTGAAAATGGGTCCCTATTCTATAGCACTCACAAAAATTAACTTGAATTAAAGATTTAAATGTAAGACCTGAAACCATAAAACTCCTAGAAGAAAACACAGGGAAAAAGTTCATTGACGCTCGTCTTGGCAAAGGTTGTTTGAATGTGACACCGAAGGCGCAGGCAACAGAAGCAGAGCCAGCAAACGCAGCCGTGTCCAGCGAGAAGCTTCCGCACAGCAGGCCGTCAGTGAGATGGAAAGTGGTCTGTGGAACAGCAGAAATGTCTGCAGACCACACATCTGATTACTGATTAATATCTAGAATATTTAAGGAACTCATAACTCAGCAGAAAAAACCCCAAAAAACCAAGTAACCCAATTAAAAATGGGCAAAGGATCTGAACATTTTTCTAGGGACAATACAGAAATAGCCAACAAGCACACGGAAAGTCGCTCACCACCACTGACCCTCAGAGAAATGCAGATGAGAGCCGCGGCGTGCCGGCGCAGCTGCTGGAAGGGCGAGCTTGGCGCGCGGCAGCCCGGGGGGTCGCAGGGCCGGGCACGACAGCAGCTGACCAGCAGCAGCAGAGTGGCTATCAAAAAGCCAAGAAGTGAGAGTGTGGGCGAGGACATGGCCAAAAGGAAGCCCTTGAGCACTGTTGGTGGAAATATAAATTGGTGCAGCTACTACGGAAAATATATAGAGATACCTCAGAAAAGTAAACGTAGGACCGCCATGAGGCCCTGCAGTTTCACTTCCAGCTGTTTATCCAGAGGCAACCAGGACCTCGACGGAGAAGGCAATGGCAACCCACACCAGTGTTCTTGCCTGGAGAATCCCAGGGACGGGGGAGCCTGGTGGGCTGCCGTCTATGGGGTCGCACAGAGCTGGACACGACTGAAGCGACTCAGCAGCAGCAGCAGCAGCAGCCAGGACCTCGAAGAGGCATCCCCATGCTTACTGCGGCATCAGTCACAACAACCAAGACGTGGAAACAGCCTGAGTGTCCATCGATGGATGCCTGGACAAAGAAGTGGGGAATATAGATACACACTGAAATACGTGAAGTACGTTCAGCCACAGAAAGAAGGAAACCCTGCTGTTCGTGGCAACATGGATACAACTTGAAGGCATTGTGCTGAGTGAAGAAAGTAAGACAGAGAAAGACCAATGGTCTGTGTCTCCGTGATTGTCAGATCTCAAAAAGCTGGACTCAGAGCAGAAGGGGGGCTGTCAGGGGCTGGGGAGTGGAGAAAATGGGGAAACTCTGGTCAAAGAACAAACTGCAGTTCTAAGTTCTGAGGATCTTGTGCACCGGGTGGGCGGCCACAGTTAATAATACTCGTCGTGACCTTGAAAGCTGACAGTAGATCCGAGGCCTTCTGACTCCAAAACAGACACACAGACAGCCAGTGTGAGGTGGCGGACGGGGATGGGTTAGCTGACCTACCGCGTCATCTCAAAGTGTGAACCTGCGTCACATCTCCACAGTGTCACGTGTCAATTGCATCTCAGTAAAGCTGGGGGAAGAGAGGGGAAGGAGTTGAAGTGTGCCAGAGGGGAAGATGGGCAAGGGCCCTTCTGCCTTCTGGGAGGGGGGGCCCAGCTTGGAGGACAGTGGAGCCTGGTTGCAGCACCATTGCCAGCACGTGGCAGGAACGACTTGGCCCCGAGGGCCTCGTGGGGGATGGTGGGTGGCACCCTCTGCCTGGCGTGTGAAACTCTGTGGTGCTGGCGCCTTGTGGGGCATCCCCGAGCGTTCCAGGTGAGCAGGATGGGGAAGGGGTCCCGGACCCCTGCCAGGAAGGGTGGGGGCGGGCAGGAGACCCGGAGTCACGGGTCACGGGGGGGACAAGTGTGCTTGAGCCTGGACTGAGCAGCTGCTCAGCCTGGCCCCGACTCCCTCCCGCCCCCTGCGGCTGCCGCGCCTCAGCAGTGGGCCCTTCTCCCTCCTCTGGGTGAACCGTCACACCCACTCCTCCTCCTTCTAACCTCAGTGCCCCTGCTCAGCCTCAGCTCTGATCTGGCCTCTGAATTCACTGAGAAGATCACAGTCCAGAAGCAGCCCCCTCCCATGCCCCCACCAGCCAACTAGCCTGCCGTCCCTGCAGTTAAGCCCCACCTGCTCTTCTGCTCAGGAGTGGCCGTCTCACCTCCAGCAGCCTCGGCCCAGAAAGCGTGGCGCACCCTTTCTGTTGAACCGGAACTTGTCTTTCTTTTGAGCCTTTCCAACCAGCACACAAAGTCCAGTAACGTCTGCTCCCTTAAGTAACCCACAAAATACCCGCCCTGGCCTGTGTTTCCGGCAACGGTCCCTCGGCTGCTTCTTTGGGGAAAACTCACTGAGCCGGCTATGTCCGCCCATTGTATGCGTGTCCTCATGAGCCACCCTCTTTTTTTCACTCCACTCAGGCTGTTTCCCATTTCTCCTGGAAAATGCTTTTCTCAAGGGAACAGACACCTCTGTCTTTCATGCCAAGGAAAGTCAGCTGCCTGGATCTCTCTACAGCACTTGGCCGATAACTGTGACTTCTCAGTGGCACTGCCCCTCTCGCGGCCCTGGGACACTGGACTCTGCGTTCCTCCCCTCCGAGGGCTCTGGGGCTCCTTCTGTCTCCCTTTGATCTGCTCCATCTTGCTGAGCACCCCAGGGGCCTCATCTCTCTATCAGCATTACTCCCTCCATGATGACGGCTTTGATTCAGGCAGGGATGTGGCAGGTGGCACGTTTGAGGGATCGTCTGCCATGAGTCACGCAGGGTGCAGTGAAGCCTCAAGGGGAAGCACTAATAACCCCAGGCACTGGCGTCACCCTCGGCAGGAACAAGGGGCAGGAGTGGAAATCTGGGCCTGCAGAGAGAGAAGGCGGGGAGGGAGTGCCTGGCAGGAGAGGGCCCTCAGCTGGGGCCTAAAGCCCAGCCCAGGTGGCCAGCGGAGGGGCTGGGGGAACGGACTCGGACCTCACTTTTTCCTGCCTCCAGCTGCCCATGGTGCTCACCACTGGCCAAGCAGCACCAGGAGCCAGAGGCCGAGGGAATGAGCTCTGGGGTCTACATGTAACCAGGAAGGGCCCTGGAGGTCTTCCCATGGACGAACCACCTTGGTTGGTTGGTGGGGACCCAACCTTGGGTCCCCCGTCTCTTGTTCATAGGAAAGTTTCCGTCTCCTAGGCCTTCTCTCGGAGAAGGCAAGGGCACCCCACTCCAGTACTCTTGCCTGGAAAATCCCATGGACAGAGGAGCGTGGTAGGCTGCAGTCCATGGGGTCGCAAAGAGTCGGACACCACTAAGCGACTTCACTTTCACTTTTCCCTTTCATGCATTGGAGAAGGAAATGGCAACCCACTCCAGTGCTCTTGCTTGGAGAATCCCAGGGATGGGGGAGCCTGATGGGCTGCCGTCTATGGGGTCGCACAGAGTCAGACACGACTAAAGCAACTTAGCAGCAGCAGCAGCAGCAGCAGGCCTTCTCTGATATCCAAAAAAAGCAAATTTAATCAGATAAGTGAGGAAATGCCGAAACAAGGAAGTAGTCAAGGAAGACAATGATGCAGTCACAGAACAAAGTCGAGCACCTTTCGTTCCTCCTCAAGGGCTGCAGATAACAGCCTGAGCCATATCCCTGAGTTGTCTGCAGGCACTGAAACCCCTGCCAGGTGGAGAGGTTAACTGACTGCTGCCTGTCAGCACGAAGACCCCAGAACAATTGGAACCAGAAGGTTCATGATGCTAATTCCCAAAATACCACCTGGTTATCTCACCACCAACCAACCAGGAGTGTGTACAACCTGCTCACACACGCTGAGACCCTTGCCCTTCGTCCTGCCTTTAAAACCCTTCCCTGAGAGCCTTTGCGGATCTGGGGGTCTTTGAGCCGGAGCTTCCTTGTTGGGCCCCATCCTGGACACCTTGCAATAGCCGCTGCACTCTGCTTCACCACAGCCCGCTGTTAGTAGGCTGACTTTCCTGCCTGCAGCCGAGCTGACCCAGGTTTGGCTCGGTAACAGCGCACAGCACAGCGCAAAGTGGGCGGGGTGGAGGGTGGGGGGCAGACAGGAAGTCTCCACGCAGCATCCAGAGTCCCATTTCAGCTGTGACCTCTCCTCTGAGCTTCCGTCAGGATGTCCGACACAGCCTCTCCACTTCTGTGTGAAATACAGAACGCCGTGACGACCAGCAATCCCGTCTCAGTGAAGAGCATCAGTCAACACTTCTCTTTCACATCTCACAATGGACACAGCAGTCCTTCAGTCAGCTCTGCAGGGGACCACCGTGCGTCACACCCCTCCCCGGGCTTCTCTGAGAATCTCCAGGCTGGCCTCCCCTTTCTCTCTGTGACAGGCCTTCCCCCCACTCCCAGCGGAGTGAGCCCTGGCATTCTGTGGAGCTACATCTCCCCACCTCCGTGGATGGTGGGGTCCCAGTTCTCACTGCTGTACATTGACTTCCCCACCCGCTTGAAGCCAGGAGTGGTACATGGCCCTGGTCTGCCCAGTGGAGTTTGAAGATAAACTTTCTGGGGGAGCCTGAGAGAACTTTCCTTTGTTATAAAACAGCATCATTCTCTTTGAAATGTATGTCCTTGCAGATGGCCGATAGGCACATGAAGGAGGTTCAGCTGATATCAGAAAAGAGAGAACCAGGGCAGGTGAGGCACCGCCACACGCCAGCCGGAAAGTCCACAGATAACAAGTGCTGGAGAGGGCGTGGGAAAAAGGGAGCCCTCCTACACGCTGGAAGGGATGTAAGTTGGTGCAGCCACTGGAAAACAGTATGGGGCATCCTCAGAATACTGGGAACAGCTGCACGCCATCCAGCAGTCCCGCTCCTGGACATATTCCCGAAGCCTCTGATCTGAAAAGATATACGCAGGCCTACATTCACAGCAGCGCTGCTCCAGCAGGCAGGACGTGGAAGCAACCTACATGCCCACGGACAATGAATGGGTAAAGAGGGTGTGGCGCGCACACAGGGGAAGCTGCTTTGGTGCTGTTCACTCATCAGTTGTGTCCGACTCTTTGCGACTCCATGGACTGCAGCACGCCAGGCTTCCTGTCCATCCCTGTCTCCTGGACTTTGCCCAAACTCATGTCCATGGAGTCGGTGATGCCATCCAACCGTCTCATCCTCTGTTGTCCCCGTCTCCTCCCGCCTTCAATCTTTCCCAGCATCAGGGTCTTTTCCGATGAGTCAGCTCTTTGAATCAGGTGGCCAAAGTATTGGAGCCTCAGCTTCAGCATCAGTCCTTCCAATGAATATGCTGGGCTGATTTCTCTTAGGATTGACTGGTTTGATCTCCTTGTGGTCCAAGGGACTCTCAAGAGTCTTCTCCAGCACCACAAAAGGCATCAATTCTTCGGCACTCAGCTTTCTTTATGGTCTGATTCTCACATCCATACATGACTACTGGAAACACTTTAGCTTTGACTAGATGGACCTTCGTCAGCAAAGTAATGTCTTGGCTTCTTAATATGCTGTCTAGGTTGGTCATAGCTTTTCTTCCAAGGAGTAAGCGTCTTTTAATTTCGTGGCTGCAGTCACCATCTGCAGTGATTTTGGAGCCGAAGAAAATGAAGTCTGTCAGTGTTTCTAATGTTTCCCCATCTATCTGCCATGCAGTGATGGCACCAGATGCCATGATTTCATTTTCTGGATGTTGAGTTTTAAAGCCGGAGGCTCTCCAGTGGGCCTGATGGCGGCCTCCTCCAAGAGGACAGTGCCGCGTGCCGTACACCGCTGCTGTTGGAGCCCCTGCCCCTGGGGCAAGCCACTGCTGACCCGCGCCTCTGCAGGAAACTCTCAAACAAACACTCAAAGGCAGACCTGGCCCAGTGTCTCGTGAGGGTCGCTGCTCCTTCCCCTCTGTCCTGGTGCTCACGAGGTTTTCTCTGCACCCTGCAAGCACCTCTGGTGGGTATGAGGCTCGACTTTACCTGTGATTGTGCCCCTCCCCCTCCCCCCGTCTGGTTGCAGCTTCTGTTCTGTCCTTGGTTGTGGGGTATCTCTTTTTGGTGGGTTCCAGCATTCTCCTGTCCATGGTTGTTCAGCAGCTAGTTTCGATTCTGGAGTTTTTGCAGGAAAAGATGAGCCCATGTCCTTCTACTCCGCCATCCTAAAACAGAAAATATAGTGGAATACTACTCAGCCATGAAAATGACACAGTGCCGCGGCAGCAACATGGGTGGCCTAGAAGTTACCATGCTGAGTAAGTCAGAAGGAGAAAGAGAAACATCACATAATATCACTTACGTTTGGAATCTGAAATATGATATGAAAAAGATAAGTCTCATAGACACAGAGAACAGATTTGTGGTTGCCAGTGGGGAGGAGGGTAGGAGAGGGATGGATTGGGAGTCTGGGATTAGCAGATGTGAACTATTATATATAGATACAAATGAATCACTTTGCTGTACACCAGAAACTAACACAACTTTATAAATCAACTATAGTTTTTTAAAAAAGTCCTTTTTACACATGCCTGTTCCTTCCTATCTGAGATGGTGGTATAAAGACATGATGCCTCATGCTATGGCAGCCACCTTGGGCTGTGAGGTGCCAAGCTTGAGGACAAAAAGTGTACATGGTGACGTTAGGAGGGAAGAGAGATGGGGGGAATCTGTGTTCCTGAAATGGCATACTTTGTGACTTTTAATTAAGTGAGGTTGAAACTGTATTGCATCGTCACTGACACCTGGGAGTTGGGTTGCTTACCTCTGAATACATCCCAGGTGATGACACACTGCACCCCTGCAGTCTGCTCCCCACTGAGCAGCCAGAGGGATCCTTTTAGAGAAGGAGTCAAATGATGTGTGTTCCAAACTCTCCTCTGACTTCCCATCACACTAAAAACAGCAGCCAGAGGCCAGACTCAGTCTGCCTGGCCCCGAGAGTGCCATCCCCGAGCCTGCACTCAGCGTCCTGTCTCATTATACATTCAGGTCCACTCAAGGACTGTTTCCTGAAAGTCGTCTTCCCTGCCCCTATTCTGTTTTCACAGCCCTGACTGGCTGTTCACGCACTGGTGGAAGGGACGCTTGGCTTACCGCCTCTGTCGCTGATTCGGGAAAGGCTTCTTATTTGAACATTGTGAGGTCCGGATGAGCAAATAGTGTGTGAATCCAGGAGAACAAGGCTGGGCACAAATAAACCCTGTGTGAACACTGCCCTTGTATAAGAACGTCTGCTCCCTGAAGGCAGAGCTGGGAGCTTAGCACCTGGCATCTATTAGTGCTTGGTGGAGATGCTGGCTGAATAGCAAGCTCTCTTTAAGGTTTTTTTGAGGGAGTAGTGGAACACAGGAATCTCTGAATTGAGGTTCTGGAGCTGATTCAGTGTGTGTTGACGGGAAGGTCTAGGACAGGGCTGAGGGAGGAGAGGCCCAGGGGAGGGCTGTGTATTCTGAAAACCCGGAACCAGGAGTTGACGGCATCCTCTCTTTTGACGCCGAAGACCCTGAAATGAAGGCAGGAGAGAACCTGGGAGTCAATGTCTTCTTGGAAGAGCCCAGTGGTCACAGCGAGGGGGAGGGGAGTGGGCGATGTGGCCGCTGGGAGGAGTGAGGTGTGGAAAACCTGGGGAACGAGGGCCTCCCTCTCCCCGCTTTGGGCGACAGCATCTCGGAGCTGGCGATGCCTCCCGTGGGGGGGCAGGGTGTCGTTTGCGCCGCTCAGCTAGCCGTCGAGGACTCTCAGCCCCGCCCAGCTCGTCTCAGCTGTCCAGTTCAGCATATGGTCAGCTGCTGGCCGGGAGCGAGGCGGGCCGCGCGGAGGGCGCACACTCGCCGCTCTCGCGCAGCCGGGAGGACCCGGGGTCGAGGCGCGGTCCCCAGGGCCGGCGGCTGGACGGGGCTAGGGGACAGGGCGGGGGCGGCCAGCTGGGGNGGGGCTGGCGGCTGCGACTGCGGAGGCGGCCCTCCCGGCGCCCCGAGGATGGGGGAGGATGGGGGAGGATGGGGGCGGGAAGGGTGGGGTGGGCTCCGGACCTGGTCATTCTCAGCCCCTCTGGAGGTGGCCGGGCCCGGCTGCTGCACTGCGCGCTGCCGGACTTGGCCTCCTCGCCTCTCCTCTTTGGCGCCTCCTGGCCAGTCCTTAACCCACGCACTCCTTTTGAGTACATGATTCTGGCCACCATCATCGCCAACTGTATCGTGCTGGCGCTGGAGCAGCACCTCCCAGACGGAGACAAGACGCCCATGTCTGAGCGGCTGGTGAGTGCTGTGGCGGCGGGGCCTGAGGGCGGGGCGTGCGGTGGCGGCAGCTTGTCTGATTCCGCGACTCTTCAGGACCCAGGATTCGTGAAGGGGCAGCTCCCTCGGGCTGGGTAGTCTGGGGAGCTAACACTTCCCTCAGGGGTCAGGAGGAATGGGACAGCCCGCTCAGCCCCTGCTGGGGACCGGTGGCTCGAGGAAGGCCATTTTAGCCAGCAGCTGCTCTGCCCAGTGACACTAGCCATCCCTGCACCTAAGAAGCTAAGAGCTAATGCTGGCACGTGAGAGGGGCCTTCACGATGGCCCAGGTCTGGAATGCCGGGCTGCCCCTTTCCCTCCAGGGCTGTGGTGGGCTTTGGCCCAGGTGCAGCCCTGGTTATCTCCCTCTCTGGCTCTGCCTGGGACTCCTTCCCTGTGGGGCCTTTGCTTCCCATGGGATGCACTCCTTCCCAGGCTTTCTTCCCAAACATCCCCAAACATAGTTCTCACCTGCTCCTACCAGGAGCTCCCAGACCCCGTGTTTCCCCTGTTGAAGCACCGAGTCCACAGGAACCAGAGTGCTAGGTCAGGGCATCTGGAGGGGCTGGGGCAGAGGCAGGGTGCTGCCTGAGGAGGCAAGCCCCATTCTGAAGGTGAGGCTATGTCTCCTAGCCCCCAGCATCCCAGCTTCCCTGGCCCCTCTGCCCGGGCTTGATGTGGGCTCATTGGGGCCTGAGAGACTGAGCTTCAGAGCAGAGAAGGAAAAGCACACTCAGGGGGCTGGAGAGGGAGCCTGGGGCCCGGCTGGAGAGCGCTGCAGTCCTGGGGTCCCCGCAGAAGGAGACACTTCTGGGGGCACCATTTGCCCAGAGGCTGAACCCTTTTCTCCACATCCTGGCGAGCGACTGTTCTTCCAAACTTTTTTCCTTTACTTCAGCAGAGATAAGCATTGATGAAGCAGAGCCTGTTCTGTGCTTGGCGTGGGCCTTGAACTTCAGGCCAAGGGGTGAAGCAGAGGAGACAGAGTAGGCTGCCCTGGGGATGCTCTACTTTGGGTGGGCACCTCGAGAAGGCAAAGAAGTGACAGCCAGGGTGGTCAGCCAAGAGATGAGGGTTCTTGGGTTGGTTGTTTCTCCAGGCACAAGAATGGCTGAGGGGTTTCATTTGTGGGTTCAGAGGGGGAGGGTTGTGAAGGGCATCCTGACAGAGTGGAGAGTGGTCCGTGTGGGTGACTCCTGCCCAGACGTGGAGCTGGACAGGTTCACTCGCCCTCTTTGGGCCCCAGGTTCCTGCCGGTGGGAGGTCCCTGACCTGCTTTGAGCTTATTGGTGGTGCCCATCCTGAAAGCTGGAGAAGAGGGTGAAAGTGAGAGGAAACTGGGGTTTCTGGCAGGGAACCTCAAATGCCAGGCCACAGGGCGTGGCAGGGGTGGGGCCAGAGGGAAGCAGGCTGGGGGTGGCAGGGGCAGGGAGGCCTGTGAACGGCAGTCAGGCTCAGGCTTTCCCCCTGGGGAGCAGGCTTGAGTGGACCAGTGAGCATCCAGCCTCACAAGTGAAGGACAGTTTGCTTGGTGGTAATGGGGGTCTCTACACTTGTAAGGGTTGAGGCTTGAGCAGAATGTGCTCACCCCGGCAAGGCCTGGCGGCCCTGAGATGGATGGAGGCTGAACACAGAGGGCCTGGGGAGCAGGCACAGTGGTGGTCCAAGATCAGGTCTGGAGGCTGGTGTTGCTGCCAGAGGCTGGGAGGGGCTTTGTGGTGCAGAGGCGCCTGCCTTGGGGTGGGGCCTCCACAGCTCTACTTCCCACCCACCTGTCAACTTCCCACGTGGCCTTTAGCTGGAGCCCCCAGCTCGCAGTCTCATCCCTCCTCCGAGCCAGCCCTTGCTGAGTGTGGTCAGGGGTGGGGCTGGGAGCAAGGGGTCTGGGAAGGGGCCCCACCCCATCTCTTTGTGTTGGCCGGCTCTTCTCCCACGAACCCAGAGTTTCTCTGAACGTGTTTGCTGGGGCCCCGTGTTTATTCAGGGTAGGTGGTCGGCAGCCTCTTCTCTTGAGGAAGGGGGACCCTCTGACTAAACCAGACCAGAAGCGTTGGGGAGGGAATATCCTCGTGAGTCAGCATCAGGATGGTAAGCTGGGGAAGCTGGGCTGTGCTGGACGCTCTCCTGCCTGGTCCTTGGGAGCAGCAGCCTCTGCCGCACGTTGCCAGCAGCAGCCGTGGGCCAGGAGGCCAGGCTGAGGGTTCCCCAGGTCAGACGTGAGAGCCCTGGCGGCCAGGCTCCTTGGGGGAGGAAGACACAGGCAGCCCCCACAGGAGTCAACCTGGCTCCCCGCTGGGCCCTGAGGCCAGGCCTCTCCCTGGCCGAGCAGCCTCTGGGTGGCAGGTCCCACAGGGCTGAGAGCAGGACCTGCCTGCCTCCTCTTTGTCCTCTCCTGTGTCCGGTCTGCGCTCAGGCTGTTTCCCTTGCTGGCCCTCCTCCTGCGGTGCCCACTTGGTCCAGCGCCTGGGGTCCCCGCACAGAGGCGCTGTCTGCCCCGCCCCCACTGTGTGAGCCCCAGTGCTCCCCAGGTCCCCACAGCCCCTCCTCACGTGCCTGGCAGCAGGCGGGCCGGGCCGGTGGGGTGCTGTGCTCGCCCGTCCCAGTTCTGCTCTCTGTCGTCCCCACCCGGAGCTCCTGTCCCCGTCACCCAGGGGATGCCTTGCCCTCCCCCCGAGGCTCCTTGAGGCCCGCTGTGTTTGCTCCCCAGAATGCACTTGCTTTGAACACCCAGCAGGTGTGTGCTGGTGAGCGAGCGGGTCCTGGGCTGTGCTCCAGGGAGCTGGGCGTGGTCCCTGCTGTGCTTCCAGCCCAGGGTCGGACCCCGGTCACCCCTGGCTGGAGTCTGGCTCTGCCTCTGACAGGCTGCGAGTCTGGCCCAGTTCTCGGCCTCTCTGTGCCTCAGCTCCCCTCGGCTGGGGGGATGGTATAGAGGGTTGCCCTGGCGATTGCAGGAAGCCCTCTGTGTTGCTGTTGACAGTGTTGCTCACTCTGCGCAGGGCGTTGGGGGTGGGAGCCCCTCCTCACGTGACTGGGTGTCACTGGCCATGGGGACGGGGCCACCTCTGCCTTGGGGGAGCCTGGAAGAGAGCACCGAGGCCCGTGCTGAAAGGACCGTCGGGGGTGTCGTGGCAGGGCCGGGGGTCCTTGCTGGCCGCATCCGGGTGGCGGTGACCTTGCTCTGTGCTTCTCCTCAGGACGACACGGAGCCCTACTTCATCGGCATCTTCTGCTTCGAGGCTGGGATCAAGATCATCGCGCTGGGCTTTGTCTTGCACAAGGGCTCCTACCTGCGGAATGGCTGGAACGTCATGGACTTCGTGGTGGTCCTCACGGGGTAGGTGCTGGGCCTGGGGTGCCCTGTGCGTGGAGCGGGTTCAGGCAGCAGTGTCCACACTGGGGGCCGGTGCTTCTCGGTGGTCCTCACGGGTGGGTGCTGGTGGACAGGCATTGCTCTTCCCCAGGAAGAGCCTGGGCTGCGATCTCGGCCGAGGGGCCGTCGAGGAGATTAGTCCTGGCAGAGCTTGCTTGCGGAGCTGCTGGTGCCGGGATCGGGTCCGGAGGGCAGGAAGGGCACTGGGCCTGATTTTGTAAACCCTGGGCTGCAGCCTCGCCTCTTTCGCCCCTCGACCGGGGGGCACATGTGTGCGTCCGAGTCCTGCCCGAGGCGCCCGTGGACACGTGCTTCTGGAGCTGTGCTTCGGTGAGGCTGTGCCTCTGTAGTCACGGCTTCTGGCTCCAGGAAGGTGTTTAATCAGTGTCCCATCCCCCACTCTCCTTCTCAAATAGACGCTAATAGTTGGCAGCGCGTGTTTCCCGAGCAGCCCAGGAGATCCAGAAAGTCACTGAGGCTGGGCTGGGGACGGGGAGGAGAGTGGGCATAAAGCCTCCTCACTACCGGGCCCCCAGCCTTCAGGGCCTCAGTGTCTCCACCTGCCTGATGGTATTCAGGGCCTCTGCCTGTTCTGAGGTTGAGCTGCCGTGGGCTGCCCTCCACCTCTGGCTGGGGTGGGGGTAAGTGCCTGGAGTTTGCTCCAGAAACCTGTTTGTACAGCCCCGGCCCCAGAGGCCCAGCCCCGGGGACTGCAGCCGCTCCTCCCGGAGCCGTGTGGTCCCAGGGAGGCTTGGAGCCCCACTGTGGCCCGGAACTGTCCTTCCACGGGACAGGTAGCTGTGGCCAGGGCTCCTGTGCTCCCCGTGAGAGTGGACAGACTTGGCTGCGTGGCCGCTGGCCTCCCAGTAAGACCCTTGGTCAGGCCCCCTCGGTCCCCGGCCCGTCCCCGGAGGCCAGCTCTCGGTCCTCTTGAGGTGCTGCTGGTGGATCCCGCAGTGCCACGCCCAGCACAGGCCAGAATCGAGGCGCCTCGCTCTCAGAGGGTCTCTCCCTGGAGATGACCGAGGGGCTGGTGGGCCTCATGCCTCAGCTCCCCTCCTGGTCTTTGCGCCTGTGGCACCAGGCTGTCAGCAGCTCTGATCAGATGGGCACTACTGAAACTGAATATAATAGGCAGGGCAACTTCCTAATCTGTTCCATTTTTCCTAGTGACCAAGGAGGGAAGGGAGCAGGGAGGCTTTTGTAGAGAGGCATGCCATCCTGCCGTGTGGTGCCCCCCATCCACACCCGTCTGCTGCCTGAGGGCAGGCGGCCGCAGGGGCTTGTCCAGAGAGCCCTCTGAGGTCCCACTGGTGGGGCGTGGTGGCGAGTGTGGGCCCTTGGAGGGCAGAGTGCACCCTGTAGTCCACTGGGCACTGCGTGGGCTGTTGACAAATGTCACGGGCTGTTTACGTCTCTCTCCCTCTAGACCCGTGTCCCTGAGGATATGAGCGTCTTATTTTTTAGAGTGTCCCCAGAGTATAGCTTGGGGCGGGCCCCCAGGAGGGTCAGGGAGTGTCTGCTGAATTAATGGGCTACTGAAGCTCGGGTGCTCTGAGCTTGAGCCACCTGGGAGCTGGTGAGGGTGGTCGGACCGGCCTCTGGGGATGCTGTCCATGGTGCTGTTTGGGCTGCTGGGAGCATGGCAGGGAGGTCTGCACCACCCCCTTGGCAGGACCCCTGAGTCTTCCAACAAACATATCCTGATTCCAGGTTCAGGGAGCCTGGTCCCCCCGTGAGGGCTGGGAGACCTCCAAGGGCAGCTGCTTTCTCTTGCCTGTTGACCACTGTCCTGGGCACAGGAGAGAATAGGATGGCTCACCTTCTGGAGCCCCAGCAGGGGGATCCCAAGGGTCCCAAGACCGTAACTGTGCCCCCAGCCTGGGCTCGGAGATGCTGACTCGGTCCATCTGTTTCTCCATCTCTCCCACGTTCACATGCACCCCACCCCTCCCCGCCCTCGCTGTGTCTCTGTCTCCTCTTCTTTCTCTCTCTCTCTCCCTTTCTTAATCTCTTGGTCTTTGTCTCCCCATTTCTGAGCTTCTCTGTATCTCTGCTCTTTTATCTCGTCTTCATCTTCTCTGTGTCTTTGCCTCTCGGTGTGTCTGCTTCTCAGGATTTTTGCTTCCTCTCTCTCACTCTGCCTTTGCCTGTCTCTTTCTGTTTGTTCTGTGCTTCTCGTTGGGGTCGTGAAGTCTCTGCTCTCACTGTGAGAGGAGGGCTGGGAGCTGACACTGACGGTTTCCAGGCTCCCTCTCTCTGCACGTTGTCCGCAGGGATTGTTCTGGGCTGAGAGGGAAGCCCCCAGATGGGGAAGGTGGTCTTTGTGCTGTGGGAGCTCACATGCTGCCCAGAGTCATGTGGGGGAGCTGCTCTCTGCTCTTGTTTGCAGCACCTGGGGACTGGTGATGTGTGCACGTGTGTGCATGTGAGCACACTTGTGCATGTGTGTGCACATGTGTGTACTTGCGTGTATGCACGCACACACACATGCCTGCACTGCATGTGTGTACGCACACACATGTATATGTGCACACATGTGCAGCAGTGCACACACATGCACCTGTTCATGCATGCACGTGCAGATGCACATGTGCATTTACATGTGCACATGTGTGCGTGCACTTGTATGTGTGCATCTGTTCACACACGTGCACATGTGTATGCACGTGTGCACACATGTACGCATGTGTACATGTGTGCATCTGAGCACCCACGTGTATGCGTGTGTGTGCACAGCTGTGTATGCACACTTGTGCACATATGTGTATGTGTGGTGCATGACAGAAGGACGCTTTGTCTGCTTTGGGGGGAGTGCTGGGCCTGGGGAATCCGGAGAAGAGCCTGACCTCCTGGGCTGAGGAGCCTGTCGGAGCCACGGGGGCATTGCTTCTCCTGACTTTGTTGTTTTTAATTAGGGTTTACTTAATTGGTACTCAGAGGGCTGGAAGCCCCATGGTGAACAGGGAAGGCCATGTTGCCTGGTGAAGCCTGACTTGTCCCCGAGGCCATTGGGCTTGCTTCTGTTTCTGGGGCTGGCATGCGGGTGTGGGAGGTGCCCTGGATGGGCCTGTGGCCCTACCCTGCGTTGGGGAGGCTTCTTAACCTCATACACTCGCCTGTAAACTGTGCCTGTGCACACCCTTGGCTTTGCGGGGGGAGAGCGATACAGCGCCCAGTCCTGCCCACGGAGCAGGGGAGGGGCTGTCCTGTCTGAAGTCCCCTGTCTGCACATTTCCAGCCACTTGAGCTGCCCTCGTCTGCTGCTGCCCTGCCCACTGGTCATCCCTTGATTGCTATTTATTCAGAGTTGGAGCTGAGGACACAGCAGTGAGCAAGACCCCCGGTCTCTGCCCTGCGGGCTGTGTTCTCAGGGGACCTGGTCTCCCTGGCCCTTCTGTTTCCTCTAGGTGCCCAGAGGCTCAGCAAGGGCAGAGGGCACAGGCTCGTGGCCACATCGTGGGGCCTGGAGGCGGGTGTGCTGTGGAGACCACGCCTCATTGACAGTACAGGCTTCATGTTCCCACGTAGGAAAGGGGTTAGGGAGAACACGGTGTGGTCTGGACAGCTGCGGCTTGGGGTGGGCTCCGTGGTAAGGGCTGCGCCCTCTAGATATTTGGTGAGAGGCCATGGCTGATGGTGTCAGCACCAGAACACAGGTGTCTCTGTGGCCTTGAGAGCCCAGGACCAGACAGGACCCCCAGGGTGGGGTCTGGAGAAGCTGTCCGTGGGTGAGCCTGGGGACTCCAGAGCTGGTGGGTGGGGTTGGTGTTTTAGGGAGGAGGGGCATGTCCTTCTCAAGCAGGGGTGCAGGGAGGGTGGGCTGCCGAGTGCAGCGGCAGGCAGCCTGCAGGTGAAGTGTCCTCGTGGATGGCCTGCGCGGAGGCTCCTGAAGGCCCAGAGGGCCCGTGGTGGGCACCCAGGGCAGCTCTTCCACCTTCGGGGGAGTTTTGCAGCAAAGCCGGGCAGAGAACCGGGCAGTGGTGGGAGGGAGAAGAGGGGCAGAAGGTTCTATCAGGCGGGGGCTGCAGCCTGGCCCTGGAGGCAGGACAGCGGAGGTGCAGCTGGAGTGCTGGAGCGACGTCTGGGTGGACGAGGGCAGCCGGGACCCTGGAGTCCGTGCTTGCCTCTCTGGGACTGCAGTACACCAGAGGTGGAGTTCAGTGCACGTGCTGGGTTGTCAGATGAGAAAGCAGGGATGGGCTGAGGGTGCTCTGCGTGCCCGTCAGCTGAGTCTGGCATGGGAAACAGGTGGTGTGCGATGGAGGGATGGGCTTGCGGGCGGAGTGAGTGAGGACGCCGCAGCACGGCCTCTCGCCTTCTCCTGGGGGTCACCTTCCCTCCTCTCCACGTTGACCCTCTGGCTGGCTGCCCATCCCCTCGTTCGTGTGGAAGGTATCTGTCGAGTGCCCTGGTTGCTAGGGACACAGCAGTGGACCTGGAGCTGCATTTCCCGGGGACACAGGCGACAAGCAGCCTGTCCACATGGGTGTGAAGTGCAGTGACGAGCAGGGAGCCGGGCGGTGGGGGCGAGTTCCCCTTCGGGGCATCAGGGAAGGTCCTGAAGAAGGACCTTGAGCAGAGCAGCAGGCTGGAGGGGGTTGGGCATCCTGAACCTGGGAGGGGGCAGGGGACAAAGATGCTGGGAGGCCGTGGGGGCCGCTTGGGGCCCTGGGTGCAGGGACTGACCTGGGTGGGGTGCTGACGGTGGGGAGCAGTGCCCAGGAGGAAGTGGTGGGCTGGGGCGGGGCTGGGCTGTGGGGCGCACTGCTGCTTAGCTGTCCTCAGGACACCTGCTGGCACCCGTGTGTGGCACCCGTGTGTGGCGCCCGTGTGTGGCACCGTGTGTGGCGCCCGTGTGTGGCGCCCGTGGGTGGCGCCCGTGTGTGGCGTCCGTGGGTGGCGCCCGTGTGTGGCACCGTGTGTGGCACCGTGTGGGGCGCCCGTGTGTGGCGCCGTGTGTGGCGCCCGTGTGTGGCACCGTGTGTGGCGTCCGTGGGTGGCGCCCATGTGTGGCACCGTGGGTGGCGCCCGTGTGTGGCGTCCGTGGGTGGCGCCCGTGTGTGGCACCGTGTGGGGCGCCCGTGTGTGGCACCGTGTGTGGCGCCCGTGTGTGGCGTCTGTGGGTGGCGCCCGTGTGTGGCACCGTGTGTGGCACCCGTGTGTGGCACCATGGGTGGCGCCCGTGTGTGGCGTCTGTGGGTGGCGCCCATGTGTGGCACCGTGTGTGGCGCCCGTGTGTGGCACCGTGTGTGGCACCCGTGCCGCCTGCCTGTCGCAGCTGCTGCTGTGCCCACCCCCGCACCTCTGCGCTCCCCATCCCCCAGGGAGCTCCCAGACCAGCCTTTGGTCCTGAGGGGTTGATTGCAGCTGGGAATCGGGGCAGGTCCTCTCAGACCATGAAGACTTGGGCCCAGAGTCCCCCGCCAGTTATGGCCCAGCCTGGAGCTTCCCTTGAGGGGAGGAGAGGTCTGTCCCAGCTCAGGCAGGTATCTCCCTGAGGACAGTTCTAATGACAGCATCTCATTTTACTCCAAATTAAGCTGGGATTTCTTTCCAGGACATGTAATTAGAACTCAGGGTCTCCTATCGCTGGCCTGAGCTTCCCGCGTTGCCTAGGGAGGGATGTCTGTGTCCACGCCCCGCCCTGCCTCCCGAGCACCTGGGCTTGGCTGGGGCCGCTGCCAGAGGGCGTGGGAATGTGGTCCCAGGAGGCCGGGCCCTGGGGGACACCACTCTGGGCAAGGAGGGGTCCAGCAGGTGAGGGCCAAGGTGAGCAGTGAGCCCGTGCCCACGTGTGGGAGCCAAGGGCACCGTGCCTAGCCCCAAGTGACCGGTGACACTGGGCCTGGGGGTGGACTGACCTCAGGCTCTAGCGCTCATGTTTGGGGCTGGAGCCGCCTGTGTGGGCTCTTCCTCTGTCCCGTGATGTGGTCCTGCAGGGCGGGTCTCTGATGCCTGCTCAGGTTGGGGGTTTGCTAGACCTTCTCTTCTATCCGCACCTGAGGCTGGGAATTGCTGGGACAGGGGAGGGGCCTGAGTTCTGACCAGTGGCCCCTGGAGCGGCAGAGGGAGGCTGTTGGGGACCCCATCTTTAAGCTCTCCCCAGGCAGCATCCCTGCGGCATCGCTGACAATCCAGAACAGGCTTGGCCGCGGTGTCTGCCTGGCTCCCAGGTGCTGCCTCCTGCCAGTGGCCCCACTGGGCTGCCAGCCCCGTGCTGGCGCCAGAGGCAGGGTCGGGGCTCCCCGCCTCCCCCCGCCTGCACCCCCGCCGCTGGGTGTCCACTGAGGGCGGCTCACGCCACCGCTCGCCTCTCGGTGTCTCTTCTCCTGGTTCCCCTCCCCTTCTTCCTATGCTTTAGGATTCCTCACACCCTCCTGGAGGGCTGTGGGGAGCCAGAGCCAGCCCCTTCCTGGCTGCTGCCTGCAGATGCCACCCCATGTGCTGAAGGAGAACCCCCTCTGCCCAGTCCTGAGGGCCTGGTGGTCTTGGCAGGGCAGGGGCTGCAGGCCTGGAGCTCTGCTGTGCTGCACTGCGGGCCTGGGGTGCTGGGCCCCCGGGGCGTTGCAGCTGGGGCCCGCAGCAGGCTGAGCCCGGCAGCCCCTGTAGAGGCATGGCTGTGTCCGGTTCTTTGCAACCCCGTGGACTGTAGGCTGCCAGGCCCCTCTGCCCTTGAAATTCTCCAAGCAAGAATGCTGGAGTGGGTTGCCACCTCCTTCTCAGGGGGTCTTCCCCGCCCAGGGATTGCACCTGGGCTCCTGCACTGCAGGCAGATGCTTTGCCGTCGGAGCCGCCAGGGAGGCCCGCCCTCTGCAGAGGTGGCAGGGTGCAGCTGCTCGTCTATCCAGGTATCCTGTGCCTGGTGCGCCTGCAGAGGTCACGGGAGGTCAAGTTCATGCCTGGTGGGAGTGGGAGTGTTTGCCTGTGGCCGATGGATATTCCTGCAGCTGTTCAGGTGGGTGCGGCAGCTGGGCACTGGACTCTGCCTTCCTGTTCAACTCCAGGTGCCTCCCCTCACCCCATTTCACGCTGGTGAGCCCGGAGCTGCAAATTCACAGGAGGCGAGAATGGCTGCTAATGGAGCCCACGCCAGCCCCAGTCCCTGCTGGAGAGCAGGTCCTCCTTGGCTGAGCGGTGGGGGGTGCTGGGAGGGGCCGCCTCCTCCCCTGCCACAGCCCGTCTGAGTCACACAGACCTGGAACCTGCGGACCCCCCGCAGGCCGCCTGCGCAGGCCCCTGGGTGTCCTGTCTTCACCCGGCTGGCCGCCCCACTGTGCCCCACTTTCTCCAGGTCTCAGCCTCTCCGGGGAGCCCCTCTCGGAGCCCTCATCACTCCAGCTGGTGGCTCCCTCTCTGCTCCCAGAGTATCAGAGCCCACGCACCCGGGGCCGCTGCTTTCAGCGGGATGGGATGTGGGTCTGTGTTTCTCTGCCTGGCGGCCTCCCTGCCCTGCTCTTGTCCCAGGGGCTTCCTTCCTGGCCGGCTCCACAGATGGACTGTCCCCTGCAGAACCTTCCCTTTAGCTTGGGCGCTGCACAGATGCCTGAGACGGGGGTCAGGGGCCGAAACAGCAGGTGTTCGCTGTCTCACTTTGGAGGCTGGATGTCCAAGATCAAGGTGCCCGCAGGGTTGCCTTGGGTGAGGTGTCTTCCTGCTGGTAGGCGGCTGCCTCCCCACTGTGTCTTCCCGGGCTGCTTCTCTGTGTGTGCAGACACAGGTCTCTGTGTCTCTTCCTGTTCTATTAAATTAATCCTTTAAATTAAAGGTCCGTAGGACCTTGCTTAACCATTTACCTCCCAAGAATCCCATCTCCAGATACAGTCCCATTGGGAGTCAGAGCTTCAACAGAAGAATCTGGGGGGACACAGGTTGGTCTGCGCTCAGCTCCAGGCTCCTCTGATGAGCCTCGGTGCCCCGGTTCCCAGTGTGCAGCGAGGGTTGCGGGACTGAGATCTGGCAGGGGAGCGGCGACCCCCTTGGCCCCCATGGGCACGAGTGGCACGTGACTGGTCCCGGACGTCCGCGTGGCTGCCAGTCTGGGTCTGCGGTGTCTGTGGCGTGCTGGGCCCAGGCTAGTTGTCCATAGGTCCTTTCTCACTCCTCACGATTGGTCACCAGCCTCCGAGGTCTGACGGCAGGGACTGTGGACTGAGGTGGCTGAAGGCAGGGCTGCCCACTCCCCTGGACCCTCTGTAGCCTGGACTGGGGCAGGGGCTGGGGGAGGGCACTGCTGAGCCCATGGGGGGTCAGAGGGCGTCCTGGGTGTCCTGCAGCCTCCTGTCTGAGGGTGGGCATCCCCGAGGGGGCCTCCAGCACCACCCGCCCTCTCTGCCTACGGCCCCTCCCCACACCTGCTGTCTGGGACCCTGGTTCTGCGAATGCAGTGTGGGGGCAAGCAATGGGCAGGAAGCGAGAGTGTCTTTCTTCCCATCCCCTGATCAGTCCTGGGGCCTGGTGTTTCCACTGTCCAGCCCTGCAACACAGTGGCGCAGGGGCACAGCAGGGGCATGAGTGAGACCCCTATGTGGCCAGGCTTTGGTCTCCGTGGGGTGGCAGACTGGCAGCCACGCTCCTTCCATGGGGTGAGGCCCCCTGGGGTGGTGTGCTCACTCCTGTGCTTCTTTGGGTCCCTGGCCTGGCAAGTGGGCAACGTGGGTGCAGAGCCCTCTGGTGAAACACCAGGCTGGTGGGGCTAGAAGGGCGAGCAGACCGGGAGGGGAGAACGAAAGCTCGAAGCTGGCTCTTCCATGAAGTCTCCTAGGTACTGGCTGCTCTTCTAATGTGATCGTCCCATGACCTTCCTGAGCTGGGTACTATTGTTAACATCCCCTCATAAAAAATTGAATATCTTCAGCTCCTCACAGACTTGCAGTATGCATGGAGGGTGCTGAGGGTGCTGTCCAGCGAGGCTGTAGCGTGATTTCACAACCAGAGTGTGACCCCGGCACAGTCAAGACGCAGAAACTCCATCCCCAGCAGGACCCGCCGCTGCCCTTCTGTGCCTGCCTCCGCTCTCCTCCGGCCTCACTGCCCCTTGATCCCTGGTGAGCACAGCCCAGCACCCCGTGCATCACCTGCCGCTTCACGAGCACTAGATGCTGGCTAGTGGGGCCGGGCCTCTGGGGCTGGCTCTGCTCACCAGGGCGGCTCTGAGGCTGGCTGAGTCGCGCTGCCGCACAGGTCCGTACCTTGTTCCTCTTTACTGCCCGTTGTCTCCCTGACCGTTCACCTGTTGAAGGACACGTGATTCGTTCCTAGCTTTTGAAATGTCAGCTGCAAGACTGCTCTGCACGTCTGCGCACAGGTTTTGTGTGAAGATAGGTCCCTGGATGAGCGCCCAGGAGTGCGGTCACGGGCCGCCCTGCAGCGCGTGTCTGGTGTTTAGGGTCTCAAAGCGACTGCGTCCGGAGTGTCTGGGCCTCTTTGCATGGTTTACATTCCTGCCAGCAGTGCACGAAGGGGCTGGTTTCTCCAAATCCTTACCAGCATTTGCTGTTGTCGCCGTTTCTTACTTTAGCTATTCTGGTGGGTATGCAGGGATATATCATGGTGGTTTTGATTTGCGTCCCCCTAAAGGCCACTGATATTGGACATCTTTTCATGGGCTTGTCTGCCATCTGTATCTCCATTTTGGTGAAATGTCAGTTCAGGTTCTAATTGGATTGTTAGATACTAGTTGATTTCCTCCCAATCTGTAGTTAATTGTTTTCATCCTTGTGATGGGGACTTTTGCAGAGCAAAAGCTTTAAATCATAATGAAGTCCAGTTAATCAGTTTTCCCTTTTATAGACAGGGCTTGTGGTTCTGAGTCTAAGAACTCTTTGCCAGACCTACGGCATGAAGACTTTCTCCTGTTTTTTCCATGAAGGTTTTACGACTCTGTGTCAGTCTGGGATCTGTTCTTGAGTGAGTGTTTCAGGAGTGAGGCTTCTTTCAGCTGAGACCCTTCTGTCAGTCTTCTGCCTACAGGTGGGTAACCAGGTGCTCCGGTGCCACTTGTTGAAAAGGCTGTGAAGTGTTTCCACCACTGAAGTGTTCTGTTCCTCAGCTGGCCGTGTGCATATGGGTCTGCTTCCGTTCCATCGATCCGTGTCCATCTCTCTACCAGATTTACACTGTATTGATTACTAGAACTATTTAAGTCTCAAAACTGGGCAGAGTCATCCCTCCCACTTTATTGTTTTTTAAGAAACTGTTGTGGCTATTCTAGTTTCTTTGTTCCCATATAAATTTTGGAATAAGCTTGTCAATATATATAGACAGTCTTCATAGGAGCTGTATAAAATCGGTTGTTAACTTGCAGGGAAGCAGTGTCTTCACTGTGCTGAGCCTCCAGTCCATGAACATGAGATGTCCTTCGTTTACATGGGCCTTGCTGACCTCTATCCTCTGTATTTTGCCGTTTTGGGGATTCAAGAGCTGTGCACGCTTCGTTAGGTTTACATCTAAAAGTTTTTCTTTTATGTGTGTACAAATGGTGTAATATTTAAACTTTCAGTGTTCAAATGTCCATTGCTATTGGTATGTAGAAAAGGAATACATTTTTTTATGTTATGTTTGTCTTTATTTCTGTAACTTTGCTGAATGCACTTACTGGTCTCAGGAGATTTTTTTAAAGGATTCTCTGGAGTTGTCTGTGTAGACAGGTGTGCCATTTGCACACGGAACATTTCACTTTTTCCTGCCTTCTCGTCCCTTTCTTTCTCTTACTGCATCAGCTGGGGCTCCCAGTGCTACGCGGAGGGAGAGCGTGGGCACCGCTGCCTCGCTTCCGGGGAGGAAGCATCCATACCCTCCCGTGAAGCACCGTGTCTGCTGTAGGGTTCTGTTTCCCCTGGCTCAGCTGGTAAAGGATTCTCCTGCAGTGCAGGAGACCTCAGTTCGATCCCTGGGTCGGGAAGATCTGCTAGAGAAAGGATAGGCCATCCACTCCAGCATTCTGGCCTGGAGGATCCCATGGACTATACAGAGCTGGACACAGCTGAGCGACTCTCACTTTCACTTTGCCGTAGGTTTTGTAGATGCTGTTTATTAAGCTGAGGTAGTTCTTCTCTGTTCCTTTGTTTCTGAGAGTTTTTGTCATGAATCAGCTTTCCTTTGTCAGTGTCTGCTGCTGCTGCTGAGTCGCTTCTGACTCTGTGCGACCCCAGAAACGGCCGCCACCGGGCTCCCCGGCGCCTGGGATCCCCGGAGGAGCCTGCGGGGCTGCCGCTCCGTTCTCCACTTGTCAGTGTCAGATCTCAGCAGATGTTCTTTCCATTGGTGCTCACGTGACCTTTTCTTCCTCTGCCTGTTAATATGGTGAGTCACAGTGACTGATTCTGAGCCCTGAACCAGACTTGCTTCCGGGAGTGAGCGTGGTCATGCTGTGTGGCCCCTCTCGTGCGCTGCTGAGCTGCATTTGCTGACAGTTTTTAAGAGTGTCTGCATCTGCATTCACGAGGGCTACTGATCTGTCAGTTTGTTTTTTTTGTTGTTGTTGTTTTGTTCTTTTTTTTTTTTTGGTAGCCTTTGTATGGCTTTGATATCAGGATAATACAGGCTTCCAAAAATGGACTTGGAAGTGTTCCTTCCCCATTCTATTTTCTGGAAGCCATTGTGTGAAAGTGCTGTGAATTCTTCTTTAAATATTTGGTAGAATTCTACAGTGAATCCAGCTGGCCTAGAGATTTCTCTTTAGGGAGTTTTAATCTTATGGACTCAATTTCCTTAATAATTAAAGGGATATTTGAACTGTCTTATTTTCTATTGGGCAAGCTGAGGTAGTCTGTATTTCTTTGAGGACATGGTCCATAGGTCTAAATTGCCAACACTGTGTGTGTAGAGTTGCTCACGGTCCCTTATCACCCTTATGACACCTGCAGCATCCCTAGTGACAGCCCTTGCTTCATTTCTTGCATCGGTGACTTATGTCTTCTCTCTCAGTCTCTCTCTCTTTTGGGGGGTTTGGGTTAGTCTTGCTAGGAGTTTGTCAGTTTTATTGATATTTTCAAGGAAATAACTCTTAGTTTCAATAATTAGATTTTTTTTTCAATTTTACTATTTTCTGCCCTTATTTTTATTACTTCCTGCATTCTGTTTGCTCTGAGTTTGCTTTGCTCTTTTTCTCCGTTCTGGTGGTGGGCTGAGGTCAGTGATTTGAGGCGTTTCTCTTTCCTAGTGTGTGTGCGTGGTGTAAGGAGAAGGCAATGGCACCCACTCCAGTGCTCTTGCCTGGAGAATCCCAGGGACGGAGGAGGCTGGTGGGCTGCAGGCCATGCGGTCGCGAACAGTCGGACACGACTGAGCCGCTTCCCTTTGACTTTTCCCTTTCATGCACCGGAGGAGGAAGTGGCACCCACTCCAGTGCTCTTGCCTGGAGAATCCCAGGGACAGGGGAGCCTGGTGGGCTGCCGTCTAAGGGGTCGCACAGAGTCGGACACGACTGAGGCGACTCGGCAGCGGCGGCGCCTGGTGCGTCGGACCCGCCTCTCAGGCCCGAGCTGGTCTCACACAGTCCAGCACGCTGCAGTTCCCGTTTAATTCAGCTTCATGTGCTCTTAAACTTTCTCTAGACTTCTTCGACCTATACATTGTTTAGAAATATGTTATTTATTTTCTAAATGTTCGGAAATATTCCAGTATCTTTCTGTTACTGATTTCTAGCTTGATTCCATGTGGTCAGAGAATACACTCTGCATGATTTTGAGTATTTTAAATTCGGTTTATTTTAGGCTCAAGATATGGTCTATCTTTGTTTATGTTTCATGGGCACTTGGCAGGAATATGTATACGGCTGGTTTTGTGTGGCATGTTCCGCAGATGTGGGTCAGACTCTGTTGAAGGCGTTAACGAGCCTTCTGTGTCCTTGCTGGCTCTCTGTCTGACTGTTCCGTCAGTTGGCAAGGTGGGTGCTGAGGCCTCCGTTCATAGTGCCCCTGTCTGTTTTTCCTTACACTGCCATTGGTTTCTACTTCACATAGTTTGTGGCTCCATTGTTGAGGGCATACAGGCGCACACCATTTGTTGGGCTTCACTTTATTGCAGACAGTGCATTTTTCAAAAATCGAAGGCTTGTGGTAGCTCTGCGCTGAGCAGGTCTGTTAGCACCATTCTTTCCAAAAGCGTCGGCTCTCTGTGCCTCTCTGCCACGTTTCTTCCCTTTGGGGATATTTCAGACCCTCCTAAAAGATGATGGCTTGCGGAAGGCTCCTCTCCTTTCCCCTTGCCTGGGATTCGGATCTGCTTTTACAGCCCGGGGCCCCTCCCCCGCGCTTCCTGCGCTGCCTCCTCCCCGCCCCGGCTCCCTCTCTGGGCCTGAGGCCTCTTCCCCACGCTCCCTCTCTTCCAAAGTTGAGCCCATCCTCTTAGCTTTTCACAGAGGCTGCGGGAGTTTTCAGTTATAGAAGTTCCATTTAATTCTTCTTTATACTGTTTAGGATGCTTCTGTCTGTTTCAAACCTGTCAGTGGTTGTTTGTGGAAAGACCATCGTAACCGCTACAGAATCTTTGTCAGAAAATTTTAGTGCCTCTGTTATCTAAGTGTCAGAATCTACGATTGCCCTTTTTCAGTTTGAGGTCTTCCTGGCTTTTTGATGGATGAGATATGATTGAAACCTGGACATCTCCACATGTTTTTCTGAGACTCTGGTTCATATCAGCCCTGTTTTAGCTGGGCCTCTGATCCTTCTCAGTGAGGAGACAGGGTTTTCTGCTTTGTCACTTCTGTGTGGAGTAGAAGTTCAGGTTCCCCGCTCAGCCATCGTTGGCAGGGCCCCTCATCTCTACAGGGAGGAGGTGACACTCTTACTTTACAGACTGGAAGCTGAGAGAAGCTCAGACATTTTGCAGGAACCAGTGCAGATTCCAGCTAGACTACGTCAAAGTCCAGGCTCGTAACCACCAGCCACCCCGACCCTTGGGGTGCAGGAGGGGCACTGTTGACCCTGAAATGAAGGCTCTGATGGCGGCGGCGCGTAGGCACCCAGTCCCAAGGTCTCCATGGCTGCAGCGGGTGAGCTTCCTGGGTCACACTGACCTCCCTGGCCAGAGCTGTGCTGCAGGCGACAAAAGTAGCAGGCCTCTTTCACGCTGGACAGAGCCCTTCAGCCAGTCCAAGGGCGCAGTGTCCACATGGGCCATGTCCAGATGGGCGGTGGTCAGGAGGGACTGGAGGGCATCTCTCCAGTGGTCACCTGCCATGTCCCAAAGAAGCTGGGGGTCTGGAGCCCCTGACGTCCACTCTGTGTGGTCTCTACCTGCCCTCTAGCCCTAGAGGAGGGGTGGGAGGGGGTGAGAACATTTGGCTGGACTTTCCTGTACTTTGGGCACGCCCCAGCTCCTCCTCATCCTGGGTCGTGAGCCTGGACACTTGGATGTGCCATCTGAACCTCAGTTTCTCCCTCTGTGTGATGGGACTGCCAGTGCTGACCTCCGAGTGTCCCTGGTGTGAGGTAGACAGCTGTGATGTTTCTAGCTGAGTGATTGTGGATGTCACATTCTCTGGCTGGGGGGCCTGCACCTGCCGGGGCTGACCCTTCTTCAACCTTGCCCGAGTCTCTAGGCTTTGGAGCAAGCTCAGGGCCTCTAGTGCAGGGCTCTGTGCTTTATGTGCAGCCCAGGATGGGGCTGGAGTGGGGAGCATGGTGGAGGCTGAGGCATCTTTGGCTGAGACCAGGAGGCTGTATCCATGGCAACTGCCTCAGCCTCCTGGGCAAGAATCAGCATCTGGAAAGTCAGTGACAAGGAAGTTCCTGGAGATGATGCTGCCCTTGCCACATGTCTGCCCATAGCTCTGCGTCTCCCTGGGCATGGGCCTGACCTGGAGACAGTGTGCCCACCCAGGGTGAGCCGGGGCTGGGGCAAGCAGGTGCAAGCCTCCCCCAGTGTGCTCCTGGCTTTTCCCTGGAGCCTCGCCCCATCCTTCCCCCATGACAGCAATAACAATTCCAAGGAGGCCGCATGCCAGACCCTTCTGGCTGAGTTGTTGTCCAAACTGCTATGTTTTGAGAGTCAGAGAGATGTCTATAGCAACTGGGCGGGGTTGGCAGCCCGGGTGTCTCTGCTGTCTTTGTCAGACTTGATGGACTGAGGGCCTCAGGGAGGGCTCCCAGCTTGGCCTGTGGAGGGGCAGAGGTGACCTCCCCCCCATACAGCAGATGTGGCAAGGCAGGGCGACCCAACACAGGCAACATGGTGACTATGCAGTTACAAAGACCCAGCTGGGGACCCAGAATCTGGACTGGGGGTGCTTGGGTCAGGGTCGGGGCCCAGGCCAACACTGCAGCGAGTGGCCCCAGGCTTCTCCCTGGTGGGGGCCCTGCCTCGGGCGCCGTGAGGGGGACCCCAGGCTGGGGGTCTGCACCACGCTTCTGGCCCCTGCTGGTCGTCCACGGTCCAGGCTCCACGGACGATCACGGCCCAGTGTGTCGGAGGCTCCTGCCATCCGCACCGGCTGCTTGTGTGGCCGTGGGGCTGTGCGTCTGAGCATGCGCCCCGCGCCTGTGTGTCCCCGAGTCCACGCCGTGTCTCCGTGCCCCGCCGTTCGGCGTGCAGGGCCCCGGGCCCGGGGGCTGGGCTGCGGTGCCGCAAGCTGGCGAGCGTCTGCCCAGGGGCCCAGGCTCGTCGCCGTCGCCGTGCGGCCCTTTGCATCTGGCCCCTTTCACTGCCGTATTTTTAAGGGTCACCCAGGGGTCAGTTCATCTGTTCCTTTAACGTTATTTCACAAACACGTGAGGTCTGATGTGTTGTTTGTGATGAACACCCAGGCTCCCACTGTCACTGAACGCAAAGATGGTTGTTGTTGAGTCACTAAGTCACGTCTGGCTCTTTGTGGCCCCGTGGACCGCAGCACGCCAGGCTTCTTGCCCTCCACCATCTCCCGGAGCTTGCTCAAACTCATGCCCATTGGCTCGGTGATGCCATCCAACCACCTCATCTTCTCTCACCCCCTTCTCCTCCTGCCCTCAATCTTTCCCAGCACCAGGGTCTTTTCCAGTGAGTTGGCTGTTTGCATCAGGTGGCCAAAATATTGGAGCTTCAGCCTCAGCATCAGTCCTTCCAATGAACATTCCAGGTTGACTTCTTTGGGGTCGCTGGCTCGATCTCCTTGCAGTCCAGGAGACTCTCAAAGAGTCTTCTCCAGCACAGTTCCAAAGCATCAATTCTTCGGCACTCAGCCTTCGTTATGGTCCAACTCTTTAATCTCAACAGTGTGATGTTGATCCTTCAGCTTTGGTTTCTTTTTTTTTCATTATTTCAATGGGGCAGATTCCCAGAGTGGACTAGTTGGAAGTGTCTAAGCGTTTTATGGCGTTTTATTTTGCAAGTTGTTCACAAGTGTGATGCATTAGTTTACGTTCCTGCTGTATGTCGGTGTTAGTCAGCCAGTCGTGTCTGACTCTCTGTGCCCCGTGGACTGGAGCCGGCCAGGCTCCTCTGTCCATGGAGTCCTCCAGGCGGGGACACTGGAGCGGGTTGCCATGCCCTCCTCCAGGATCCCTACTAATTCTGTTTAAACTTGACATCTGCGCTGCCACCACTCGGCGCCGTGTTTCTAGCCTCTTGGTGATGGTTCGGGGTAAGGCCCTGCCTTGTGTTTCTAGCCTCTTGGTGACGGATCGGGGTAAGGCCTTGCCTTGCTGCCGTTTTCCCTTTTGCCCCGTGACTGGTGGCTTGGACGTGTCTGCATGTTACTGCTTCATGTTTTCTTTTATGAGTTATGTGTGTGGACTCTTGGCTGCTTCGTTTTGGAAACTTCAGGGCTTCTTCACTAACACCGAGCTGGGTGTGAACCCGGAAGGAAGGCCTCCAGCTCCAAGCCAGTCCTGCTCCCCTCCCCTAGGCTGACCTCCTGTCTTGCTCTCTAGCATCTCCTAGAGCCCGAGACTTTGGGAATCACAGGCACCCAGAAAATACATATTGAATACAAAGATGTATGCTATAATCACCCTTCTGTTATTGTTGTTAATATATCATTTTTAATTAAAGTGCCTCAAAGTGATTTTATTATTTTAAACAATTTCAGTGTAGGGTACACATTCTTCTTTGCCATGTAAATAAAAATATTGATTTTCTCACTTGAAAATGCTCCTATCAGAAAGAATAAAAATGACCCACAGTCCCACCACCCTGAGATAACCATTGTTAATATTTTGAGAATTTTTCCTTCTGAGCCTTTTCTGTGCGTGGGCTTGTGAATACTCGGCTGGTGCCCTGCCCTGGGGCACAGGGTGCTCTGCTGCCCCACGGGCAGGCTGGCTCGTACAGGGCAGCAAGAGGCCCCCGGGGCCGTCTGTGCGCCCAGACAGCTGAGGTGCGCGGAAGACACAGGGCCAGCCAGTCATCTCCCTCTTGTTGACCGTTTAAGTTATTTCAAAGTTTGCTTTTATAGAAAAGACCTAAAAGCATACATACATCTGTACCACGCCTCTGACTGTTTCCTTTAGACAGATGCTTAGACGGTGGGTGACGGTTCACTTCCTGGGGGTAACGTTCCCGTTGTCTGGTCGTGCACCACGGACTGAACTGCTCTTGCGTCTCACTCCTGCCGCTTCTGCGGGTTCGAACCCATCTGGCCTGTGGTCCAGGAGTTGAGCTCCAAGTAATATCTCAGTGTCTCATGAAACAGGACCTTCTCTCTATTCTTTTCTGAATATTTATTTAATATTTTGCCTATTTAATTTTCTAGATAATTTTGAAATCATGTTATTAAAGTCCAAAGAATTCTTCTGGGAGGTTGATTCAATTATCGAGAATCTCTGAGTTGATTTGTGGAGAAGCAGGTTTTAAAAGCCCGCGTTTTGTCCGCAGATCCAGGAGCAGCGTGTGTCTTAGCATGTGTCCAATCCCTGGCAAGCAAGGCCCTGCAGTCTCCCTAGTGTGGGCCGTTCACATTCTGGCGTTTCTCCTCGCGGCTCGTGTGTGAGCCTTGCGGCTGAGTTTTGTTTCACGAGGCTTCTGACCGGTCATGTTGTGCCGCGTCTGCTTCGGGGGGTTTGTGCGCTTGTCCTAGTCCTGGGCTTGGTCCCTACAGCTTGCTGAGGGAGCTGAGCTGGTCTCTGTCTGCTGATGGACGGTGGGCTTGCAGCCAGGTTTTGATTTTCTTTGGCCTGGATTTCTCACACTCTGATGACAGTGTCTGCAGATCGCTTCTCTGGGCCTGTTTTTTTGTTTTTCCTATAATCGGTCTGTGCTGCATTTTCCTTTCAAGGCTTTGTGTTACTTTCTGTCTGGAAGTTGGGGGTGGGGAGTGGGATTTGCAAACCTGCAGGAAGGGGTTCAAGAGGATGCTCCTGACCAGCATCCGCCCAGCACACGTGTGCGTCAGAATCACCCGCAGGGTTTCCTGTGGTCTCCGTGCTGGGCCCACCCGCTGAGGTCCCGCGGCCCAGAGCTCACCCCCGACGTTTCCCAGGGGCACTGACCCTGCGGTCCTGGGCCCTGGCGCGCGCGCTCTCTCTCTCTCTCTCTCTCTATATATATATATATATATATATGCAGCCATGAAATTAAAAGATGGTTACTCCTTGGAAGGAAAGTTATGACCAACCTAGATAGCATGTTCAAAAGCAGAGACATTACTCTTCCAACTAAGCTCTGTCTAATCAAGGCTATGGTTTTTCCTGTGGTCATGTATGGATGTGAGAGTTGGACTGTGAAGAAGGCTGAGCGCCGAAGAATTGATGCTTTTGAACTGTGGTGTTGGAGAAGACTCTTGAGAGTCCCTTGGACTGTAAGGAGATCCAACCAGTCCATTCTGAAGGAGATCAGCCCTGGGATTTCTTTGGAAGGAATGATGCTAAAGCTGAAACTCCAGTACTTTGGCCACCTCATGCGAAGAGTTGTTGCTTCACTGGAAAAGACTGTGATGCTGGGAGGGATTGGGGGCAGGAGGAGAAGGGGACGACAGAGGATGAGATGCCTGGATGGCGTCACGGACTC
>SJYQ01002020.1:406891-420484 GCA_006410935.1 Redunca redunca | reverse complement strand
GACGGGAGAGCGGGGCACGACGGGAGAGCGGGCACGACGGGAGAGCGGGGCAGGACGGGAGAGCGGGGCAGGACGGGAGAGCGGGGCACGACGGGAGAGCGGGCACGACGGGAGAGCGGGGCAGGACGGGAGAGCGGGGCACGACGGGAGAGCGGGGCACGACGGGAGAGCGGGCACGACGGGGAGAGCGGGCACGAAGGGGAGACCAGAGCACGACGAAAAGAGAGCGGGACACGACGGCGCGCGACTAGGTACAGCACGCACTGTCATTTTAAGGATTTTTCTAATTGTAATTATTTTCATCATGAATGATGCTGAAAATTTTTCAGTATTTAAAAAAATTTTAGTTGGAGGGTAATTGCTTAACAATGTTCTGCTGTACGTGAATCAGTCGTAAGTATGCGTATATCCCTCCCTCTCTAGCCTCCCTCCCCTCCACTCGCATCCCTCCCCTCTGCATCGTCACAGAGCACAGCCTGAGCTCCCTCTGTTATGATACCGAAATTTTATCCAATAATTTTTCTGAAACTTTTGACGTGATTATATGATTTTTATTTTTAGTGTGGTGGATTGCATTAGTAGGTATTCTACTATTGAGTTATTCTTATGACAGCTCACTTGGTCATTATATGCTTGAAGTGAAGTGAAGTCGCTCAGTCGTGTCCAACTCTTTGGGACCCCATAAACTGTAGCGTACCAGGCTCCTCTGTCCATGAGATTTTCCAGGCAACAGTACTGGAGTGGATTGCCATTTCCTTCTCCAGGGATCTTCCCAACCCAGGGCTCGAACCCAGGTCTCCAGCGTTGTAGACAGACGCTTTACTGTCTGAGCCACCAGGGAAGTCCTTGCTTACTCTCTTAAAATATGTACCTTTGAATTTTATTTACTCTGACATTTAAAATTTGTGTTCATAACTGAGATGTGTATAAATTTTTCTTGTCCTTTTCCAGTCTTTAAAAGATTTTTATTTTTTTTAAATGGAAGTTTAGTTGATTTACAGTGCTGTGTTAATTCGAGGTGTGGCAAAGTGACTCAGTGACACACACAGGTGTGTCTTTTTTCAGAATCTTTTCCCTTATAGGTTATTAAAAAATGCTAACTGTAGTATGCTATGCTAAAGAGCAGGTCTTTGTTGGTTACGTATTATATATCTACTCGTGCATATATGCTAACCGCTAACCCTAGTTCTCCCCTCCCCCTCTCCCCTTCGGTGACCCTGAGTTTGTTGGTTACATATTATGTATCTACTGGTGCATATATGCTAATCCTCAACCCTAGTTCTCCCCTCTGCCCTTCGGTGACCCTGAGTTTGTTTTCTGTGTCTGAGTCTGTGTCTGTTTTGCATAGAAGTTCATTTGTATCATTTTTTAAGATTCCATGTCTAAGTGACATCATATGATATTTGCATTTCTCTATTTAGTTTACTTCACTTAGGACGATAATCTCTAGGTCCATCCATGTTGCTATGAATGGAATCATTTCATTCTTTTTATAGCTGAGTAATATGATATTGTGTAAATATACATCTTCTTCTTTATTCATGCATCTGTCAATGGATATTTAGGTTGCCTCCATGTCTTGGCTATTGTGAATAATGCTGCTATGAACATTGGGGGTGCATGTTATCTTTTTGAATTATAGTTATAGTCTTGATATCAAGATTATACCTTCACCATAAAATGAGTTGGGAGCTTCTCTTGTATTTTTGTTCTTGAAACAGTTTGTATAATGTAGAATTATCTCTTCTCTGAATGTTTGTAGGGACACACTTGTAAAATTGTCTGGATCTGATATTCTGACGAGGAAACCTGAATCTAAAGTAATTCTTCTAAATGGTTTTGGAAGGCACAAACTCTAAGATAATTCCAAGACGCTGGTCCTTGCCTGCCCCTGCGCAGCCATCTCCCCTTGAATGCAGGTAGACCCTGTGGGTGTGATGAGATATCACTCCTGTGATTAGGTTAGGGTTAGGTTGGCCTCTGAGTTAGCCCTAAGGGAGATCATCTGGGTGGGACTGGCCTTATCAGATGATTCCTTTAAAGAGACTTTTCTTCCTAGAGTCAGAGTGTTTAGAAGTGTGAGAGGTGTGCCTGGGTGACACCAAGGGAAGGGCCTCTGTTCCCGCTGCAAGGAAGAACACTCCTCCTATGTGCTGAAGGGGCTGGAAAGTGTCCCTTTCCTTAGCTGAGCCTCCCAGTGAGGATGGAGCTGGCCAGGCCCTTGACCTCAGCCTCACGAGGCCCACGGCAGAGCATTTAGCCACATGTGCCTGACTTCTGGCTCACAGAACTGTGAGCTGATATAGGGGTGCTGTTCCAAGTCACCAGTTTTGGGATAAGTTTTTACAGAATGGAAAACTAATATAATTGGTCATGGTTTATTCAGATTTATCTACTCCAGTTACTTTTGGTAATTTGCTTTTCAGGAAGATAGATCCATTCATCCAAGTTTTAGCATCTAATGGCATAAAATTGACAGTAATATTCTCCTGTGGTTCTAAAACTTCTCTCATCTGTAGTTGTGTTCCTTGTGTGTATATGCACTTGTATGCACGTGTCTGTGCATACATGTATGCACACATATGAGTGTACATACATTATGTGTTTGTTTATGTGTGCATCTGTGTATGTACACATGTTCAAACTCTCTTTTTCTTGATTATTCTTGCCAGAAGCCTGCTCATTTTATCAAACTTTCAAGGCCTCAGCTTTCTATCATTTCTCTATTTTTTATTTTCACCATCTGTTATTTCCATTTTTATACTTTTTCTAAATTTACTCTGCTATTCTTTTCTAAGACTCTTGAGACTTAGCAATACTTGGTTTGTTAATTTTTAATCTTTGAAAAATAAAGTCAATTAAGTTTATCAGTTTTCCCTAAGGCATCACTTTACTTGAACCCTACATGTTTAATATGTAGTGCTTTGTTGTCGATGAGTCTAAATATTTGGTAATGCCCATTGTTACTTCTCTCATTAATGAGTTATTTAGTTGTGCATTTTGAAGCTCTCTGTAATGCAAGTTTTCTTTTAAAATGAGTTTTTATAGTATTCTTTGTTGTTGTTCAGTCACTCAACAACAAGCTGTGTCCGACTCTTTGGGAACCCATGGACTCAGCACGCCAGCCTTCTCTGTCCTTCACCATCTCCTGGAGCTTGCTCAAACTCATGTCCATTGAGTCGGTCTTTCCATCCAAGCATCCCATCCTCTGTTGTCCCCTTCTCCTCCTGCCTTTAGTCTTTCCCAGCATCAGGGGCTTTTCTAATGAGTCAGCTTTTCGTATCATGTGGCCAAAGTATTGGAGCTTTAGCTTCAACATCAGTCCTTCCAGTATTTGAATATTCAGGGTTGATCTCCTTTAGGATTGCCTAGTTTGATCTCTTTGCAGTCCAAGGGACTCTCAAGAGTCTTCTCCACACCACAGTTCAAAGGCATCGATTCTTCATTGCTCAGTCTTCCTTATGGTCCAACTCCTCACATCCGTACATGACCACTGGAAGAAGCATAGCTTTGACAAGATGGACCTTTGTTGGCAAAGTGATGTCTATGCTTTTTAATATGCTGTCCAGGTTTGTCATAGCTTTTCTAAGGGGCAAGTGTCTTTTAATTTCATGGCTGCAGTCATTGTCTGCAGCGATTTTGGAGCCCCCCAAAATAAAATCTGACACTGTTGCCATAGTTTCCCCACGTGTTTGCCTTGAAGTGGTGGGACCAGATGCCATGATCTTAGTTTTTTGAATGTTGAGTTTTAAGCTAGCTTTTTTACTCACCTCTTTCACCTTCATCAAGAAGCTTTTTAGTTCCTCTGTACTTTCTGCCATAAGGGTGGTGTCTGCATATCTGAGGTTATGGATATTTCTCTCAGCAGTCTTGATTCCAGCTTGTGCTTTATCCAGCCTGGCATTTCTCATGACGTACTCTGCATAGAAGTTAAATAAGCAGGGTGACAATATACAGCCTTGATGTACTCCTTTCCCAATTTTGAACCATTCTGTTGTTCCATGTCCTGTCTCACTGTTGCTTCTTGACCTGCATACAGGTTTCTTAGGAGGCGGGTAAGGTGGTCTGGTATTCCTGTCTCTCTCTTTATTTTTTTTTAAAAAAAATATAAATTTATTTATTTTAATTGGAGGCTGATTACAATATTGTATTGGTTTTGCCCTACATCAACATGAATCCGCCACAGGTGTACACCTGTTCCCATCCTGAACCCCCCTCCCTCCTCCCTCCCCGTACCATCCCTCTGGGTTGTCCCAGTGCACCAGCCCCAAGCATCCAGTATCATGCATCGAACCTGGACTGGCAATTCGTTCCATATATGATATTATACATGTTTCAATGCCATTCCCCCAAATCATCCCACCCTTGCCCTCTCAGGACATGGAAGCCACCTAGATGTCCATTAGCAGATGAATGGATAAGAAAGCTGTGGTACATATACACAATGGAGTATTACTCAGCCATTAAGAAGAATACATTTCAATCAGTTCTAATGAGGTGGATGAAACTGGACCCTGTTATACAGAATATTCCTGTCTCTTTAAGAATAATTCAGTTTGTTGTGATCCACAAGGCTTTAGTATAGTCAGTGAAGCAGAAGTAGATGTTTCTCTGAAATTCTCTTGTTTTCTCTGTGATCCATCGGATGTTGGCAATTTGATCTCTGGTTCTTCTGCCTTTTCTAAATCCAGCTTGGACATCTGGGAGTTCTTGGTTTGTAAACTGTTGAAGCCTACCTTGGAGAATGTTGAGCATTACTTTGCTAGCATGTGAGATGAGTGCAATTGTGTGGTAGTTTGAACATTCTTAGGCATTGCCTTTCTTTGGGATTGGAATGAAAACTGACCTTTTCCAGTCCTGTGGCCACTGCTGAGTTTTCCAAATTTGCTGGCATATTGAGTGCAGCACTTTCACAGCATCATCTTTTAGGATTTGAAATAGCTCGGCTGGAATTCCATCACCTCCACTAGCTTTGTTCGTAGTGATGCTTCCTAAGGCCTACTTGGCTTCACATTCCAGGATGTCTGGCTCTAGATGAGTGATCACACTATTGTGGTTATCTGGGTCATTAAGATCTTTTGTACAGTTCTATGTATTCTTGCCACTCTTCTTAATCTGTTCTGCTTCTGTTAGGCCCATACCATTTCTGTCCTTTATTGTGCCCATCTTTGCATGAAATATTCCCATGGTATATGGGAATTCTCTAATTCTCTTGAAGAGATTGCTAGTTTTTTCCACTCTAGTGTTTTCCTCTATTTCTTTGTATTGTTCACTTTGCATTCGTTGTATAATTATTTAATTGCATTAGTTTAATTGTAGAGGTGCAATAATAAAAGTCACTAATTTTTTGAAATTTGCTGAGGCTTCTTTTGTGATGTAGATTTTCAAAGCTATTCCTGTGTACTCTAAAAATATATGTTTTCTAGTTTTTAGGAACTCATTTTCATAGAAAACTAGACAGATTGTAGTTGATAGATAGGTAGGTAGACAGATAAGCATATGGAAGATGCAGAAGTCAGAACGGTAAAATGATCAAGCTGCTAATTCTGTTGTAATTGTGCACAGCATTACTGCATTTTGGTGTTTAGTCCTTCAGATTCTGTTGAGAGCTTTGCAAGAATCTTCTACCAAGTTGGAGGAGTTTTCATTTTTTCTTTCTCTGTTTTGATTTTATGATGTTAGATGCATAAAAATTAATGATAATCAACATTCCTTGGTGTAATTTTGCTTTCATTATTATGTATTATATCTCTCTTTAGTCTTAATATTGTTAATATTGTTTTTAAATTATATTTTTTCTTTAGTATTATATATCAGCTTTGTTTCCTGTACCATTTACCTAGTATATACTTTCTAAAATCTGCTTATTTTCAAAATTTCTCTATTGTTTTCAGGTGTGTCTTTTGTAAGTAGCATATGTTCGGACTTTCAAAAGCCCCAATCTAATAATCTATGATTTAATAAGAAATTAAAATTCATTTACATATCTTATGATATATTTGGACTTAATTCTAATGCCTTATGTTTTCTTTTATATTCCTTCTTAGCCTTTTTTGAGGAGTCTTTGTCTGATTTCTGTAATTTGACTAAATGTTCTGTATTATCTGTTTCCTACACACCTTCCCCCTACACCCCCCCGCTGGTTCTGAAACAGACTGTAATTCTATCCATTTACTAGGTATCCTTAAATTTTATTTTTTATTTATTATTACAATTATTTTTGATGTGGACCATTTTTTAGTCTTTATTGAATTTGTTACAATATGGCTTCTGCTTTATGTTTTCGTTTTTTGGCCACAAAGATCTTAACTCCCTGACCAGGGGTCAAACCTGCACCCTCTGCATTGGAAGTTGGGGTCTTAACTGCTGGACTACCAGGAAACCCCTTAATATTTTAAAGATAGATTCATAGCCGTACATGAGTCTGCGCCTCCCAGGTGGCTCAGTGGTAGAATCCGCCTGCCAAGAAGGAGACATGGGTTCAGTCCCCAGGCTGGGAAGATCCCCTGGAGGAGGAAATGGCAAACCATTCCAGTATTCTTGCCTGGGAAATCCCGGGGACAGAGGAACCTGGTGGGCTACAGTTCATAGGTTGCAAAGAGCCAGAGACGACTGAGTGACTGAGCGTGCCCACTCACATTCGTTTAACATGGAGGACAGACAGTTACAGCCCAACTGCCTCGCAACCTGTGCTTATAAATAAAATTTTATTGGAACACAGTCTTGTCCATTCATTTACATGTTATCTCTTATGCTACGTGGCAGAGCTGAGTGGTTGTAACAGAGATCTTATGACTCACAAAGTCTAAATATTGACTGCTGGCCCTTTTCAGAAAATGTTTGCCATCCTCTGGCCTAATGCAGTGAAGAGCGACTTAACCTCTATAACATAATCTGATGCAACTATAAGTGGGACAACCCGTTCTGTAAATAGTTTTGTTATTGCCTAGGTTGTTAGTTTTGTGTGTAGAAAATAGTGAAAAATTGGACATCATAATTTTAAAAATCAATGAGTAATTACTTACTTACAACTTATTTTCTGTGCCTACCATTGTCCTTGTATGCCATGCTTTCCCTTTGGGTTCAGTTCCTGTGCTGTTTCCCTGAGGCTCCGGAGTGATGACTTACTGTATCTGTGAAAGTATGCTTATTTTGCCATCTCTCTTCTCTCACAGTTTAGCTAGTTATAAGGTTCTCAGATGTCAATTATTTTCCTGCTGCTTTTTGAAGGTGTTACTTAATTGTCTTCTAGCATATTTTCCCTCTCTCTCTATTTTTTCCTGGGGTGACGAATTTTCTCTCCTTTTAAGTATCGTTTTTCTCCCCTAGGTACTTCATCTTTCTTTTTGGTAGCCTTTAATACTTTCTTTTTATGCTTGATATTCTGTAGCTAGTCACACCATTTCTAGTTGGATGTATTTTATTTATCTGATTGTACCCCTAAACACTTTAAATTTGAGCAATCAAGTCTTTAATTCTGGAAATTTCTCATCTGTTATCTCTTCAAATGGTGCTTCTTCACCACATTCCCTCTATTCTCTTTTTCTGGAACCCACTTGTGATGTGTGTTAGGTATATGGTCTAACCTCTGTATAATTTCATCGCTTCCATTTTTTTGTTTGTCTTTCTGTTGTTTGAGTGATTCCTTAGTACTGTTTCCTAAACCATTAATGCCCTCCAACTATGTCTCCAGCTTAGAGTATGATTATTATTCATATTATTTAAATAAATATTTGTTTTTTTCCCAAAAGTTCTAGCTAGTATTTTCCAGTAGTTGAATATCCCTCTTAGTATTGGATTTTCTCTTGTGCTATGGAATTTTGGTTTGAATAGATTTTCTTGTTGCCCTTCTCCCCGCCCCCCCACCATTTCATCTTATTTTGCCCCAGCTGCATCTCAAATGTTATTCCTTACTGCTCTGTCTCTAGAGTTGGGGGCAGAGGGGCAGGCGACAATGCTTTTTTACTGAGAGTCCAAGACTTGTTAAAGGTGGAGTCAACAGGACTGTTAGTGAGTTGGATGTGGAGTGTAAGAGAGAGAGGAGTCAGGTAGGAAGCCTTGGTTCCGGCTTATGTAACAGTTGACTAGTGCAGTTCACAGAGAGGGGGGACACTGTGGGAGAAGCAAGGCTGGGAGAAAGAACAAACAGTTCTCTAGTTGCCATCATGAAACAACCCTGAACTTAAAAATAATTCATGCTTTAATATTTACATTAAAGTTTTAAAAAGTATTCTTTAGTTTTGTTAATGTGAGATATCCTTTTTTTGCTATCCAAGTGGAAATGTTGAAAAAAGCAAATGGATGGACATATGAACCCAGAGTTCCAGATTTGAGTTACAGATATAAATTAGGGAGTAATAAGCTTTCGGTGGTATTCAAAGCTATTGGGTGGATTCTGAATGGTGAGCCCTGACATGTTCAAGTTTTCAGTCTGGTAGAGGGGGCAGAGCTGACAAAGGGACTCCCAGGGTGTCAAGAAGAAAATGAGAGAGCTGGCCAATGGGCAAGAGAAGAAACCATTTATAGGAGACTTAACTATTGATACTGGCAAGAAGGCTTGACAAAACATTTTAGTGGAATGGTGCGAGTGAGAATGTAGTTGGACAAAGCTGAAGAGAGGCTGAAGAGTTAACAGGGGGAGACCAAGGACTGACACTTTGAATGAGTTTTGGAGTGAAGGGAGCAGAGAAGTTTGCTGGGGTAGGAGGCAGATTCGGAATCTTCTGTTTTGTTTTGAGATGGAAGACATTGGGGGCCTGCTTTCGCGCTAACGGGGCTTTCTGAGCCCTCTGTCGCCTTCTCCACCCTTCGCTCCTGTGCTCTCCTGTGGTAGAGGGGGGGCCCTGTGGCATCTGTTCAGAAGTCCCTCAGGCTCACTCTTCTGCTCCCAGTATCACCAGCGCTTGTGAGGCACTTGGAGTGCAGCTGGGGTTGCCTGGGGACATGGTTCGGGCTAGGACTCATTTCCAGGACAGACTCAAGGCTGGGCCAGGGACCAGAGACCACGTGTTCTCTCATCTTCCGTGATGCCCGGAAAGATGGTCATGCTGGTAAAAACCATCACTAGCATTACTGGCAAGGATGTCTGAATTCAGTTCCTGGCCTCCCCTTGACAGCGGGGGACACAGGCATGAAGATGTCACTGCTCTTGGAGGACAGGACGTGGGTGGTGGGAGGGGCGTGCCCTCTTCTCCACACCATGCAGAAGCCTTACTTCCCGCTTGTCTTTGTTCCTGCCAGGATCCTCGCCACAGCTGGCACTGACTTTGACCTGCGAACGCTGCGGGCTGTGCGTGTGCTGAGGCCCCTGAAGCTGGTGTCTGGGATTCCAAGTGAGTCTGGCAAAAGCAATCAGGCCCAGCCTACCTGGACACTGACCTTGTCCCCTACCCCTGCCACAGCCACAGTGAGGCCCTGACCTCCGGACCCTCTGGTGACTCTGAGCTTGCCACCCTTAGCCCCAGGGAACCAGGCTTGAAGAAGGCAGAAACGGCCCTTCTCCATTCTCTCCCATTTCATTGAAAGACTAGAGGATACCCCGGCTTCCTACATGGAAGCTTTGCTCCTCTCACACCCTTTGCTGTATCTCCAGCTCTTTGCTTCTTTTCCTGGGGTTAAAGGGCAGATGAGAGATGAACCAAGGTGGTGGGGCAGGGAGAGCATTCAGAGGCTGCAGAGGGACATCTGTCCTGGCTCAGGCTAGGCAGGGCTGTCGAGACCTGAGACCCAGTTAAGACGTGTTCCAGGACTGGGTGGCCTAAGAGGCCATGTGAGGGCAGAGGGTGGCCAGGTTGCCTTGAGAGTGGTGACCGCCTGGGCCCATGTTCCTCCAGGCCAGTGGAAGTTTGGACTTCCTTCAGGGCCCGGGTGGCAGGCCCAGAACTGTGTCACCTGAGCCCACTGCAAGGAAGCCTGCTGGTCAGCTCCCTGTTCTGCCCCAAGACCCTGCCAGGAAGAAGTTCAGGCCTGTACCCAGGAGCGAGTTCAAGGCTGGAAGTGGGGATTGTTCCCCTGGCCTGGACATACTCATGCCCTCCAGTCGGTGGTAAAACCCTCCTTAGGAGCAGGCCCCCTGTTTTCCTTTCCCTCAGGAGTGGGTCTGTCAGGAACCCTTATTTTTCATTCCCAGCATCCCCTCCACTTAGTTCCCATGATCCCCTGCTCTTCCCTTCCAGCATCCCCTGTTCTTCATTCCCAGAATCCCCTGCTGTTAGTTCCCAGGATGCCCTGCTCTCCCTCCCAGGATCTCCTGCTTTCAGCTCCCAGGAGTTCCTCCTCTTTCCTATCAGGACGCTCTGCTTCTGCTCCACCCTGAGCCCTCCACAGACTCAGAGTTCTTGTCAGTACTTCCTACTGATACCCCCACACACCGTCCCTCCCTCTAACTGGGACTCTGCTCCGTCCACTCCCCCATGAGACCCCGGTGCTTTGTCCCCCACCTCAAGGACGCTCAGCTCTACCCCGTGGAGGCACTCACTGTTCTGTCCTGCTTCCCCGCCATTCCCTCTCTGTCCCCCGCTTTGAGGGCCCAGCTCTGTCCTTGGCCTCATGAACTCTCGTTGCTCCACACTTGGCCCAGGACTCTCAGCCCTGCCCACCTAGGCTCTTGCTGTCCTGCCCACACCCCAGTCCTCTCCCCACTCTGCCCGCTGCGCTCCTGACCTGCCTGCTCCACCGGCTCTGCCCAGGCTTGCAGGTGGTGCTCAAGTCCATCATGAAGGCCATGGTTCCGCTCCTGCAGATCGGGCTGCTTCTCTTTTTCGCCATCCTCATGTTCGCCATCATTGGCCTCGAGTTCTACATGGGCAAATTCCACAAGGCTTGTTTCCCCAACAGCACAGGTGAGGCCTTGAAGTACCTGTTGGACCCAGAGGAGGACCACAGACTCATTCGTCCCGGAGAGATTCACTGTTCTGGGCCCCGAGGGGGCCTGCTAGGTGCTAGACAAAGGAAGTGGACACAGGCAAGAATCTGATAAACGCAAACACACGAAGTAATTACAGAAGTTGCTGTAGTGACTTCTGGGAGGGAAACAAGAAAGGGATCTGAAATAGAACGGTTTGGGGGCCTGTTTCACAGAGAGTAGCCTGGGGAGGCCTCTCTGTCAGGGTGGTAGTTGGACAGCGGCCTGAGTGTGGTGAGAGGGAGCCCATTCAGCAGCCTGCCAGAAGCTCTGGTTACAAGGACTAGTAAGTGTGTGAAAGCCAGAGTGAGAAGCAGTGAGTGCAGGGGCGTCATGTGCCTTCAGGCCATGGTAGGACTCTGAATCTCACTCCTAGAGAAGTGGGAGAGCAGTGGGGCCTTGAGTGGGCGCTGGTACCCTCTGACTGTTCTGGCTGCTCTGGGGAGCAGATCGCACAGGGGAGAGGCAGAGAGTCGAGTCTCAGTCCAGGAGAGGTGGGTGAGGCTGGAGCCAGGCTGTTGGCAGTTGATATTGTTTTAGTCACTAAGTCGTGTCTGACTCTTTGTGACCCCAAGAACTGTAGCCCGCCAGCCTCCTCTGCCCACGGGATTTCCCAGGCAAGAATACTGGAGTGGGTTGCCATTTCCTTCTGTAGGGGATCTTTCCAGCCCAGGGACTGAACCCAAGTCTCCCGCACTGGTAGGCACATGTGTTGTCGCTGAGCACCGGGGAACCTGTGTGGCCCTTAGAATCTGTCATGCTCTGGGTATATTTTGCAGTGTGGCCTGCTGGGCCATCTGGATTTTCTGGGCAGTTGTGTGTGGAGTAAGAGAAAGTGAAGAGTTAAGGGTGACACAAAGGTTTGTGTCTTGAGCTACAAACACATTAAAGGAGAAAACCTGTATGATCCTCTCAATAGAGGCAGGAAAAGGTTTTATTAAAGTTTAAATCAGTTATAATTTTAAAAACCCTCTTAATCAAACTGGAAATAAGGGGAATTTTCTTAAACTTCCTAAAACTCCCGTTAGACATCACACTTTGTCATCAGTCTTGAGAGCTCTTCCTTTGAAGTGGAAAATAAGATAAAGGCACACACAGTCAATTCTGATCCATGTAGCCTTGGTGGTTGTGGCCAGTGATCTGAGGCAAGAAAAAGAACAAAAACTCTAAGAAGAATATGAAAGGAGAAAATAAAACTCAATTTTCACAGACAATACAATTGTCTACAAATAGACAAACAATGACTTCCTCGTTTTCTTTATGAGCATTTATTAAGATAATTGGAAGGAAAGGAATAAACTTGTGTGATCAATTTTGCCTTCTAAATCTGGGAATATTTGCTTCCCATCCTAGCTCTTCCTAAAAGTTTCCCCTATCCTGGTAGGAGAGCTTTCCCATGTGTTGTTATGCGTTTTTTAAGAGTCGTTTTTTTCTTTAGGTTTTGGGAGGGAGGGGCTAGCATGAGCTGCTTGCCTCCTTATTCCAGAGGTTAGCCCTGGCTCTCTGTGGTTTCTTTAGCATCTCTTTGTGTGGCTCGTGGCTGCCAGCAAGGGTGTGTCCCCTTTGCTGGGGCCAGTGCCAGGAGCACTGGGCCCTGAGGCCCAGCCATGCTCTGGGCCTGTGTTGGCCAACCTGCCTGAAGAGCGCGGGGGGCAGGGCCCCGTCCAGCTTGGTTCTGGCTCCAGAGTGACAGGCCGCCCTGCGTGCTGGGGAAGGCTGGGTGGAGGTTTGGCTGTGGGACAGTTGGGGTGGTGGCGATAGGAAGAGTAGGAGGTTAGGAGTTGGTTGTTGTTGATTTTAAGGTGAATGAGTTCTCAGCATGTCTACATAGTGATGGGCAGTTTCTGTGGGGAAGGAGAGGTTGACCAGCTATTCCTGAGAGGGTGGGTCTGAGGGCAGGCCCGAGGATGGAGGCAGGGCAGGCGCAGGGGTGGCAGGAGGCAGTTTCCCTAGGTGCCTGATCCCTTTCTCCTGTGATGAGGTCTCTGGGCCCCGCAGTCCCAGCAGGGGTGGAGAGCTCGGTGTTCCTCAGTGCAGCCCTGCCTGCTCCTCTCCTCGCAGACGCAGATCCGGTGGGTGACTTCCCGTGCGGCAGGGAGGCCCCGGCGCGGCTGTGCGAGGGCGACACCGAGTGCCGGGAGTACTGGGCGGGCCCCAACTTCGGCATCACCAACTTCGACAACATCCTGTTCGCCATCCTGACGGTGTTCCAGTGCATCACCATGGAGGGCTGGACCGACATCCTCTACAGCGTGAGTCGAGTCTTGGTCCAGGAGCTCCTGGGCCCCCTTGGGGCGAGGCTTCTGTCCAGCCTCTGGCTCCCTTCTCCCCCCAGGATGGAACACAGGCTCCTTCGGGCAGCTCCCCTGCGGGGCCACTGACCTGGGTTCTGGAGTCTCCAGGCAACTTCTGTTTTGAAAGTGAAGGTGAGGGCTGGGTGGTGAAGGTTAGAAAAAACAATCCCAGAGAAGGTGGACCTGCCACTGCTGGTGACGAGAGCCCTGCATGCAGGTGTGGGAGCGAGGCTTGGAGAAGCTAGTCAGCTCGCTCTGGGCTTGAGGCAGCACGCTGCTGCCTCGTGAGCAGGAGGAGCCCGGCTGAGGTGCAGGAGGGTGCACTGACTGTGCCAGGGTCCTGGGGGTGGGAAGTGGGGTCTGGGGGATCCTGGGATGGGAACCAGGGTCCTGGGG
>SJYQ01002020.1:392089-404965 GCA_006410935.1 Redunca redunca | reverse complement strand
GTGGGGGGCTGGGGCTGGGGGGCGGTAGGCACCTGTGCCACCTGGGGAGAGCAGGCCGCCTGGCCCGGGAGGCATGGGGGCCTCACGGAGACTGGCTGCTGAGGCGCTGGCAGTGGTGGCAGGCAGGTCCGCATCTTGAGGAGAAATGGCCGTCTGGGTTCTGAGGAGTGTGGTCAGATGGGTCCTGAAAGAGCCCACACAAGTGTCTTGTGAGGGGTGAGTCAGCTGTGAGTTCCTGCCAGGCTGGAGAGGGGGGTTATCTTGGGACAGTGGGCCCCGTGCAAGGAGGACCGTCCCTCCATCCACTCCGCTGCGTCAGTAGCGCTGGGGTCAGAGGCCCTGGAAGGAGGGACAGTGCGAGGCGTGGTGGGCAGAGAGGGCCGCGCTGTCCTCTCCCTCTGAAAGCAGCCGCTGTGCAGGCCCGCGGGGGAGGGACGATGGTCTCCTTGGAAGCACGGCAGCTGGGATGGGAGGCTCAGTTGCTGAGTTCGGCCTGTGCTTTCTGCTCGCGTTGATTGTCGCAGGGCCTGTCCACATTTTCGCCCTTGGCTGTGACTGTGTTCAGAGGGGCCGTGGGAGTGAATGCTGTGGGTTTAGGGTTCAGTGCATGTGGTTTTGTGCCTGTTCATTGCACTAGTTTTGTGAAGATCTGAGGAAGCACCTTCAGATGTTTAGGTGGAAAGCTCCATTTGGAAGTTAGTGCAGCCCGAACTTGTTCATTGGCTCAATGTGATGCTCAGTGTGAAAGAAAGAGGGATCAAAGATGCTGTGACTTGAGCCATTAGGAAAGGCGGCGCCTTCTACTGAGAAGGGGAGAAAGGTGATTGCGGAATTTTGTTTCAGCAGGACGTTGCGGTGGACACTGAGAACTCTGCCTTGTCCCTAGGAAGCTGAACACACTGTTTCATCCAAGTGGAGGTGCTGAGTATACAGCCGAGTGTATGAGAAGGGAGTTCGGGGGGACAGCGGGGCTGAGGGTGCATATGTGAAGTCATGGGTGATGTTTCAAATGACAAGACAGGATGAGATCGCCCAGTGTGAATGTGTGGAGCTAGACGCGAGATGGCGGAGCAGGGAGCCTGCGTGGGCCTTTGGCTGTCAGGAGACTTCCAGCATTCAGAAGCCAAGTAGGGGAGGAGGAGCCAGAGAAGAGCGCGAGGCGGGCCTGGGGGAGCCGGAGCCCCCGCAGTGTGCCTGTCTGGAAGCCAAGCACAGCGCTTCCAGAGTGATTCCAGACCAGCTGTCGCGAGAAGTCCCGGGAGATGGGCCGGTAGTGGGAACGGAGCCTCGGATGCACAGGTTAAAGGGGCCAAGACTGAAGGCGAGGGTGGCAGGGCAGTGAGGCGCCTGCAGGGCACGTGGGAACGGGCGCTTTTTCTAATCGAGACTTTTTATCTGTGGTGAGGTCGGCTCACATGCAGTTGTGAGAACTAATTCAGAGAGAGCCCGTGGACGCTTCGCCTGCTTCCGCCAGCAGCCCGCAGATCAGCCGGCTCCCCGGACAGGACGGTGACCTGTTGCAGCGGAGACTGCGGTCCGGCCGCAGGGCGCCCCGCTGCCCTCTGATGGCCCGCCCCGCTCTCACCTTCACCCCTGCTCAGCGCTTGCCTCCTGCCACATCGATAATTCTGCCTTTTCAAGAACGTCATGTAGATGAAACCAGACCCTGTGTGACTTTTGGGTATTGGCCGTTTTTCCCTCAGCATAATTGTCTGGAGACACATCTGGGTTACTACTGCATGTCAGCAGTTTCTTCATTTTTCTTTTTTTTGCTGAGTGGTCCCCAAGCGGTGAGCGGACTGCAGTGCTTAGTGCTCGCCTGTTAAGAACATGTGTGCTGTCTCTGCCTGGGGTCACATGAGCAAAGCTGCTCTGCACGTGTGTGGGCAGCTTGTTTTAAAAGTTATTTGTTTTTGGCTGTGCCGGGTCTCGGTTGGGGTCTAGTCTCTAGCCGCGGTGTGTAGGTTTCCCGTCGCGGTCGCTCCTCTCGTTGTGGAGCATGGGCGCTAGGGTGTGCGGGCCTCGGTGGCTGTGGCGAGCGGGCCCTGGAGCGCAGGCTCAGTAGTTGCTTGGGATCTTCCTGGATCAGACAATGGACTCGTGTCTCACGCGTCGGCAGGCAGGTTCTTTACCCCTGAGCCGCCAGGGGAGTCCTGTGGGCAGGCTTTTGTGCAAATGAAAGTTTCCATTTCTCTGGGTTAGATGCTCAAGAGTGCAATTTCTGGGTTGTATGTTTAGTTCTTTGGGAAACTAATGCCTTTCAAAGACCTGTACCCTTCTGCATCCACCAGCAGTGTATGAACGATCTAGTTTTCCTGTCTCCTTACTGACATCTGGTGTTTCTAACTTCAGCCGTTCTGGCTGCGCAGACCACTGGCCGGTAACGCTGAGCATCTCTTCATGCTGATGTGCTGATCGCGTGTCGTCTTCAGCGAAATCTCTCTCCCTGTCTTTAGCTCGTGGCCTGGATCGTTCTTTTGCTGGACAGTTTATGTATATACTCTAGCTACAGTTCATGTATATACTCTAGATACGGATTGTTTGTCAGGTGTATGGTTTGCAGATATGCTCTCTGAGTCAGTAGCGTGCCTTTTCACACTCCTCACCTGACATGTCAAAGAGCATACATATTTAATTCGGATAAAGTCCTGTTTAGCGGCTTTTTCTTTTGTGGACTGTGTTTTGGCATAAAATCTAATAACTCTTTGCCTAGTCCTAAATAAAATATTTTCTCCTGTATTTTTTCTAACATTTTTATTATTTTACATGTGAGTCTGTGATCCTTCTTGTGTTAATTTTTGTATAAAGTGTGAAGTTTAGGTTGAGGTATGCCCCCGCGCCCCCTCCCTCCCTCCTTCCCTTTCTCTTTCTTTCTCCCTCCCTCCCTCCTTCCCTTTTTCTTCCTTTCTCCCTCCTTCCCTTTTTCTTTCTCTCTCCCTCCCTTCTTCCTCAGTTTCTTTGGGTCTTGGACATTCAGTTGCTCCAGCAACACTTGTTGACATGCTGTATTTCCTCCGCTGAATTGCGTTTACATCTTTGCAGACACCCCGTGGGCATGCGTGTGTGGGTCCGTCTCTGTTCCAGTGAGCTCTGCATCTGCCCCTCTGCCAGCGTTGCACAGTCCTCAATGTTGTAGCTATTCTATAAATCTTTTAAGCCAGATAGATTCCTCCCATTTTATTCAGTTTGGAGAACTGACATCTTTACTGTATTGGGTCTTTCAATCCATGACATGGAGTATCTCTCCCTTTGTTTAGACTGTCTTTAATTTCTTCAATCAGGATTTTATAGTTTTCAGCATGCAAGTCCTCTATATGTTTGTTAGATTGTAAATGGTATTGTATTTTAAATCTTGGTGCCCATGTATATTTTCATCGCTAGTATACTGAAGTACAGGATTCCTAGGTGGCACGGGGTAAAGAATCCACCTGCCAAAGCAGGAGCCACGAGAGTGGAGGGTTCGATCTCTGGGTCGGGAAGATCCCCTCGAGTAGGAAATGGCAACCCTCTCAGTATTCTTGCCTGGAAATTTCCATGGACAGATGAGCCATAGGGTCGCAAAGAGTCAGACATGACTGAGTGAGCACAGAAACATAAAGAAATACAACTGCTCTTTGTGAGTTGATCTTATATTCCTGACCTTTCTGAGCTCACTTACTAGTTCTAGGAGACTTTTTGGAGATCCCTTGGAATTTCCTATGTAGACAGACATGTCATTTGTAAATAGGAATGATTTCTTTTTTCTGACCTGTATGCCTTTTATGTTTTAATTTTTTAAAGTCTTTGTTGAATTTGTTACAGTGTTGCTTCCATTTCATGTTTGTTTTTTGGGGGCCATGAGACATGTGAGGTCTTGTTCCCTAAGCAGAGATAAAACCTGTACCCCCTACATTGGAAGGCGAAGTCTTAACCACTGGACCACCAGGAAAGTTCCCCTGTATGCCTTTTATTTTCTGTCTCTTGCTTGATTTCAGTGGCTAAAACGTCCACCATCACAGTGCTTAACTTAGCGCAGTGAGAGCAGACATACTTTCCATGCTCCTGAGCTCCGGGGGAAGGCACTCCGTTTTCACTTTTAAGGTGTAATGTAGCTGTCAGTTTTTGCAAACGCTCTTTATCAAGCCGAGTCAGTCCTTGGACCCCTATTTTTCCTGAGAGTTTTGTCATGAACGCGTGCTGAGTTTTGTAAAATACTTTTTCTGCTTTGCTGTGACTGTGATTTTTTTCCTTCAGCCTGTAATGGCGGATTACGCTGGCTGACTTTGAATGTGGAACCAACGCTGCATTCCCGGAGTAAAGCCGTATGCTCGCAGTGTACAGCCATTCCACGTGCTGCTCGGTTCTGTCTGCTGATGTTTTCCAAGGCAGCCTGTATATGTATATATAGCTGATTTCCAGTGCTGTGCCAATCTCTGATGCATAGCAGAGTGACTCAGTTACTCATGTGTACATGCTTTTTTACATTCTTTTCCACTACAGTCTATCACAGTATATTGGATATAGCTCCCTGTACTGTACCTTAGGACCTCACTGTTTACCCATTCTAAGCCTTACAGTTCTCGCCTGCCAACCCCCGCTTCCCAGCATGCTCCTCTCCCTTTCCCCTCCTGCTCACAACCACAAGTCTCTGTGTCTTTGTTGTTGTTGTTGTTCAGTTGCTAAGTTGTGCTTCACTCTTTGTGATCCCATGAACTGGAGCACACCAGGCTTCCCTTTCTTTCACTATCTCCCTGAACTTGCTCAAACTCATGTCCATCTAGTCAGTGATGCCATCCAACCTTCTTATCCTCTGCCGCCCCTTTCTCCTCTTGCCCTCAATCTTTCCTGGCATCAGGGTCTTTTTTTAATGAGTTGGTTCTTGGCATCAGATGGCCAAAGTATTGGAGCTTCAGCAGCAGTCCTTCTCATGAATATTCTGGGTTGATTTCCTTTAGGATTGACTGGTTTGATCTCCTTGCTGTCCAAGGACTCTCAAGAGTCTTCTCCAGCACCATAATTCAAAAGCATCAATTCTTCGGTGCTCAACCTTCTTTATGGTTCAACTTTCACATCCATACATGATCACTGGAAAAACCATAGCTTTGACTATATGGACTTTTGTTGGCAAGTAATGCCTCTGACTTTTTAATACACTGTCTAGGTTTGTCGTAACTTTTCTTCCAAAGAGCAAGCGTCTTTTAATTTTGTGACTGCAGTCACTGTCCACAGTGATTTTGAAGCCTAAGAAAATGATGTGACGCTATTTCCACTTTATCCCCATCTATTTGCCATGACGTGATAGAACTGGATACCATAATCCTCATTTTTTTGAGTGTTGAATTTTAAGCCAGCTTTTTCACTCTCCTCTTTTACTTTCATCAAGAGGTTCTTTAGTTCATCTTCACTTTCTGCCATAAGGGTGGTGCCATCTGCATGACTGAGGTTGTTGATATTTCCCTTGGCAATTTTAATTCGGGCTTGTGAGTCATCCAGCCGGCATTTCTCATGATGTACTCTGCATATAAGTTAAATAAGCAGGGTGACAATATGCAGCCTTGACGTACTCCTTTCCCAATTTGGAACCAGTCCGTTGTTCCGAGTCCAGTTCTAGCTGTTGCTTTTTGTCCTGCATACAGGTTTCTTAGGAGGCAGGTCAGGTCGTCTGGTATTCCCATCTCTTTAAGAATACTCCCGCAGTGTGTTGTGATCCACACAGTCAAAGGCTTTAGTATAGTCAGGGAAGCAGAAGTAGAGTCTTTTTTTTTAGAATTCCCATGATTTTTCTATGATCCAGCGGATGTTGGCAATTTAATCTCTGGTTCTTCTGCCTTTTCTATATCCAGCTGGTACATCTGGAAGTTCTTGGTTCACGAACTGCTGAAACCTCAGTCAGTTCAGTTCAGTCGCTAAGTCGTGTCCGACTCTTTGTGACCCCATGAACCTCAGCATGCAAGGCCTCCCTGTCCATCACCAACTCCCAGAGTCCACCCAAACCCATGTCCATCGAGTTGGTGATGCCATCCAATCATCTCATCCTCTGCCATTTCATTTCCTTCTCCTCCTGCCTTTAGTCTTTCCCAGCATCAGGGTCTTTTCCAATGAGTCAGTTCTTCACATCAGGTGACCAAAGTATTGGAGTTTCAGCTTCAGCATCAGTCCTTCCAGTGAATATTCAGGACTGATTTCCTTTAGGATGGACTGGTTGGATCTCTTTGTAGTCTAAGGGACTCTCAAGAGTCTTCTCCAACACCACAGTTCAAAAGCATCAGTTCTTTGGTGCTCAGCTTTCTTTATGGTCCAACTCTCACATTCATACACGACTACTGGAAAAACCACAGCTTTGACTAGATGGACCTTTGTTGGCAAAAAAAAAAAAAAAAAAAAAGCACAACACCTTTGTTGGCTGAAGCCTGGCTTGGAGAATTTTGAGCATAATCTAGCGTGTGAAAAGAGTGCAATTGTGTGGTGATTTGAGCATTCCTTGGCACTGCCTTTCTTTGGGATTGGAATGAAAACTGACCTTTTCCAGTCCTGTGGCCTCTGCTGAGTTTTCCAAATTTGCTGGCATATTGAGTGCAGCACTTTCACAGCAGCCTCTTTTAGGATTTGAAGTAGCTCCACTGCATCCAGCTGAACCACCTCCACTATCTTTCTTTGTAGCAATGCTTCCTAACTAAGGCCCTCTTGACTTCACACTCCAGGATGTCTGGTGCTAAGTGAGTGATCACACCATTGTGGTTATCTGGGACATTAAGACCTTTTTTGAACAGTTCTTTTGTGTATTCTTGCCACATCTTCTTAATCTTTTCTGTTCCTGTTAGGTCTTTGCCATTTTTGTCCTTCATTGTGCCCATCTTTGCATGAAATGTTCCCTTGGTATCTTCAGTTTTCTGGTAGATAGGCTCATTTGTTCCGTGTTTTGGATCCCACATGCGAGCGGCACCGTGTGAGGCTTGTCTTTCCCCTGCTGACGCGCCTCACTCGGGTGATGGACTCCAGGTCCGTCTTGCGGCTGCAGACGCGCTATCCTTCCTTTTCAGGGCCGAGCAGTGCTCCACTGTGTGTGTCTGCACCGCTGTCTCTCCATCCCTTCATCTGGTGTTGGGCGTACAGCTTGTTTCCGTGCGCTGGCTGTTGTAAATGGCGCTTCTGAGAACATCCAGGTGTGTGTCTTTGTGGAGTGGAGTTGCGTCTGGACGCTTGCCCGGGAGCGGGGCTGCCGGGCGTCACGGTGATTGCGTTTCGTTTTCCGAGGAGCCCCTTGTTCTCCACAGTGGCTGCACTAACTGACATTCTCGCCAGCAGTGAAGGAGGCTCCCTTTCTTCCATACCCTCTCCGGCATCTGTTATTTGCAGACTTCTCAGGGGTGGCTGTTCTGACTGGTGTGCGGTGGCTGCTCGCTGCAGTTGTGATCGGCATCCCTCTGACAGCTAGTGACGAGGACCTTCTTCCCATGTGCCCACTGGCCATCTGCATATCTTCCTTGGAGAAATGTCTGTTGAGGGCTTCTGTCCATTCTTGACTGGGCTGTTTGTTTTCTTATTGTTGAGCTGTTTGTATAAGCCCTTGTCTGTCACATCATTTCCTGTATTTATATTGATGATGACTTTTGATCATACTTACTTTTCTTTCTTTCCTCTATTTTTGTCCATTAAAAAAAAAATAAGGATAATACAAGTTTTATAAAATGAATTGGGAAGTAATTCTTCCTGTTCTATTTTCCTAGACGAGATTGCATATAAGTGGTGTTAATTTTTAAAAACCATATATAAAATAAATAGCCAGCAGGAGTTTGCTGTGTCACGCAAGGAACCCAGAGATGATGCTTTGTGACAACCTAGAAGGTTGGGAAGGGGAGGGTGGTGGTAGGGGGTTATAAGAGGGACGGGACATGTGTATACCTGTGGCCATTTCTTGTTGATGTATGGCAAAAACCATCACAATATTGTAATTATCCTACAATTAAAAATAAAATATAAAAAAGGATTGCAGAAAGAAAGAAACGTTTGGTCCTTTCCAATGAATCAGCTAGAAACGTTTGGTCCTTTCCAATGAATCAGCTATTCACATAAGGTGGCCAAAGTATTGGAGCTTCTGGGCCTAGAGATTTATTTTTCTTTTTTCAAATAATGATTTTATTTTTATTCAACTACTATGAAACTCATCAAAGTGATGAATGGTTCAGTGCATTTTGTATATTCACAAGATTGTGCAACCAGCATCATTACTAATTTTTGAAGATTTTCATCAACTAAAAAAGAAACCCTGTATCTATTAGTAGTCACTTCCCATTCCTCCATTCTCCTAGCCTCTGGCAAAGACTAATATATTCTGTCTCTTTATATTAGTCTATCCCAGACATTTCATACAAATGGACTCCTACAAGATGTGGGATCTTAAAAAAAAAAAAAAAAAAAGATGTGGGATCTTGTGTTTTTAAGGCCCCTCCATGTTATAGCTGCTAAGTCGCATCAGTCGTGTCCGACTCTGTGTGACCCCACAGACGGCAGCCCACCAGGCTCTGCTGTCCCTGGGATTCTCCAGGCAAGAACACTGGAGTGGGTTGCCATTTCCTTCTCCAATGCATGAAAGTGAAAAGTGAAAGTGAAGTCGCTCAGTCGTGTCTGACTCTTCACGACCCCATGGACTGAAGCTTACCAGGCTTCTCCGTCCGTGGGATTTTCCAGGCAAGAGTACTGGAGTGGGGTGTCATCGCCTTCTCCAGCCATGTTATAGCAAGTATCAGTATTTCATTGCTTTTATTATCAAAGATGATTCCATTGTGTGGGTGTACCCACTTTTGTTCATATTTCATCAGCTGGACATTTTTGGGTTGTTCCCACTGGTTTACATTATGAAGAATGCTGCTGTGGACATTCGTGTACAAACTTTGTGTGGACTGTGTTTTCATTTCTCCTAGACGTGCACCTAGGGGTGGAATTTCTGGGTCATATGGTAACTCCGTATTTAACCTTTTGAAGAACTGCCAAATTGGTTTCCAAAGTGGTTGTGACATTTTGCACCCCCACCAGGAGTGCACCGATGCTCCAGACTGGCTGCGTCCTGCCCACCCCTGGGCTCCCCAGGTGGCACTAGTGTACAGGGTCCGCCTGGCAGTGCAGGAGGTGAGGGTCTGATCCCTGGGTTGGGAAGATCCCTCGGAGCAGGAAACGACACCCCACTCCAGTGTTCTTGCCTGGAAAATGCCAGGGGCAGAGGAGCCTGGTGGGCTGTAGTTCATGGAGCTGCAGAGCGTCAGACACGAGAGAGTCCCTGAGCACGCCCATACGCATCACCAACACTTGTCTATCTTTCCAATTTTAATCGTCCTAGGAAAATTTACTTTTAAATTTAACCAGCCAACCGTGAGTGAAGTGGCTTCATTTTAGCTTTGATTTGTGTTTTCCTGATGACTTATGATGTTGAGCATCTTTTACGCGATTATATACCGTTTTATATCTTCTTTAGAGAAATATGTACTCAGACCCTTTGCCCACTTAAAGATTAGGTTATTTGTCATTTTATTATTGACCTGTAAGATTTCTTTATACATTATGCACACTGGACCCTTACCAGATATTTCAGATGATTTGCAAATATTTTCTCACACTTCGTGAGGCATCTTGTCACTATTCTGATGGTGTTATTTGAAGTAAAAAAGATTTTTATCTTGATGAAGTCCAATTTTCCTGTTTTTCTTTCCACCTTTGGTGTCATGTCTAAGAACCCTTTACCTAATCCGAAGTGATGAAGATTTACTCCTGTGTTTTATAGTTTTGGCTCATATATTTATTTAGGGCTGTGATCCATTTTGACTTCATTTCTGATGTGTGGTAGGGTCCAGTTTAATTTTTTTGTCTGTGGATAGCCACTTGTCTCAGCACCATTTGTTGGAAAGAGTATACTTTCCCCACTGAATTGCCTTGGCATATTTACTTAAAAAAATTTTACATCATAAATATAAGGGTTTATTTCTAGATCATCAATTCTATTTCATTGATCAGTATGTCTGTCCATTTGTAGGGGAAGTTTTAAAATCACAATATCACTTTCCTTAATAGTTATTGGACTATATTTTATATTGGGTGAGTTGTAGTAATTTGTGTTTTTAGAAAAATTAATCTCTTTCATCCATGTGGTCTAATGCATTTAGAGTTGTCTGTAGTATTCCTTAATTATCCTTTTAATGTTTCTTGGGTCTGTAGTGTGGTACCCTGTTTCATTATTGATATTGATAATTTATGTCTTCTCTTTTTCTTGGTCAGCATTGCCAGAGGTATGTCAATTCGACTGTGTTTTCAAAGAGCAAACTTTTTCAAAAATCGATTTTCTCTATTGTTTGTGTTTTCAGCTTTGTTGCTATCTGTTTTTATCTTTGTTGATCACTTTCTTCTACTTGATCTGGGTTTGTTTTGCACTTCCTTTTCTAAACGCTTCGGGTGGAAGCTTAGATTATTGGTTTGAGACTTTTCCTTCTTTTGTAAAATGTTTAGTAATACAAATCCCTTCCTACAATTGCTTTAGCCATGTCATTCAGATCTGATGTCTTATATGTTCATTTTCATTCAGTTCAGTATTTTAAAATTTCCTTGATAATTCCTCTGTGATATGTACATTATTTAGAATGTGTTTGGAGAGTTTCTATCATCTTTCTGTTATTTGTCTCTTGTTTGATTTTATTAGGGTTAGGGAATATACTAAATTGGAAACCTTTTCAGTTCTTTTAGGCTTACTGAGACTTGCTTTATGGCTCAGGATATGGTCTGTCTTCACGTAAGTGTCAGGTACACTTGAAAAGAATGTTTGTAACCTGTTACTGTGAGCTGTGCGTATGGATGTCAGTTGAATCCCGTTGGATGATGGTGAGTTCTTTTATGTCCTCGCTGACTCTCTGTCTAGTTGCCTGATCAATTTCTGAGAGGGGGGTGTTGGAGTTTTCAGCTGGAATTGTGCGTTTGTCCGTTTCTCCTTTCAGTTCTGTCAGTTTTTGCTTCACGTGACACGACTGGGCGACCGAACTGAACTGAACTGTGTTATAGTTCATTCGTTAGGCACCTACACATTTAGCATCTCTAAATGTCTTCCTGATGAACTGACCATTTTATCATTATAACATATCCCCCAGTTTTTGAAAGTTCTCTCAATGCCACTTCAGTTTTATGAAAGACCTACATTAGTGCTTTTTCCCACTAACCAAAAGAAACCTGTGGAGGATTTATGCTGTTATGAAACAAGGTGAAAAGAGAAAATGGTATTCAGCGTTTGTTTTGCAGCAAGCTGTTATAGTGGCAGTGTGCCCCCAAGCAGCAAGAGTGGCCCTGCCAAGCTCGTCCCTGGGTACTGCACTAGCATCTCAGCATCAGACGGGCCGACTGTGCTGTGTCTGGGAGCATCTGTGCACTATCTCAGTTTACTTTCTGCATCTGTCAGCACCTGTGTCCTGTGGTGACTGATTATTCCCTTGCTTTACACCATTGTGGCTTAGAAAGGCTCATAGGAGTGCACTGCTTTGATTGTGGGGAGACCTGTATATGCTCCCGTGTCAGTGGAGAAGTTTTTTGGTTCTAATGTCTCCTTTATCAAATATTAATATAGCCCCTACAGTTTTCATTTGACACATGTTTATATGACGTTTCTTTTTCCATATTTCACTTTCAACCTGCCTATCTATCACGTGAGCGTCGCTCAGTCACGTCCTACTCTTTGCAACCCTGTGGACTGTAGCCTGCCGGGGTCCTCTGTCCATGGAATTCTCCAGGCCAGAATACTGGAGTCGGTAGCTGTTCCCTTCTCCAGGGGATCTTCTCAACTCAGGGATTGAGCCCAGGTTTGCTCTTCCACATTGTAGCCGGGTTCTTTACCAGCTGAGCCACCAGGGAAGCCCAAGAACCCCGGAGTGGATAGCCTGTCTCTTCTCCAGAGGATTTTCCTGACCCAGGAATCGAACCGGGGTCTCCTGCATCGCAGGTGGATTCTTTACCCGATGAACTACCTGCCTAAATTGTTTTATTTGAGTTTCTTGTAGACAAAACATAGTTGGGTCATGTTTTTAAATTCAGTAGCTAATCATTGTCTTTTAATTCATTTATCCAAAGCATTGACATATAATGTAATTATTGATATGTTAAAGCTCACATCTGCCATTTTGTTTATTTTTCATTTGCTGTTTGTTTTAGCTTTTTGTTTGTTTTCTTTTTCCTGCCTTCTTGCAAAAAAATTCAATTTTCATTTATCTAGCTGTTTTTACTCTTGCCTGGAAGATCCCATGGATGGAAGAGCCTGGTGGGCTGTAGTCCATGGGGTCGCTAAGAGTCGGACAGGACTGAGTGACTTCACTTTCACTTTGCACTTTCATGCATTGGAGGAGGAAATGGCAACCCACTCCAGTGTTCTTGCCTGGAGAATCCCAGGGACCGGGGAGCCTGGTGGGCTGCCGTCTATGGTCGCGCACAGAGTTGGACACGACTGAAGCGACTCAGCAGCAGCGGCAGCGGCAGCAGCAGCAGCAGCTGTTATTAAGTGTATCTCTGTCCTTTTAGTAGTTGCTCTGTATCTTATTCTATGACAGACAGAGCGCCTGATCAACTGTGGACGGAGGTTCGCGACATTGTACAGGAGACAGGGATCAAGACCATCCCCATGGAAAAGAAATGCAAAAAAGGCAAATGGCTGTCTGGGGAGGCCTTACAAATAGCTGTGAAAAGAAGAGAAGTGAAAAGAAAGGAGAAAAGGAAATATATAAGCATCTGAATGCAGAGTTCCAAAGAATAGCAAGGAGAGATAAGAAAGCCTTCCTCAGCGATCAATGCAAAGAAATAGAGGAAAAGAACAGAATGGGAAAGACTAGAAATCTCTTCAAGAAAATTAGAGATACCAAGGGAACATTTCATGCAAAG
>SJYQ01002020.1:336341-391225 GCA_006410935.1 Redunca redunca | reverse complement strand
TTGGGGGCAGGAGGAGAAGGGGACGACCCAGGATGAGATGGCTGGATGGCATCACCGACTCGATGGACATGAGTTTGGGTGAACTCCGGGAGTTGGTGATGGACAGGGAGGCCTGGCGTGCTGCAATTCATGGGGTCGCAGAGAGTCGGACACGACTGAGCGACTGAACTGAACTGAACTGAACTGATACCTCATTCTAATCTACTGGGGTCATAATGGTATCAGTTCAAGTAACATAGATACCCCTTCTTTAAATTTATTTGTCCTCCCTTACTTATAATACAATTATCTTAAACATCTCCTCTGCATATATTTATAACCACATCATAGTGTGTTACAATTTTTGCTTCCACTGTCAAAACATAATTTAGGAAACTCAAAAGGACGAATGAAATCCATCTCTAACCTTATCTTGGGGCTTCCCTTGTAGCTCAGTTGATAAAGAATCCGCCTATAGTGCAGGAGACCCAGGTTCTATTCCTGGGTTGGGAAGATCGCCTGGAGAAGCAAATGGCAATCCATTCCAGTGTTCTTGCCTGGAGAATCTCAAGAACTGTAGCCTGCCTGCCAGGCTCATTTGTCCATGGGATCGCAAGAGTCGGACATGACTTAGAGACTAAACCACCACCACCACCACCACCACCCTTATTTTGACTCTTTTCATTGTTTTTCCTTCCTTCTTAGTGGTCAAGAATTCCTTTTTAAATCATTCCTTTCTGCTTAGAGATTTTCATTAGTCATTCTCTTAGGGTAGATATGCTGGCGACAAATTCTCCCAGTTACCCTGCTTTTATTAGAATGTCTTGATGTTCCCTTCATTCCTGAAGGATTTATTTGATGGGTGTAGGTGTTTGTTGACGGTTTCTTTCTCTGAGCACCTGGAAAGGAGTGTGCCACTTCATTCTGGCCTCAATAGTTAATGATTAGAAATCTTTTGAATTGTTTCCCTCCATAAGCAAGGTGCCATTTTTCTCTTGCCACTTTGAAGATTTTTAATCTGTGCTTAGTTTTTCTTGGTTTGACAGTGAAATGCCTTGTGGATTTCTTTCAGTTTATTCTGTTTGGTATTCACGCAGCTTCTTGACTCTGTGGGTTGCCGTCCCTTGCCAAGTGTGGGGGCTTTTCAGCCGCTATTTCTTTCAGCACCGTCCGGCTCTCCCCTCTCTCCTGCGCTCTGCGGCTGTGACCTGTGATTCTGGAGGCTCTCTCTGCTCTTTCTTGTCTGTTTTAAAGTTTGTCTCTCTCTCTCTATGTGGAGCAGTTGCTCTTCTTCTCTTTCACCGTCGATGATTCTTCCCTTTGCTGTCTTTATCGTTGTGCCTCTCCACTGAGATCTTAATTTTGATTATTGTATCTTTCAGTTCTGAATTCTCCATTGATTCTTCATTGTATCTTTTATTTATTTGATGATACTATTTCTTTGTTGAGACTTTCTACTTTTACATGTTTCAAGTGTGCATACAATTACCCTCTGAAATATTTTTACAATGGCTGCTTTAAAATCTTTGTCAGATACATCTGTCATTCTGTCATCTTAGTGTTGGTGGTCTCTGGGGGTTCTCCAGAGAGATAAAGCAAACAAGACGTGTGTGTGTGTGAGAGAGACAGAGGAAGGTCTCTATCATAGGAACCGGCCCATGCGATTATGAAGGCTCTCAGGTGCAAATGTGCAGTAAGCTTAGGCTGGCAGGCTCGCGCCCTCGGAGCCTGTGGTGCAACAAGTCTGCAGGCAGCTGGAGGCCCAGCAGTGCCAACGGTGCAGGTAGAGCCTGCGTTCTCTGCGGAGAATCTTCTCTTACTTCAAAGCGGGTCAGGCTTTTGTTTGGTTATGTTCTTGAATTGATTGGATGAGGCCCACCACATTATGGAGAACTATCTGCTTTATTAATTAAAATGTTAATTTCATCCAAAAGCACACTTGGAGAACCATTCAGAATGTTTGGCTAGACATCTGGGCACCCTGTGGCTCAGTCAAGTTGACACGTAAAATTAACCATCACAGCATCTGATTCTTTTGTTTGCTTTTTATTCTTTATTTCAAGAGCATCTATTCTTTTTTTTTTTTTTTTTTGAATACAGTTTGTGCTCTTCCTGGTTTTTGTTTTGGCAAATGAGTGTCGATTGAAAGCTGAACATTTTTGGCATTATAGTCTAAGACCCTGGATCTTGTCTAAACCTTCTGTTTTGTCTGACTTCCTTTGACTTCGGCCAAGAGAAGCAGAGGTTGCTGCCTTGCTACTGCAAGGTGGGTGCAGAAGGCTGGTTTCCCCAGCTGGCCCCCAGTGACACATTGTGGGGGTGCTCTTCATCCTGCCGGGGAGTGGGATCCTGCCTCCCGCTGTGCCTCTGGGGCGCTCCCCTGGCTGGGAGGGTTAGGTGTGCCTTGTCTCGCTCTCCACATGGTCCGTGCACATTACGTGCTGGCGGGGAGGGGGGTGGCGTGTGTGGCCTCATTACTGGGTCGTGGTGAAAGTCTGACCTTCCCCGAGGGCCCCTCTGGCAGCAGCACCTCAGTAGGGAGCGGGTAGTATGTCTCATTACTGCCGCCTGGGCGTGGAAGTCCAGGCTCTATGTGTGGCCCCCACTGATACCACAGAGGTGGGGGTGGGTGGGGGCCGTGGGAGGATGTCCACCTCCCTGCTTGTCTTTCTCTGACATGTGGTGGTTTAGAGGTGTTGGGAGGTTGGTTACCTCGTTACAGTCTGGGGAGGGTGTTGTCTAGCTCCTTCTGGGTCTTTGCTGACCGGGGTGGAGGTGGCATCACGTTTTTCCTGCCCTGTTTGGCTGGAATAGTGCAGTCATTGTCTGTCTTACTAGGTGGCCCCCTTCCTGGCCCTTTGGTGAGAGAGCAAGCGAGCGAGCGCGCGCACATTGGCCTCGTTGCTGTGTTTATTGTCTGTGTCTCTTGGCATTTCGAGCTTGTAGGTTTTAAGAGCCCCAGGTCTGGGATATATGAGGGAAAAACAAAACAGAAACACAGGGAACTCATCGTGTGTCCAGAGGTCCCAGCTGATCTGCGCTCTTTCCCCACTGTTTAGAGTCCTCTGTGAAAAGTGTATTCGCTCTGGATATAATGTTCAGGTTATTAATCGTGCTCAGTGGGAGAAACAGGGAAGAGAATGTCCGCTTCATCTTCCCAGAAGTGCAAGTCCTTGTTTGTTTCTTGAGAATAGGGTACTTTGGCTACCAGTGGAAATGGGCCGTTAGTGGGACATCGTAGGGCCACACCCCTGACCGAGTGAGCGGGAGGAGCCGAGGCGGCAGCACGTTTCTCCTTCCCCAGAAGGAAGCTGGTTCTGAGGGTGCCCTTCGGGGTGGCTGGCGGCGTTGGCGGTCATTGTAGCCCGTAGGTTGGGCTCTGTCTGGAGCTGGCAGAGGTTGGTCAGCGAACAGGGGCAGCAAGCAAAGTCAGATGTCTGAGTGTCCCTTCTGGTCAAGGCCCGGGGTCCTCGGCGGACAGCCTGGAGTCAGCATCCAGGAATCAGAAGCCACAGGCGGCAGGCGGGCAGGGGGCTCAGGACTTGCAGGGGTGGAGTCTGCAGTTCTGCCTGGGCTGGGGACACTGGAGGACCGTGGTCCCAGCAGCAGTGCCTGGACGCCAGCCCAGCCTCAGGGCAGGGCCAGGATGCCCACTGCCTCTGTCCTGCTCAGGCCTGGCCCTTGGCTCGTGAGCCACCTCTGAGCGGAGGAGCAGAGTGGCCCGGTGGTTGCCTGCCCACATTGCCCACCCCTCTTGGCTCACTTCTAGCAGCAGATTTTTGTGGAGAAAGAGGTCTCCCCCAGTCGGGGGCCTACAGGGGCCCCTGAAAACAAAACAGCAGCGGAAAAGAGTTGGATGGAGAGAGCCTTATCCCTCTGTGGGCCGTGCTCTAAAAGCCAGAAGGCTTGGGGGGAGCCCCCCTGCGCCGGGTTGTTTAGACCCGGCCTGAGAGCAGGGTTCTGTCAGGCTCAGCCCCTCCCTGGGGGCAACAGCAGCGAGTCGCCTGCTTGTTGACGGGCTGTGGCCCAGGCTCCACGCTCTGTGCTGTGGGAGTGGCAGGAGACAGATCGGACTTGGACCTTGGTGTCCCTGGGCTTCACAAAGGAGGATTGTCTCTGAAGCTGCCTGGTGTGTCCAGCAGCCTGGGAGGTGGAGGGGAGGGTCCAGGTGGGGCCCCCGGGGGCGAAGCCCTTGGCTTCTTGGTGCTGCTGGGCAGGTCGGGAGTATGAAGCTCCTTGGTCCTTTGGGGGCCCCCATCCTAGAGGGGGCTAGGGCAAGCAGGTTAGTCTGGACTTCCTGTCTGGCCCCACCCGTGCCTGACTCTGCTGGTATGGAGAAGCCGGGACACTGCCCTGCCCACCGCCCTGCTCACCTGCTCTTGCTTCCAGACCAACGACGCGGCCGGCAACACCTGGAACTGGCTCTACTTTCTGCCCCTGATCATCATCGGCTCCTTCTTCATGCTCAACCTGGTGCTGGGCGTGCTCTCGGGGTAAGGGCCTTGCCGCTGCATGCGCCTCTGCGTTTGCAGGCCAGGGCTGGGTGTGACACTGGACGCGGCCTGTGTGGTATGGGGGAGGCGGGGCCCAGCCTGGCCCTGGGTTTGCTGTTCCTAGAGCCCTGAGCTCTAGCCAGCCTGCCCTTAGGCTGCCATCGGACCTCTCTGCTGGCCTCCTTGCCTCTAGCTCTTGGCCTTCACCCTGGCCTCTGAGTCGGGAGGGGCTGCTGCTGCCACTTACCTGGATGCGTGGTGGGGTTTCTGCAGGAGCAGCCCCGGGGGCCAGAGAGCCTTCGGCTGTGACACTGGAGAAGGAATGGAGCAGCTCTGGTTCTGCGCCCCGGCCCTGACCCCTGGCTTACCCTCTTCTCTGGGCACCTGTCCCTGCTGACCTCAAGGAGAGGACAAGCGAGGGTGCAGGGCAAGGGTCCCTTCTGGAGAAAGGGGCTCTGACCCTCCCGGGGAGAGAGGTGCAGCAGCCTGTGGCCCACCGCGCCCTCCTGGCCTACATGCGGCTGAGGCTGGAGAAGCGCCGTTGGCTTCAGGAAACCACCGGGGCTGGTGTCCGGGGCTCCCACCGTCCTCTGGGGCTGAGGAGGCTGTGTGGACAGAGTTAGAGGGTGTCTGGCTTGGCCTGCCACCCTGCCCCACCTGGGCATCAGATCCCTGTAAAGCTGGGGGGGAGTGTTGCCATTCCCCTGGCATGAGGTAGGCTGGGGAGAGCCTGGGGGACCCAGCGGGCAGCTGTCCTCTTGTCTGAGAAGGTGCCGCCACCGAGAGGGCGTGTCTGGGCCGGCGCTCTGCTCGGCTCTGACGTGTGCTCCTGCCTCGCTCCCTCCTGTGAGGCTCTGATGGTCACTAGTGTGCCTTTCGGAGCCTCTCCGCCTGGGGCAGCACCGGGGATGGTGGGAGCGCCCTGTCAGGTGGAGGCTGCAGTCTGAGCTGGGATGGGGAAGCCAAGGGAGGCCTGGGCTCAGAGGAGGGTCTGGGGGAGGGGCAGTTCCACTGAGACGAAGGGGGACCAGCTTGGCAAGGAGGGTCATGCAGGCAGAGAACTGCTGGAGTGGAGGTGCAGAGAGTGTGGGGCTTTCGATGCAGGGAGCTCAGGGCTGGAGCTGCCAGGCTTGTGAGGAGGTGGGGAGGCTGGCAGGACATGAGTGGGCCCTACTCAGGGTTGCTCTGAAGGACGGGAGGAGGAACGGGGTGGCCAGTGGAGCCTGGAGGAGGCCCGAGGACTTGGTGTTTCTCAGCCCTTCCCCCACCTACGGGTGCTGGTTTTCCTAACTGGTCTCAGCTGGGCCCAGGGCTCTCCTCCAGCCCCAGAAGGTGAGAGGCCGCACAGCTGCCTAGGCTGGCGACCACCACACGTGTGACTCTGCCACGGCTGGACGAGGGCTGCTGGAGGGGCCAGCGTGGAGGTGGTTCAGCCTCACTCCTGTCCACGCCTCGGGCTCTCACCCTCCCAGCACCCGGAGAAGCAGAATGGGTCACTCCGCTCACAGCCCTTCCTCCCGGAGGGGCAGAAGCCTGGGGAGGGGAGGCTCACAGCCGCCCCCAAGCACTGGGTGCCCGGCGGCTGGGTCAGCCACTGCTGATGACTCTCAGGCCACCTGGGCAGTGTGGTCTTACCCCGTCCTGCCCTCAGGCCTCTGCACTCGGGTGTGGCCAAGGGGGCTGGCCTGGTAGGGAGACCGTGAGGGGCCCTGCATCTCTTTAGTCTGGACTTGGGCAGGGTGAGATGTCCAGGAGGGAGCCATTCCCTCTCATGGCCAGGGCTGAGGTGGCTCAGGCCCTGCTAGACGGTGGTCTCAGGCTCAGGGTCCATCCTGGTTGGAGCCGAGCTCTGTCCCTTGCCAGGGCTGTGAGAGGAGTCCCTCTGTCGAGCCCAGAAGCTGCTGCTCTTGAGGGAGAACAGGCATGCTCTTCTGCCCTGGGAGCGTGCCTGCCTGCGCTTGGGCGCCTGAGCTACGGTGTGTGTGCGTGTGGTACGTGTGTGGTGTGTGCGCAGGGCTTCCTTCTGGCCCTTTGGGCCTAGAGGCTCCGCTGAGGTGGGGCGAGTGCTGAGAGCCCCGGGTGGCAGAGGGACCTCATGCCGCTCGACTGTCTCCCTGTCTCTGCCGCCCTGATCTGATCTGGCTCCTCCCTGCCCCCTTTCTAGCATGGCTGAGGGTCTGAACCAGCCGAAGAAGAAAGGTGACGGTCCTCTGGAGGGCTCTTGTCCATCAGCTCTCTGCACGTCTCTGTCCAGAGGACAGGGCCCTGCACTCAGAGGGCGTGCGCCCAAACCTGCTCTAGGCCGGGGGCGGTGGAGCCCCTCCTGGGGCACTGGGGAGCTGTCCCTGTGCACCTCAGGGGCCCGAGCAGGGACCGTTTGCCTGGGCTTTGCAAGTGCTCAGGTGGGCAGAGGCCAGGGTGGTGGGAGCCCCTGGAGGGGTGGCCCGTGGCTTGTTGCCCCTGTCCCGGCCTCTTCCTGGTTCCTGGTGTCTCTGGCCTGTAGGTGAGCTTATACCCATCTGATCTGCCTCTGCCCTGGCTCTGCCCATCACAGAGAGTTTGCCAAGGAGCGTGAGCGGGTGGAGAACCGCCGGGCCTTTCTGAAGCTCCGCCGGCAGCAGCAGATCGAGCGGGAGCTCAACGGGTACCTGGAGTGGATCTTCAGGGCTGGTGAGGACAGGGTTGTGTGGCGCTCCTGGCCTGGGCTCTGCTGGCTCCCTGCCCCCACTCCAGGGCCCTCCAGGAGTGAGCTCTGCTGGGGTGGGGGCTGCTTGCAGGAGGGCCACATGAGGGGGAGCAAGCCAGGCCCTCCTCACGGCACTCTGTCTGTGGGACACACCAAGGGCTCTGACTCAGTGGGATGAGCTCAGCTGTGGCCACAGTGCCTTCTGGGAGTGGGGAGGCCAAGCAGGCAGGGCCTCGCCTCCATCCTGCTGTGTTTCTGGGGAATGAGCCCTCGTCAGGGGTGGGCACAGGAGGGCTCCGGCCTGAGGCTGTGTCTCGCTCGCAGAGGAGGTCATGCTGGCCGAGGAGGACAAGAACGCGGAGGAGAAGTCCCCTCTGGATGGTAGGTGGCTGCCGTCAGCGCTCCCTTCCTGGCCTCCGGGCTTTGGGGGCCACTGGGCCGCGGCATGTGTGTGCTTGCATGTGAGGCATGATGCCTCTGCTCTGCTGGGTGCCTGCGTGTCGGAGGCAGGCTCTGTGTGGGTCAGCAGCACGTGTCGGTCAGCCGGACGCTCCTGAGGAGCTATGGGCCCTGGCCTGAGTGAGTGTAGCCCGCAGTGAGCTCAGCCCGGGGCCTCAGGAGCCTGTGCTCACAGCACAGCCTGAGAGCTGTGTTGTCCAGCATGGCGGCGGACTCGTGACTGTGTGAGTTCACGGGTGCCCCGTTACAGTGAAACAGAAGTGAAAATCCAGCCCCTCGGTCTTCCTCAGCTTGTTTCAAATCATCCTAGAAAATTCTGTGGGACCGCACTGCTTCTAGAAGGCTGCAGTTTTAAACCAAGCCGTGTCTGACCCCAGGGCTCAGGATGGTGCTGACCCCAGCTTGCCGTGGAAGAACCCTAGTGCAACATGGGGCCCCAGAGCAGGGACGGGGTGAGCACAGCCCCAGTGGCAGGAAGGAAGGCTGCCGTCTTCATGCCCGCTGCTCAGGACAGGACCCGATAGGCTGCCATGCACGGGGCCCACACCTGGGGCCTGGGCGGGTGTCGCTGGTTCCCCTGCGGCCTTGAGCTCATCTCTCTTGTCTCCCCTGCCCTTGGAGTGCGGGCTGCTGGGGAAGCCGGCTATAGCCCTGGCCTTGCCCTGCTTGGAAGTTTCCTGGTCTCCATGGTAGCCAGGCCTCCCCACGGGTATCATCATGGAGAGAAGGACAAGTAGGACCTCAAAATCCCTTGTCCCTTTCGCTCTGAGGACCGAGCGGGGCCATGGGGGCCAGGCATCGTCCTTCCTGCTGCCAGCCTTGGCTTCAGGAGAGGGGATCTGCAGAGGCTGCTGGTTCCTGGAGATTAGGGAGTGGGCAACTGAGAGACAGCCCAGCCCTGAGGCAGATCGGCCAGGCGGGCTGCACTCATGCCGTCTGCCCACCCTTTGTTTAAAGCAGTGTTGAAGAGGGCAGCCACCAAGAAGAGCCGAAACGACCTGATCCACGCGGAGGAGGGAGAGGACCGCTTTGCAGACCTCTGTGCTGTGGGTGAGTCTGTGGGAGTGCGCTGTGCGGAGTGCAGGCCCGCTCCCTCCTTGCCGCCCTGGTTCTCCTCCTTCCCTTCCTCCCCCACTTCCCCCACCCCCAAGTCAGGCAGCCAGCCCCAGGTTGGTGTCTGCCAGACAGCAGGAGGGAAAGCGCCCGGTGCAGATGTCTTCCCGGGGCCAGGCCTTGAGGCGGGCTGCGCGCACGGCTCCTGGGGTTCTTCGCCTCTTGCTCCTTCAGCTCAGCGCACTGCTGGCTCCGGCTGGCTGTCCTTGGCTCTGCTTTCCTGTGGGGCCTGGAGACCCCTGGCCCATCCCGAGGCTGCGGACTGCACGTGTCGCTGCTGTAGGGACCGAAAGTTTCTTTCATCTCTCTTGTAAGCTCTGTGTACCTTCCATATTCCTTGGGTCTGCTGCCTCTGAGGCCTTCGCTTCATCCCCTGCTTCTCAGAGCGAAAGGCAAGCCTGGTTCTTTCGTCTTTTTAGTTCCCTTCCTTTTAGCTGGCGCCAGAATCCTAGCAGCTGAAGTGCCTGGACCTTTCCCACCGAATGCCCTGAGGTGGTGCCTTCTGTGGGAAAGGAGGACCCGGCCCTGGGCCTCCACCTTTGGCAGCATGAGGAGGGGGTGTACTTGGCGATGACCACTTTGCATTACAGGCACCGAGTCAGGCCCAGGCTGCACCTCCTTGCTCTCCAGCAGTCCCGAGTGGACTTGAGTTGAATGAGCTGCTTCCCATCACATTGTTACATTTGGAAGACTGAGCTCTCTAATAAGTCATTTGTGTATTTGTTTATCTATTTATACTTCCCATTCTCAGTCCTCAGTAAGTCCATGTCAGTAGTTTGGGGTTTATCCTTCCCATTTCTAGATGCTCATCTCAGATAACACTCAAACCACCCTCCCGCCCCCCACCACCAAAATCACTGCAGAGGGTGACTGCAGCCATGAAATTAAAACTTACTCCTTGGAAGGAAAGTTACGACCAACCTAGACAGCATATTAAAAAGCAGAGCCATTACTTTGCCAACAAAGGTCCGTCTAGTCAAGGCTATGGTTTTTCCAGTGGTCATGTATGGATGTGAGAGTTGGACTGTGAAGAAACCTGAGCGCCGAGTTGATGCTTTTGAACTGTGGTGTTGGAGAAGACTCTTGAGAGCCCCTTGGACTGCAAGGAGATCCAACCCGTCCATCCTAAAGGAAATGAATGCTGAATACTCACTGGAAGGACTGAGGCTGAAGCTGAAGCTCCAACAGTTTGGCCACCCGATGTGAAGAGCTGACTCACTGGAAAAAACCCTGATGCTGGGAAAGACTGAAGGCGGGAGGAGAAGGGGACGGCAGAGGCTGAGATGGTTGGGTGGCATCACCGACTTGCTGGACGTGGGTTTGGGTGGACTCCGGGAGTTGGTGATGGACATTGAAGCCTGCCGTGCTGCAGTTCATGGGGTCACAAAGAGTCAGACACGACTGAGCGAGTGGACTGAACTGAACTGAACCCCCTTCCCACAGACACAGACACATACGCACACATACATGCTGTAGACATTTGGGGTCTTTTCATATTACAGATGTCCAGTTCCAGTTCAGTCCAGTTCAGTCGCTCAGTCGTGTCCAACTCTTTGCGACCCCATGAATTGCAGCACGCCAGGCCTCCCTGTCCATCACCAACTCCCAGAGCCTACTCAAACTCATGTCCATCGAGTCGGTGATGCCATCCAGCCATCTCATCCTGTCGTCCCCTTCTCCTTCTGCCCCCAAGGTCTTTTCCAGTGAGTCAATTCTTCGCATGAGGTGGCCAAAGTAGTGGAGTTTCAGCTTCAGCATCAGTCCTTCCAAAGAACACCCAGGGCTGATCTCCTTTAGGATGGTCTGGTTGGATCTCCTTGCAGTCCAAGGGACTCTCAAGAGTCTTCTCCAACACCACAGTTCAAAAGCATCAATTCTTCGGCGCTCAGCCTCCTTCACAGTCCAACTCTCACATCCATACATGACCACAGGAAAAACCATAGCCTTGACTAGACGGATCTTTGTTGGCCGAACAGTTTTATACAAAATTTCCCCATCGGTGCCTCTTGGCGCGCCCCCACCCTGACCAGCTGGTCTGATTAGAATCTGCTTCTGTATGGGGTTCACAGTGTCCCTGGTGTGGTGTCCACTACCCTGCAATCAGCTGCTTAAACATCTGTCCTTGCTCAGCAGAGCTTTCACCCCCATGGGCTGGGTCCCAGGAGCAGGGCTGCTGCAGGGGGGGTGCGCTGGCACCTCCCAGGGCGGCCACTGCCTGCTGTGCACAGGGTCTGTGACCACACACTCACCCCAGTGCAGGAACACCTCTGTTCTCGTCCTGCCTGGAAGTTGCAGCTACTCTCGACTTTTCCCAGTTTGAGGAGAATTTGATGATATAAGGTGGTATTTTCTGGCAATTTTAATTCTCATTTCACTCACTACTAGTGATTTTGAACCTCTTTTTAAGTGTTTGTTTCCCATTTGAATTTGAGTGTTGGTGACTTTCCATGTACTCCGTCCGCTTTTCTGTTGGGTTGTTTGTGTTTGTTAATAGGAGACCTATATATATTGTGGATCTGAATTTTAATTTTTTTCAAATTTATAGTGAGTGTTAATATTTAAATGGTCCCTCTATTCTTATTTTACCTAAAGTTTTAAAAAAAGTTTTTATTATGATTTTGTAAAATGAATTAGGGAGGTGAAAAATCTTTTCCTGTAGCTTGGAATAGTTTAAATAGCACCTAAATTATCTTTTCTTTAAAGGTAAAATAAAAATGTGAACCCATCCAGCTAAGGAATGAAAAGAATGTGTTAGTCACTCAGTCGTGTCCGACTCTTTGTGACCCCATGGACTGTAGCCCGCCAGGCTCTTTTGTCCATGGAATTCTCCAGGCAAGAATGCTGGAGTGGGCAACCTTTCCTTTCTCAGGGGGATCTTCCCAACCCAGGGACTGAACCTCGGTCTTCCACATTGCAGGCAGATTCTTTACCGTCTGAGCCACCAGGGAAAAGAGTATGGACCAGTGTTATATTTTGTTAGGAAATATTCCATTTTGTTGCCTTTCAAGCTTGTTTCTATAGCACTGCATGTAGAATTCTCTTGTATTCTTCTCATCTCTCCTTCATTCAGTTCTTTGCTGGTCCATTCACTCCACAGATACTAAGTGACCAGATGTGCTGGGAAGTGCCCTAGGCATTGGGCTGTAGCATTGAGCAAGATTCAGAAGCTTTCATCTTTGGAGTTTCCATTCCAGTGCTAAGTGTGAAAAGGAAAAAAGTAGAGAAAGAGGGGGCTCAAAGGGTCTGAGGATGTAGGGATTTTAAATAGAGTGGCTACAACAGGCCCTGAGAAGGTCGCCTTTGAGTAAAAAGCTGAAGAAGTGAGCAGGTGCAGTTACCAGGGCACAGAGCACCCCGAGACAGGCAAGAGGCCCCGAGGCAGGAGAGTCCAGGCGGCCAGTGTGGCTGGAGCAGAGGGAGGGCTGGGGCAGCGGGAGAGGAGGCGAGAGCGCCGGGGTGTCTGGAGCCCAGCGTGGACTCTGCCAGCCATGGCGGTTTGCATAGGAGGGTGGCATCTGGCTGCAGGGGGTTGCTGAAGACTGTCTTCCATGCAGAGAGGGCAGGGCAGGACCAGGTCAAGGGCTGCTGTGAGGACCCCAGTCCTGGGGGCGGGGATACTAAGTAGTTGGATTCTAGATCTGTCTTGAGGACAAACCCACAGGATTTCTGACGAGTTGGATGTGGAGATGAGACAGAGAGAGACATCAAGGACAGCTCTGCAGGGAGTGTCCACAGAGGAGCCCTGCCCAAGAGGGTGGGACAGGAAACCCACGCGTTTTGGGGGACAATGACTAGAATTTGGTTCCGAGCTTGTGCTGAGCTTGGGATGCATGTTGGAAATGCAGCGGGGTCAGCTGGGCGCTCTGTGGTAGGGGCTGGCATTCAGGCTGCAGAAGGCATTTAAAGCTCTGAGACCGGCTAGATTGTGTCAAGTTTGGTTTTGCTTTTCTCTGGTTGTCAGTATATTTATCTTCGATTTCTAATTTCTTAATTAGGATCATGTAAGCTTAGTATGCATCAATGATGATTTAAAATAAACAGATTGTAGATTTTCTTATATTTTTTGTTTTCATTTTTATTATTGTTATTTTTAGTCATTATTAGGTTTATCTTTCTACTTTATTTTGATTTATTCTATTATTATTTTTCTAATTTCTTAAAATGTATAACTTGTTCTTTTTTCTTTCTTCTTGAACAGCGAAAGCAGTTAAGGCTGCATGTTTCCTCTGCACGGAGCTTTGTTATGATATCCCCTCTGTACTGGTTTCCAGATAATAATTTTTTTACTTTCCTCTTGAGGCAAAGTTTATCTGGGAATGTGCTTCTGAGTTATAAGCAGCAGTATTTTGACCATCTTTTTATTATGTCTAATTTTATCAGCTAATGATTGGGAAATGTGGCCAGTAAATCTCTATATTTAGAAGTTTTCAAATTCCAACTTCATGGCTGACTTTAGAAAGTTTCATTGGCAGAAGCGTGCTCTGTGTATACCCCGCTTCTGAGAGTTTCAGGGTGTAAGTGTGTCTCAGAGTCAAGCTTGTTGATTGTGTTTTCCAGTTCTTTAGGTCTTTATGTTTTGTCTACTAAATCTGTTCAGTTCTGAAAGAGGTGTTTGGAACATTCCCACTTCATTTTTTATTAATGAGTTTCTTTTGTATTTTTTTCTTAAAATTGTATGTGTGTGTGTGTGTGTGACTGGAACGCGTCATGAGACCCGTCCTCTTACATTTCAGGTGTATGGTGGATTACTGTTGACCGCGGGTGCTGCGCCGGGCCTGCCCATGCCGCTTCACCGGAGCCCTGTCCCTGCTCACAGCTCTGCAGCCACCCCCCCCGGCAGCCCCTGGGCACCACTGTCCTATCTCTGGTTTAATGAGTTTCACTGTTTTAGATCCCTCATCTGCATGCAGTCATTGACGAAGCTTTTGTTTTTCTGAATGTAGCTCATTTCACTTGGCCTGGCATCCTCAAGGCCCCTCCAAGTGGGTACACATTGCCGAATTCCCTTCTTTATTAGGCTGAAGAGTATTCTGTGGTGTGTACGGACCACATTTTCTCTGTCCACTCAGCTGTCGGTGGGCAGCTGGGTTGTTTCCGTGTCTTATCTGTTGTGAATTGTGCTGCACTTAACATGGGAGAGTTCAGATCTCTTCAAGCTTCTGATTCAGTTATTTTGGAGACCTTTCTTTCTGCAGATGCATATATAGATACAGACACATGCTGTGCTCACTCTGTTGTGTCCGACTCTTTGTAACCCTGCGGACTGTAGCCTGGAAGGCTCCTCTGTCCGTGGGATTTTCCAGGCAAGAACACTGGAGTGGGTTGTCTGCCCTCCTCCAGGGGATCTTCCCAACCAGGGACTGAATCCGCATCTCGTGTCCCCTGCGTTGCAGGTGGACCCTTTACCGCTACTGCCACCCAGGAGGCCCAGGGTAGAGAGACAGAGACGGAGATGTCTCCCCAGCAGCCGGCTTGCTGGGCCATCAGGTGGCGTTAGTGCTCACTTTTGAGCCGCAGTGCTGCTCCCCGCTCATGTTCCCGTCAGCAGAGCACAGAGGCCTGAGTTTTCCATGTTCTCACCAACGTTGTCTCCTGTCTGTCTGGAAGTAGCCATCCTGACGAATCTAAGGTGATGAGTCTCGTGGCTTTGAGCTGCGTTTTCTTGACGCTCCCTTGTGTGGCTTCTGTTTACACATTTGGCCGCTGTATATTTTTGTGACTTTTTACATCTTTGTGAATCGTGTATTTCATCGTCACAGGATACCTTCTTTGTCCTTTTACTTCCTCCACTGGACAATTCCTTGTCTGACAGCAAATGTCTTACTTTTCTTTACTACCATTATTTTTGGGTTTTAGTTTGCATTGCTTGGTATCTTTGCTTTTCCTTTCATTTTCAGCTCTTTATGATAGTAAGTATTTTAAATGTTCTTCTTACAAACAACATTTACCTGAGATTTGCTTTTTTTTTAAACCCAGCCTTGTGGTCTTTGCTCCTAATGGGGGGGTCCAGCCCGTCTCTGCTTAGTGTAAGGGTCGGCACCCGTGACTCCTCCTCCTTCTTGGATATTTGGTGTTGGAGTTTGATCCTGTGGTCTCTGTCTTCCCTACTTTGCTCTTTGACCAGGTTGCTGTTCATCATGCTCTCCCCTCTGCTAATTTCCGATTCTTCCTGCTTCTGCTCCACAAATGATGACCTTCCACCCCTGCTCCCAGATTTAGAAACATTTTCTTTACTATTTTCATGTTCTTCTACCCTCTTTACCACCAAGATGTAGTATTTCCATAACTGAATTGCTGTGCCTCCCATGTCTCTGCCCCACCCTCAGCCCAGTAAGTATCTGCAGTGTTCCCCTCCTTGTTCCCCACTCCTGGTGGGAGGTGTCTTGGGGATTTAGTTCTCGGTGTCACCAGGCCCTGTGGCCACCCCGGGCAGGCGTGGGCCTGCCTTGCCTTCCTGCTGACGGCCGCGTGCGTGCTCGCTCCTCTGCAGTCACCGTGTCCCGCGGGGTCTGCTCTGTCCCGGCTCGGCTGTCCCCTAGTGTTCCGCCAGGCTGCTTGGAAGTAGCCATCCTGACGAATGTGAGGTGATGAGTCTCGTGTGGGGGAGTGGCTGGCTCCTGCACAGCTCAGGCGTCCTTTGTTGTTCTCGTGACAGGAGAGCTTTTGCTGCTGTGGTTGTTCTCTCTTGCTCTGCGGGGGTCCCTGTCCCGTTCCTAGTGTCCTGGTTGCATATGCGGCCCTCCTGGAATGCCCTCTGCCTGGGGTCTGAAGCCCGGGGGGCCTCTCGGCCGCAGCGCAGGTCTTCCTACTCAGGAATGTTTTCTCCCATTTATGCAGTCATCTAACCTCCTTCCTTTCCTTTTGCTCCTGGAATTCCTGGTACTTTGTGTTGCCTCTTCCTTTGCTCCTTTGTCTCTCAGCCTTTTCCTCTGATTTCTTCCTCCTCATATTTCCTGTATGTGTTTACCTAAGACATTGCTTTCTGCATCTTCAGGCTCCTAGTTTGGGTTTTTAAGAGTTAACTTCTTTCCTTTCATCTGCTGAATGACTTGGGAGGAGTTTTGTTTTCTCTCTTGGCTTCATTTTGGTTGCTTTGGCTCTGTGCCTTATCTGGGACCCTGCAGACTTTGCTCCAAGTCCCCAGCAGAGCCCAAGGGTCTCCTTGCACTCGGGCCCTCAGGCTCTGCAGGTGGTCTGCTTCCCTCGGATCTGGATAGAGGGCCTGGCACCTCCCGGGTTCACCCTGGCTCCGTGCTGGCTGCTGGTTGAGGCCCATGGGTCTGCCTGCATGGTTTTCCTTAGCCCCCAGAACCCCATGAGACCCCATGTCTGTTTCCAGTGAGGACTCTTCAGCTGCGAGGATGTGCCAGCCTCGTGCCTGCTGGGAGGACAGGGTGCACGTCCACGTGCCTGGTGCCCAGTCCACACCACTTCTGCCTCCCGTACCGAGGAGTGCGGCCACTAAGCAGGAAGGCGTCCTGCGCTGCCTGCCTGTCCCCTGTGGTCTGTGGCCTGTAGGGTGGTGGGAGCAGGGGCAGGTCACGGTTGCCCTGTGTTTCTGTGCCCCACTCAGGGCAGTCGTCGAAGGGATGGTGCTAAGCGGGGCTGACGCAGACCTTATGTTGACTAATGAGGCCCTGCCTGGGCACAGTGCACAGGCCCCACGTGTGCACAGGCAGCCATGTCACGCTAACTGGGGCTTAATTCTGCTGCCGTTCATAGTTCATTCATTCTCAGCTGCCCCCTAGCTTGAAGATGTGTATTTTTTGTGAAATAAGCCTTCTCATCGTGAAGAATATGTGCTGATTAAGCGGAACCTGAAGGCGCACAGAGCCTGGAAGCCCTGACGTTGCAGGTTCTCGCCCAGAGCAGGGCTTCTGACCGTGACATGCTTGCACTTCTAGTGCAGACCCTTCCTTTCACCAGAGCTGCTGTGAGCATACAGGCGCTGCTCGTGGGAAGTGCCGCCTGTCCTCAGGGACCCAGCCCGGGACACGCTGAGGCCCCGTGGTCCCGGGGGTGAGAGGACAGCAGCCCTGAGGCCCTCTTTGGGCGGGGCCAGCTGGCCTCATGGGGCTTGTCCAGCAGGGAGTCTCCCTGGAGAGTGTGTTGCTTGTCCTACTGGCCACGTGTGTGCACAAAGTGCTTTTCTTGAGTCACATGTTCTCTTGACCTGCCTTCCCAGAGTGGGCCTGTGTGTGATCGCAGGCGTGCGCCTGTGTGAATCTGAGTGTGTCTTTGGGGGTGTGGTCAGCAATGGGGTGTGCTGGGCAGCACGTGTGTGTGACTGTTTCTAAATGGCAGTGTCTGGGGATTTTGAGTGTGTGGGTTCCCCAGTGGGCCTGTGCGGGCGCTGCCTGTGTGCAGGCCTCTCCTTGTCTGTATTGGGTCCCTGTCTTCCCTCTTTGCCCCATGGCTGTCTTGGAGGAGGGAGTGGGTGTGTCTGGCTGTGGCCTTGGCATTTTGCAACCCTTGGCAAGGTTGGCCAAGACTCTGTTGAATGGGCCAGTCACGAGGACTTGGCATTGGCTGGTGTCAGGTCACGGACGGGGAGCTGTGTCCTGGCTCAGCCAGAGGCTGTGACGGAACAGTGCCTTCTGCAGGTGTGGGTGGGGTGTGGGCATGGCATCTAGGGTGCTGGGGATTCCCCATCAGGGCCCTGCTCACCCCCACAAGGGCTGACTGACAGGTGCTCCTCAGGACCCGCCGTCCCGCCTGTGTCTGGTGCCAGCGTCTCTCTGTGTGATGTCGCTGCTCCAGAGGCCTCAGCCTGTCTTCACTTAGTGACTCCGAGAAGATGCCAGCCTGTGTTTGAGCACTCGGGAGCACTCAGAGCCTCCAGGCACTCATGAAGTCTGCTCACACAATTGTCACATGGCACAAGGGGTTGGGGGGTGCAGAGGGAAGCCCTTCCCCCCAGAGCTCAGTCTGATCTGGGGCTTGGCAAACAACAGACTGATAAACCCACGCAGTTCAGTTGGTACAAGGGTTTGATGGTTGGGGCACTGAGGCCTGTTACTGGAGCCTAGAGAAGGGTGGCCTCGGAACTGAGAAGGAGCTGGGGGAGGCACTCCCCTTGGGGGGCAGTGCAGGGGCTGTGGGCATGGGAGCGGGAGAGGGCAGTGGGTCTGGGGGGTGAGTCGGGGCAGAGGAGCAGCTTCCTGGGCAGACTTTCTGGGCTCTGTGGGCCAGAGTCTGCAGCCAGGCCAGACACAAATGAAGGAGCTTGGTTGTGTTCCAAGACAACTCCTAGAAAAGCAGGTGGTCAGTGGCTTTTGGCCCCGGAGCTATGGAGGGAGGAAGGGCCAGAAGCAGCAGGACTCCCCAGGTGACGCCAGAAATCAGAGTGGCCTAGGAGCACGGGGACTACCCTCCTCTAAGGTGGCTGGGGCACTGGCTTCCCAGCCAGAGCCCAGCAGCTGTGAAGACCGCCCGGGCTCTCGGTTCCCTCATTTGTGAAGCAGGGGTGTGGCCAGGACCCACTCCAGGGGGCGCAGGGCCCTTCAGCACAGTGTAGGCAGTGGATCTGACATGCACGGCGCCTGTGATGGAAACTGGTGCCTCGAGCCAGGCCAGAGCAAGGGTCCTTGTGGGATGGGGGACACATGTCCTGGAGGGTGCATCTGCAGGGCTCACATTGGCGGAGGGAGAGTGTGTCCTGGGGCCCACTGGTCCCCCACACCCTCAGCGAGCCCCCTGTTCCTTCAGGGTCCCCGTTCGCCCGAGCCAGCCTCAAGAGTGGGAAGACGGAGAGCTCGTCATACTTCCGCAGGAAGGAGAAGATGTTCCGGTTCTTCATCCGGCGCCTGGTGAAGGCCCAGAGCTTCTACTGGGTGGTGCTGTGCGTGGTGGCCCTGAACACGCTGTGCGTGGCCATCGTGCACTACCAGCAGCCCCAGCGGCTCACCACGGCTCTGTGTACGTAGCTGGGCCCAGCCCTCCCGGGGCCTGCCTCCTCTGAAATGCTTCCAGCCCTCAGCCTGTGGCATTGGGGTGCCCTGGGTAGGACCCCTGTGCCGACCCAAGTGCCCCGGGGGTCTCTGCTGGAGGCCTGACTGTGCCCAGGCCTGGGCCCAGGTTCCAGGAGGCTGGGCTGGTCTGGTTAGACCCCATCCGTCGGTATAGTGGGAAACTAGTGAAGGGTCTGGGGAACCGGGATGATGTCTCCTGCCGTAAGGGCTTTCGACCCAGGGACTAAGGGACCCGTCTGCCCTGGATTCCTGAGGAGAAAGAGTCTTGGTTCCCAGGGGTCTGCCTGGGCTCTTCTAGTTGTTTCTGTTTTTCTTCTTGGTTGGTTGATTCTGGATGTGTCCATGACCAGGGATTACTTGCAAGCATGTCCATGAGCCTCAAGGACACAGCAGGGGCTCTGGGTGGTGACCTGTCTGGCCCTGGTTACAGTTTCAAGGAAGTGAAAAGCTGAGGCCCCTTCCCAGGGACCAGGTTGCTTCACACCCAAGGGCCCTGCAGGGCATGTGCAACGGAAGGTCTTGCTTGTTCGTTTTGCCTCACGAGAGCTCCGGAGACGCTGTATGAATGCTTTCCGTCTTGCGGTCAGGGGCCCCTCCTGCTCCTTCCCCGGGGTCAGCCACCTTCAGCCTGCTCATGATAGTGGCTGATCTGGAAACAGCCTGCTCTGGGCTTCCACATGTGCCTCCCTCTCTTCCTTTCCGTCTCCTTCTCCCTGTGTGTGTGCAGCCACCTAGATGCCCAAGAAAGCCTTTCTCCAGAGAGCCCTCCTGGCTCCCAGTTCTGGCCCCTGCAGGCCAGCCACACGGAGCCCAGGCAGCTCCGACCAGGAGCTGGGCTGCTGCTGCTGGGTTCTTTAGGGCTCTGGATGGATGGCTCCCTGGGTCGCTTGGAAATGTGGGCGGGGGGCGGGCTGTGTTGGGGGCTGGCTCCAGGCTGTTTCCCAGACTTCGACTGCAATCCATTGCTGGCATGATGGGAAAGGGCAGAGAGAGGAGAAGCAGGAGGGGCCCTGGCTGGCTCCCAGGTGGGGAGGGCAGGCTAAGGAACCAAAGTGTGTGCACTGAGCTGGGCGCCCTGCCCCTGATTCACGTGTCCTGGGCCCATGGTTTGGTGTGGGACCTGGCTTGGGACTGAATTCAGTGTCTCCTTGAGTCCTCAGGCTGTGATATCCCAGCCTTGGGGGCTGGGCAGGGGCTGGGGAGACAGGGCTGCATCCTCACTCGGCAGTGGTGTGGCTGCTCCCTGGAGCTTCCTAGCTAGGCCTTTTCTTCCTACAAGAAGCTGGTGTTACCCAGTCTGTCTTGTGGTTGCTCCTGTTTCCTGGAGATTTGCCCAATGAGTGGGCTGGAGGGGGCCTGCACAGCCTGGTTGCGTGTCTGATGTCATGAGCAGGAGGCTGGAAGTGCCTAGGTGCTGGCCGGGCTGCAGGCGTCCCTGGCTGCAAGTCTGCCCCCTCACTGCCTCAATCTTCTCTGTGGTTTCCTGGAAACGCCTGCATTCATCAGCATCCCCCAGGGAAAATGGCTGGAGGGAGGGGTGGCCTCTGCTGGGTCTGGAGGCATCTGCTCAGTGCTGGGCTGAAGCTGAGGCGGGCTGACCCAGTCCGGGAGGGCAGGCCTTGCAGGAGGCAGAGGCGGAAGTGGGGGCTCCCTTTAGGACCAGCTTCATCAGAGCTCACCTTGGGGCCCTGGCCTGAGGCTGGCCATGCACCTCGCCGTCTGCCTGCCGAATGCGCCACCCCCAAGGTTCTAGGACCACGAGACTGATGTCCGGATGGTGAAGGGGCCTGGGAGTGGACGCTGTCATGCTGTGAACCCCTGGGCCTGGCGGGATGGGCCTGGGAGTGGACGCTGTCATGCCATGAACCCCTGGGCCTGGCGGGATGGGCCTGGCCACTCTCTCCTCTGTCCCTCTGTCCCCACAGCTGCTGTCTTCCTGTTACAGCGCAGACACTGTGTGATGCAGTTGCTCTGCTCCCCTAGCCCATAATCTCCTGGAGGGAGGGGTCAGCTGTCTCTGGGGCCAGCTCAGGACAGCGCAAGGGCCTGCAAGCTGAATGAGTACTTTAGGAAGGAACATGTGGACGCCCTTTCTTGGCCTCTGAAGGGAGGCTGAGCATATGAAGTTGAGGGTCTCTTCCTTGGGAGAGGAAAGGAGTGGGCATCTTGTGGAGGCTGTGTTCCAGGTGCCCCCTTTCTTGGAAAGCTTCCCCTTCAACACTTCCTGGGCTGGTTCCAATAAAGGCCTCCCACTTTGATCTCCTGGGAGCAAGACGGGCCACTGGGTAGCTTCAGCTCCAAGGTCTGGGTGGGGCAGCTAGGGCCCCTGTCTCTGCGGTCTCTCCTTCCAAGACCTGAGCTCCCCTCGTGAGGCCCTGGAGTGCAGGGCCCGAGGGGCTCATGTTCCAAGCTAGGCTCAGGGCACAGCCTTCACATGGCTTCTCCAGCAGGGCTGCTGTGCCGTTGCCTTACTCATCCTGGGCATGGCTCGGGTACCCTGCTGGCATTTGGACTGGCTTCAGAGGCCAGGCAGCTGGTGATTGTCCATGTACCTGGGTCGCCTACCTGAGACCTTGGGCCGTAAGAACCATCACACTTCTGTGAGGCACGCTGCTCAGTGGGCAGTGGAACTGGTGTCTTTGCTCATCTGGGGTCTCAGCTGCTGCAGAGCTGCCTGGGGAGGCCTGCGTGTCTGTGCAGCACATGGGGAAGAACGGTTTCAGGGTGCGCACGGAGGGCAGGACGTGTGTGACCCTCTCTTCCGCCTTCTGTTTGAGCAGAAGCTGCTTGAGGGCCAGTCTCCCAACCAGTCTGGATGCCAGAGGCCCTGGGGCCACCGGGTGGGTGGCTGCCTGGTGACTGGACCCCTGTGTTCCTTCATGCTCCACTGCTTCCCTGGCCCATGCTCTGGGGTCCTCTGGCTCACTGTCTGAAACGATGCGTGGATTCCAGCTTCGGGCAGAGGATGAAAACCAGCGACCTTGTTCTGATCCCTGGAATTCCTGGTTTGGCCAGCCAGTCGGGCTAAGCTTGGCTGTGTCTCCTGCAGTCTGCGGTCTCATACAGCTTCTGGACTGTTCTTCTTGTTCTGACCCTGCTTGTTCTCCCTCAGGCTGGGTTGGAGTAGTGTCTCTGTGCCTTGAATTCCCAGGATGACCCTCAGGTCCAGTGTGGCCTCCCTTCAGTCCTACAGCAGGGTCAGCACTGCCAGGGGCAGGGTCCCTGGGCTGAAGCGGGCCCTGCTCACCACTGCCACCTGCCGGGCCCAGCCTGCAGGAAGCTGAAGGCGCCACACCCACAGGGGTCTCTACGTGACTCCCCAGAGCCCCTAGCAAGTGTGGGTGCCTCCTGGGAGACTCGTACTGTGGGGGTCTGGGGTTGTTAGGTGGTGAGGATGCTTGCCTTTAGTGGGGTGAGCCTGTGAACAGCGTTAAGACCAAACATGGTGCTGTGAGTCCAGGAGGGTCAAGGAGGCCCTTGCAGAGAAACCGGCGTCTGGCCCAGGGCCCTTGCAGAGGGGCTCCAGCTGCAGTCGGTGTGGATCAGGGAATGAGACTGAAAGGAGAAGGGAGGGCCCAAGGCCGTCCAGCGTCTCCGGGGGGGTGGGCGCCTCCTGCCTGGCCACCTAAGTCCCCTGGGAGACTTGGGCCCTTGACCCAGAGCTCACTCCAGAGCCTGGTCCTGGGAGCCTGGGCACTCTCCTGCAAGCTGGAAGGAGCACCTCTCTGTGTCACATCCTCTCTGCTCACTGCTTTGTCCTGGGCTGAGGCTGGAGCTCAGAGCCGCAGACCAGGCCTGGAAGCTGCCCCCTGGATCGGCCCAGAGGTCTGGTGTCCTCCGGTCTGGACTGAGCCAGGCGGGAGGAGGCCGCGAGCTAATCCCCCTCTTCTCCGGCTTCTCCTAGACTTTGCAGAGTTTGTTTTCCTGGGTCTCTTCCTCACAGAGATGTCCCTGAAGATGTATGGCCTGGGGCCCAGGAGCTACTTCCGGTCCTCCTTCAACTGCTTCGATTTTGGGGTGAGTAGGCCTCCTCATCAGAGATGCCTGCTGTGGGTCCAGGTGGGCCCACTGTGTCCTGGCCTGAGAGCACACGCAGCCCGCCCCCACGACGCCATACCCAGTGTGAGCTGGGGTCTGGGGCACAGTCCCTGGGTTGGGGGCCTGATGCCCCCGCGTCGGAAAGGCAGCCTGCCGACAGGGGAGGCCTGTCCTGGTCTGGCTGGTCCTTACCGGTGCGGGTGTTGGCCGCGGGGCAGCCTCATTCCCGTCCTGACCGGTCTGAGGTCCCGAGATCAGCTCAAGCCTCTGTGGCCTCCTCCGTGCTTGGTAGGCGGTCTGTCCCGTGGAGGCTCAAGGAGGCTGTGGTCCGGACCCCATCCTGCGGGTCTGGCCTGGGCAGGCTGGACACGTGTGCCAGGTTTTCCTGGGAGGCCGGAGGGGAGCAGCGGTCCCGGCCCCTCCAGCAGCCTCTGCGGTGCGGGAGACCTGGAAGGCAGTGCTCCCGAGGCGCCCCGTGCACGAGCACAGGCCCTGGGCGCGCGGAAGCCCCTTCCCTGGGCCCTGCGGTTGGCAGGGTGCTGCCCTGGGCTGGCCCCGGAGCCCGAGGGTGGGCACTCCTGACACCCGCGCACGGCGGAGTTCTGACCTGGTGGAGGAGGGCCTGAGTGGGAAGCGGCCGTGCCTCAGCCCAGGGAGGCCTTGCCCTTCTGCAGCCTCCTCAGTAGCCAGGCAGGGAGGCTGGCCCTTGGGCAAAGGGAAGCTTCGACCTGAAACGGAGTGTGCCTTTCCCTCTCCGCGGTGCAGAGCAGCCGACAGACACGGTCCGGGAGCGTGTCGGGTCTTCACGACTCACTTCACACGTGAGTGGCTGGGGTACTGTGCGATGGGCCCAGGGCTGCCCAGCTCGTATGCAGGACAGTCCGCACTGGAGCCCAGGGCGGTGGTCGCACACTGCCACGCTGCCTGCGCTTGGGCGGGGAAGGCAGCGGCCGCCTCAGTGCTCTCGGGACACAGCACCCGTGACTGGTGGACGGCTGGGAGCAAGCCAACGCTTCTGCTCCTTTGCCTTCTTGGTTACAAAGGGAGAGAGAAAGCTTGGCGTATGTAGGCAGAGGGGACCCAGTCGGGGAGGAGCCTTCAGAGTGATGGTCATCTGGGAACCGGCTAGGTCCCAGGACAGGGAATAATTTGCATATAAGCTAACAATTACTCCAGAACTTATCAGCTTAAAACAAGTGTCTATTATCTCACAGTCCCTGAGGGTCAGGTGTCCAGGTGTGGCCTGACAGGGTGCCTGGGCCTGGGGCCCTCACGAGGTCACAGCTGAGCTGAAGCCAGGGGTGCAGCTAGCCTGAGGCTTGGTTAGGGCTGGAGGGTGACATTCAGGCCCACTGGAGACTTGAAAAGAGTGGCTTGCGATGGGTGACGGCCGTGCCCCCAGAGCCGTGGCCTCTCCGCGGGCTGCTCGCGCGTCCTCAGCACGCTGTGACTCACGGCGTGAGTGCCAGACAGAGGCCGCAGAAAGCAGCCGCAGGGCAAAGAGCTGCCCACTGTGCTGCTGTAGCTGCCAGGAGGGATCGGCAGGCCAGCCCGCCGTTCAGGGGGGCGAATGTCACCAGGGTGCGGGGCTCTGTGCGGGCCGTCCTCGGGGCTGCCTGCCACGGTCTGCTGATCCGGCTTCTTCCTGTGTGAGACACACTCACCCGCACTCCCCACGCAGTCCCAGCCTACTGCAGCATCAGCTCAGAGGCAGAATCTCACCCTCCGAATTGGACCCAGGTCTGGTTGAGGCTCCACAGTTTCTCTAGATCTTAGAGCCACGAGACGCGAGAGACAAGGTATCCAGCCCCCCGCCCTGCATACAGTGGAGGTGGGCAGGGTTAGCTGTTCTACAGCTTCCTGTTCAAAATGGGGCACTGGACATACAGAAAGGCTGGTGGAGTCCAGCAAACATTGGAAAAATCCCTGGTTAGTTCTCAGGTCTAGGAACCCCCTGGGTCCCCTTTCCTAGTTCTAGTCCAGGTGCCCCCTGGGGCCCCTTTCCTGCTTCCTGGCCTGGGAGCCCTCTGAGTCTTCTTTCTTAGTTCTAGATCTGGGCGCCCGCTGATTCCCCTTTTCTAGTTCTTGGTCTGGGATCCTCTGGTCCGCTTTCCTAGTTCTAGGTCTGAAATCCCCCTGCTCTCCTTTCTGAGTTCTAGGTCTGGGACTGAAACCATTTACCTCAGATTGGGACTTGAACCCAAGTGCCAGACTCAAACCCAACCAAAACCCACAGTACCTGGTTTCAGGACCTAATGGAGCTCAGGTTCTTGATGTCTCATCAGAGAAAGAATTCAGTGAGAGACAAAGTGATAGGCAAGAAGTGGGTTTTTGCTCAGGTTCAGAGAGAAACACACTCTACAGACAGTGTGGCCCATCGCAAGGGTGAGTGTGCCCACGAAAAGTGGTGTGGTCAGTTTTTAGAGGCTGGGTAATTTCATGTGCTAATGGGTGGGAGAATCATTCCAACTATTTTTGGGGAGGAGCGGAGACTCCCAGGGTCCGGGCGCCGCCGCCCTCGGCCTCTCAGCAGCTTTGGGGCCGCGGCACCTCTGGCTGTGCCACCCACCTGCTGATTGGAGGCCAAGGCTTAGTCTTGTCTGACTCCTTGGTCCCATTTGACTCTAATTGGTTTCTGTTGTGTCCATGAGCTATGCCATTCTTTCAAAAGTTGTGCCAGCCCCTCTCCCTCCTGTTACTGGGCGCCCCCGGTCCCCGTTCCTAGTTCTAGATCTGGGCGCCCCCGGTCCCCTTTCCTAGTTCTATTCCTGGGTGCCCCCTGCTCCCCTTTCCTAGTTAGGTCTGGGAGCCCCTGGTCCCCTTTCCTAGTTAGGTCTGGGCTCCCCCTGGTCCCCTTTCCTACTTCTAGGTCTGGGAGCCCCTGCTCCCCTTTCCTAGTTAGGTCTGGGCGCCCCTGGTCCCCTTTCCTAGTTAGGTCTGGGAGCCCCTGCTCCCCTTTCCTAGTTAGGTCTGGGCTCCCCCTGGTCCCCTTTCCTAGTTAGGTCTGGGAGCCCCTGCTCCCCTTTCCTAGTTAGGTCTGGGCTCCCCCTGCTCCCCTTTCCTACTTCTAGGTCTGGGAGCCCCCGGTCCCCTTTCCTAGTTAGGTCTGGGAGCCCCTGCTCCCCTTTCCTAGTTAGGTCTGGGTGCCCCTGGTCCCCTTTCCTAGTAGGTCTGGGAGCCCCTGCTCCCCTTTCCTAGTTAGGTCTGGGCTCCCCCTGCTCCCCTTTCCTAGTTAGGTCTGGGAGCCCCTGGTCCCCTTTCCTAGTTAGGTCTGGGCTCCCCCTGCTCCCCTTTCCTAGTTAGGTCTGGGCTCCCCCTGGTCCCCTTTCCTACTTCTAGGTCTGGGAGCCCCTGGTCCCCTTTCCTAGTTAGGTCTGGGCTCCCCCGGTCCCCTTTCCTAGTTAGGTCTGGGCTCCCCCGGTCCTCTTTCCTAGTTAGGTCTGGGCTCCCCCTGGTCCCCTTTCCTACTTCTAGGTCTGGGAGCCCCTGGTCCCCTTTCCTAGTTAGGTCTGGGCACCCCCGGTCCCCTTTCCTAGTTAGGTCTGGGCTCCCCCCGGTCCCCTTTCCTAGTTAGGTCTGGGCTCCCCCTGCTCCCCTTTCCTAGTTAGGTCTGGGCTCCCCCTGCTCCCCTTTCCTAGTTAGGTCTGGGCTCCCCCTGCTCCCCTTTCCTACTTCTAGGTCTGGGAGCCCCTGGTCTTCTTTCCTTAAAAGTGGTAAGCATTCTAGCTGAGGTTTCTGGACCCGCTTCATATTTCGTGGAATTTGGGGAGTCCAAAAGCCCCATTCTGTTCTCTGCACTTTGGCCCTAGCTGGTGGTGCTTCTGTGCGTCCAACCCTTTAGCGTGCAGTGGGATGTGTCTTCCTGTGTTTCCCCCTGTTGGACGGAAGCTGTGCCTATAGCGCTATTAGAGATCAGCCTCCTTGGCCTGAGCTGCTGCATAGATGGCCAAGGTCAACACCCTGCTACGTCCTGGAGAGGAAAGGACTTGTGGGGCCCATTTGGAGTCTCACCTTATATCCCCTTGAAAGGCTAGAAAGTTGCGGAATGTGCTCCGAGACCCACCTTCATCTTTTGGGATGTCGCATACCTGACACTGTTGTGCTCTTGGCTTCATTTTTAGACCACATCATCTCTCTCTTTTTAAAAAGGTTATTTATTTTAATTGAAGGATAATTGTTTCACAATATTGTGTTTGTTTCTTCCACACATCAACACGAATCAGCTGTAAGTAGACATGTGTCCCATTCCTCTTGCACCTCCATCCCACCTCCCACCCTGTCCCGCCCCTCTGGTTGTCACAGAGCCCCAGTCTGAGTTCCCCGAGTCATACAGCAAACCCCACTGGCTGTTTTGCATATGGGAACGTACATGCTGCCATTCTACTCTCCGCACACGACACCCTCTCCTTCCTGCCACCCTGCCCCATGTTCATGTTGTTCAGTCACTCAGTCATGTCTGACTCTTTGTGACCCCATGGACTCCAGCACCAGGCTTTCCTGTCCTTCACTGTCTCCCAGGGTTTTCTCAAACTCATGTCTGTTGAGTTGATGATAACATCCAACCATCTCATTCTCTGTTTCCCCCTTCTGCCCTTGATCTTTCCCAGAATCAGGATCTTTTCCAACGATTCAGCTCTTCACATCAGGTGGCCAAAGTATTAAAGCTTCAGCTTCAGCATCAGTCCTTCCAATGAATATTCAGGGTTGATTTCCTTTAGGATTGACTGGTTTGATTTCCTTGCTGTCCAAGGGGCTCTCAAGAGTATTCTCCAGCACCACAGTTGAAAAGCATCAGTTATTTAAAGCTCAGCCTTCTTTACAGTTCAGCTCTCACACCCATGCATGACCACTGGAAAACCATAGCTTTGGGTTAGTTGGCAAGTGATCTGCTTTTTAATATGCTCTCTAGGTTTGTCATAGCTTTTCTTCCAGGGAGCAAGCGTCTTTTAATTTAATGGCTGCAGTCCCCATCTGCAGGACCTCCCTGATAGCTCAGTTAGTAAAGAATCCATCTGCAATGCAGGAGACTGTGGTTCGATTCCTGGGTTAGGAAGATCTGCTGGAGAAGGGATAGGCTACTCACTCCAGCTTTCTTGGGCTTCCCTTGACTCAGCTGGTAAAGAATCTGCCTTGTGGGAAACCTGGGTTCGAGCTCTGGGTTTGGAAGATCCCCTGAATAAGGGAAAGGTTGCCCACTCCATATTCTGGCCTGGAGAATTCCATGGACTGTATAGTTCATGGGGTTGCAAAGAGTTGAGCATGACTGAGCAACTTTGACTTGCACCATCTGCAGTGATTTCGGAGCCCAAGAAAAAAAGTCTGTCACTGTTTGCATTTTTTCCCCCATCTATTTGCCATGAAGTGATGGGACTGGATGCCATGATCTTTGCTGTTTGAATGCTGAGTTTTAAGCCAGGTTTTCACTCCTCTTTTTCACTTTCATCACAAGGCTCATTAGTTCCTCTTCGCTTTCTGTCATTTGTGCTCATTTCACATGCTGGCAAGATAATGCTCAAAACCCTTCAAGCTAGGCTTCAACAGGATGTGAACCAAGAACTTCTAAATACACAAGCTGACTTTAGAACAGGCAGAGGATCCAGAGGTCAAACTGGCAGCATCCACTGGGTCAGAAACATACCTGCCTCACTGACTGCCAGTCAGCTCAGTCAGTCGCTGAGTCGTGTCCGGCTCTGTGCAACCCCGTGGACGGCAGCACCCCAGGCTTCCCTGCCTTCATCGATTCTTGGAGCCTACTCAAACTCACGTCCATAGCGTTGGTGATGACATCCAACCATCTCATCTCTGTCGTCCCCTTCTCCTCCTGCCTTCAATCTTTCCCAGCATCAGGATCTTTTCCAATGAGTCAGTTCTTCACATCAGGTGACCAAAGTATTGGAATTTCAGCTTCAGCATCAGTCCTTCCAATGAATATCCAGGACCGATCTCCTTTAGGATGGACTGGTTGGATCTCCTTGCAGGCCAAGGGACTCTCAAGAGTCTTCTCCAACACCACAGTTCAAAAGCATCAATTCTTCAGTGCTCAGCTTTCCTTATGGTCCAACTCTCACATCTATACATGACCACTGGAAAAACCATAGCTTTGACTAGACAGACCTTTGTTGGCAAAGTAATGGTTCTGCTTTATAATATGCTGTCTAGGTTGGTCATTGACTATGGTAAAGCCTTTGACTGTGTGGATCACAACAATCGTGGAAAATTCTTAAAGAGATGAGAATATCAGACTACTTTACCTGCCTCCTGAGAAATCTGTATGCAGATCAAGATGCAACAGTTAGAATCCGACACGGAAACATAGACTGTTTCAAAATTGGGAAGGATACATCAAGGCTGTGTATTGTCACTCTGCTTATTTAACGTATATGCAGAGGGTGGTGGTTTAGTCACCAAGTCTTGTCTGACTCTTGCAAGCCCATGGACTGTAGCCCACCAGGCTCCTCTGTCCGTGGGATTTCCCAGGCAAGAATACTGGAGTGGGTTGCCATTTCCTTCTCCACATGTGTAGCGTACATCGTGCAGAATGCTGGGTTGGAGGAATCAGGCTGGAATGAAGCTTGCTGGGGAACTGACAGCCTCAGGTGGGCGATGGCACAGCGCCCTTCGGTCTGCTCTCTGTCTGCACTGCCGCTGCTGCCCGGCAGACGGCTCATCAGTGCCGGCTCTCTAGGTTCTAGTTACGCTTGTATTAATATAGGATATTTTTCTCTTTCTGACTTACTTCATTCCGTATAATAGGCTCTCGATTCATCCGCCTCGTTAGCACTGACTCAAATGGCATGCCGTCTCTAGGCGAGGCAGAGGCCGAGCAGGTTCCAAACTAGCCTCGTGTGGCCGAGCTTTGCCTAGCGGCGCTTCCCTCAGCCCCCTCCTCTCGGCTGGGTGGACCAGGGGCAGCACACGCGGCGCCCGGCCAGAGCTCCAGCGCGGGGGGGCGCATCCCCTGCTGTCCGTGTGGCTGTGGCCCCGTGGGGTCCCTGCCCGCTCCCCTCTAGCCTCCCGTGACCCCTCGCCCTGCTGCAGACCTTGCCTGCAGTCTTCAGAGTCGGAGTCCTTGAAGGAATGGGATCAGAGTGGGCGAGGCGCTCACTCACGTGCTGCTCCGAGCCGCCTCCTGACTCCAGAGCCACTCCCACCTCGGGCTTTCTAGTTCAGCAGCACTGTGCGCCTGCTTCCAGAGTTGATGCTGACTTCCCTTTCTGGTATCAGTTTTCCCCCAGGGTTTGGTGCCTTAAAGCAGCCAGCGTCTGTCCTCTCATTCTGGCGGGTTGGCAGTCGGGCTGTGGCTCATTGGGTCCCTCACGAGGTTCAGCTTGTGCTCGTGGCTGCTGACAGACCTCAGGAAGACATTCCCCAGGCCCCTCTGGTGGCTGCTGGTCACGTGGGCCTCTGCTCAGGCTGCCCCCCTGTCCGAAGAGGGCTGAGGGCACCAACGCAAAGCCCCGGTCTTCCTGTGACTCTCGGAGGTGCCATCCCGTGGCGTTTGTTGGGCTCTGTTTGCTAAACTGGCTCACTAGGTCCAACCTGCCTTCCAGGGGACAGGGGTGGACGAGGGGGTGAACCCAGGCAGTGGGACCGTTGGAGGCCACCTGAAAGGCCACCTACATTAAAAACCAACGTGAGCCAATTTTGAGGATTAATGTAAAATAGGAGCTATATTGGGAGACTGACAATGGGAAGAAAGTAGATTTAGAAAATGACAGCGTTCAACCCTGGGGACGTGTGATGCTGAGAAAAATTGGTGGTGATGGTTGGAGTGCCAAGGGCAGACGTGACAAGCTCGTCCCATTTGCTGCTTTGTAGGGTCAAAGCGGCGCAGCAGCTGTGGGTAGGCCTGAAGCCCTCCGAGTGGTGTGCTGTATCCAGGCTGGGGAGGCAGGCAGTGGAAGGCTGTGCGTTTGGGTGACTTGGAGCTGGTGCCACCGGCACAGCAGGCGCGCAGGCGGGGACCAGCGTCGGCCCGCGGAGGCCCCTGTCCCTGGGCCCAGCGTCGGCCCGCGGAGGCCCCTGTCCCTGGGCCCAGCGTCGGCCCGCGGAGGCCCCTGTCCCTGATCAGTCACTGTTTGTCAGGCTTGGTGAGGATGTTGATGTCAAGCCGATCGTGTTTGTAGTTGGTATGAAATGGGTGGAAGTGACTCAAACCTTGGGTGATGAGTGAGCCACACGGCAAAGTGGAATTTAGGAGACTGATGTTCACAGAGCAGTTCTCCACACCAGCTGCAGAAGCCAGGTTAGCAGGAGTAAGGATTAACCACACGCGTGAAAAGCAGACAGCACTCACGCTGACCGTGGTGTGCCCAGCAAGGTGCAGTGCCAGGGAGGGAACTCTGTCTGGGCACCATTGGCAAGGGATCTGCTGTGCTCCAGCCCCACTGCTCTGTCCTTTTTGAGTGCCTTGCACCAGACACACTGATCCTGGGAGTGACTCTTGCCCACAAGTCCCAGTCCACCAGTGTGGTCAGTGATCGGGGTGACCCTTGGTGAAACAAGAGGGCAGGCTAGTCCCTGTCTGTCCTTGGTGGCACTTGCTGGCCCCTAATATTCAGGGGAAGACAACATACAGTTATGAACTGAACATCTTGGAGGGGACAAGACCAAGCAGGGGATATTACAAGGGAGCTGAGTCTGCTGGTCTGTGTGGACACAGCCTAACAGTCAAGGCTGTTTGAGCGGTTTGCTGGCCCAGAGGGGTCACCTGGCTGTGATAAACCACAGGGGAGGCATGCATAAGGAGTCTTTAAGATTTGCCTCGAAACCTGCAGGCCAGACCTGCTCTGTGTCCTGTGTCCTCCTGGTGTGTCTGGGGAGGGACGGGCACTGCCTGTGGCTCCCAGAGGCTGCAGGAGCCCCATGGGAGGCCCCTGCCTCATGTCGACTTATCTGGCTTGCGCTTCGGACGGGGAGCCAGGGCCGATGCTTCCGGAGGGACGTGGCCACAGCCTGTCTGGCCGACCCTGTCTCTGTTGCAGGTCATTGTGGGGAGCATTTTTGAAGTGGTCTGGGCGGCCATCAAGCCAGGAACCTCCTTCGGCATCAGTGTGCTGCGGGCGCTGCGGCTGCTGAGAATCTTCAAAGTCACCAAGTATGTCGTCCATGTGCTGGTGGAGGCGGTGGTTCCTGCCGTGTGCTCCGGAGTGGGGGCAGGGGATTCCTGTTGTCCGTGTGCTCTGGNCCTGTGCTCCCAGGGGGATTCCCTGTGCTCCGGGGTTGCGGGGGGGGGGATTCCCTGTGCTCGGGGGTTGCAGGATTCCCTGTGCTCCGGGGTTGCGGGGGGGATTCCCTGTGCTCCGGGGGTCTGTCCGCGGGGCTGTTTTCAGCCTCAGCACTGCCCCAGCATTTATGGCTTTTTCATTAGCTTGTTCCCCACAGTTTCACACTGGCTCCTGTCTTGAAACCCACAAGCCCATCTTTCAACCTCAGAGGGTGACTGTTCCCTAGTTAATGGAGAAAACAGAGGTTATCAGATAGAGGTTTCCTGTCTTGCTGCCCCCAAGTTTGCTTACCTGCCTTGTGGCCACTGTCCTGGCCCCAGCGGGACTCTGACCTTCTGACCTGAACTCCCAGGCCTGCCTTTTCCACTCAGGGCTGACCCTGCCAGCCATCCTCAGTGACAGGACGTGGCCCTGACCGTGTGTTCAGGTTCATCCCACTTGGCTCCACAGCCCTGGAGGAAGGTTGCTCCCTTCTGCCCATGAGGGGGCTGAGCCTCCCCTTCTCTGCTGGAGCAGCGGTGGGAGGGGGCTGCTCCCGTCCACAGCTGTCACGGCAGCAGCAGAGCTGCCCTTACCCTGCTGGCTGTGGGCACAGTGACTCCACCGTGGGCCCCGAGCCACCCTGAGGCTCTGAGGCTCTCAGTCCAGGGCGCCTGGAGCAGGTGCCCACCCGTGCCCAGCTCATGACAGCTGCGGGACGGCCCAGACTGAGCCGATGCAGGCGGCCTGCTTCCAGGCACCTTCAGCGGCTCCTCAGCCTCCTGGGGAGGCTGGACTAGATCTTTTCTAGCCTGCTTCAAATCCACACCTGAGGCCGTTCAAAGTCAGGGTGGTGAAATGCCAAGAGTCTTGGACAGGACTCCTGTCTGGCTTGGCCCACAGATGCTTCTGGGTGCTCCCGCCGCCTGCCCTGCGTCCTCCGCTGCTTCCGCGGGAGCAGGGCTCCAGGAGGTGGCCCGGTGCTGCCTGCTTAGCAGCTCTGTTTCCTCCTGGAAAGTGGGTGGCTCTTGTCCTGACCTAGACCCTGCCCATCAGGAGAAGGCTTTCTGGAGTCTTCTAGCCTATCTCTTATTAACCCTCATGCACCCAGTAAGAGAGTAGTGGGTCTCTGTGACACAGCCCTGGGGACGAGGGCGCAGGGATGTCCCAGGCCTCTCCCCAGGCCAGGGCGGAGGACAGCAAGTGCTAAGGCAGAGAGGCACGTGGCGTGTCTCCCTGGGGCTTGGGCTGTCTTGGGGTTGCAGCTGGAGGGATCCATTACATAGCAAGACCACAGCAAGACTTATCTGCAGACTGCAGGGGGCCTGTGAGGCACAGGGGTTCAGCTGAATGAGAGGGCCATGGTCTCTGGGCCCCAGGAGTGTTTGAGGGGTGGGCTGGAGGGGTGTTGAGCCTGGAGGGCCGCTCCGCGCAACGTGGCTTGGGCCCTGGGGGGCACCCGAGCCCAGCCTGCTTTGCTGAGGGCGGTGGTGCTGGTGGATGCTCCAGTGCGGCCCCTTCTCCTGCACGGCTAGGACACACAGCTGCGGCCCTCACTTCCTGCATGCTGGCCTAGGGGAGCTGAGGGATGCAGGCAGGTGTAGCTGCAGAGGAGGGAGACTGGAGGGCCGGTGTGGGAGGTGCGCGTGAGCCCAGCTCTGAATGTGCAGCCTCTGCCGTCACCCTGGGCCGGGTGGTGGGCTGCGGTGCAGAGCGGGGTGTGGGCCCCTGGAGACAGTGCGTGTGGGGCCCTCAGGGCAGGGGGTGCCAGCAGCCGCAGGCGGGGCCCTCGGGGTCCCGGTGTCCTGGCGCGCTCAGGCCAGGCCCCCCACAGGTACTGGAGCTCCCTGCGGAACCTGGTGGTGTCCCTGCTCAACTCCATGAAGTCCATCGTCAGCCTGCTCTTCCTGCTCTTCCTCTTCATCGTGGTCTTCGCTCTGCTGGGCATGCAGCTCTTCGGGGGGCAGTAAGTGAGGCCGGCCCCCCTGGGGGCAGGGCCAGGGGACAGTGCTGCTGGGCTCCCACTCTGCTTCCCCCACGAAGGCCCCAGGAAGGGCTGCTGGCCCAGACACAGCCTCCAGGTGCCAGCCCTCCTGGGCCCAGTGGACCTGCCTCTGTCTGTCCAAGACCCTTGTTCTTCTCAGGTTCAACTTCCAGGACGAGACTCCGACAACCAACTTTGACACCTTCCCTGCCGCCATCCTCACCGTCTTCCAGGTAAGGCTCCCGGCTCTGGACTAAGTCGTGGCTGCGGGGCTTTGTGGGCATGGGGGAGGCAGCCTGCCATCAGCCCCTCAGTGCCTGAGAGGTCACAGGCACAGCGAGCCTCTGATGTCAGGCTCCGGTTGGGACCCGGCTTGGGAGCGAGCCTTCCAGGGGCAGGTGGATGCCCCAGGAGGCCCTGGCTTCAGTCGTCGCTTAACTCTCTGCCGGAGACCTGGAACTGATTACAGCTGTCTTTGTCCTTTGCAAACACAGTGGAAAGCCGTCCCCAGGCTTCTCCCTCCAGGGGCTTGGCCCAGCAGCCCCTCAGCTCTCCTTGTATCTGAACACACACTCCCCGCAGCCCCAGGGGGCACGTAGGCCGGGGCCCCCTCTTGGTGGGTTCTGTTTCCCTCCTGAGAGCTCTCTTGGTCGAGCTCTCTCCTCATCACAGAGCTGTGGCTCCCTTGCGCCTCCACGACGGGCCTCCTCCATGTGATAAGGCGAGCATCTCTGTCCCACACAGTGCCCTTGGCCACGTCTGAGACCGGGCAGGACCAGGGCGGGGTGGGGGGTGCTCATGATGGAGCTTCGAGAAGCCGCCACACCACTGGCACCCTGGCCAGGGGCCTGCTGCCCTCAGCCACTGCCGGAGCCACGGCGAGCGTGAGGAGCAGGGACCTCGTGGCCCCTCTCTCAAAGGAAGGGACTTCCAGCCGACCGATTGAACCGCTTGCTGGTGGAGTGACTCAGTGTGGTGGTTTCACCCCCTGATATGGGCGAGCCCTGCAGCTGCTCCGCCCCCAGGGACAGTGGGTAGAGCCCTCTCCTTCCAGAGGGCCGTCCTCTCCCGGCCTGACAGGACCCAGACCCTGCACTGCCACCGCCCACTCCCCGCCTGACCCACCTCAAGTCCTCTGAGTTCAAAGGGCTGGGGTGCCTGTGAGCACTGCCTTTCTTGCCTAAGTCTCTGTCAGGGCGTCCACAGATGACTCAGAGCACTGTCTAGCCATTTAAGGTGGCTGAGAGAGTAGTCAGGGCTGGAGGAGGCCGAGCAGATCGCCAGGGACGGGCATGTTACGCCCTCAGGATGGCACCGGGCCAATGGCCTGAGCTCCCAGCGTGGAGCCCCTGCTCTGAATGGGGTTGGAGAGGGCACAGGGGGGTGGGGTGGAGCGGGAGGGCAGCTTGGACTCCACTCCCAGTGAGGCTGACCCCGTGGAAGAGCGCCGCCCGCGCCCACAGGTGGAGGGGATCCGCCCCCAAGACACGGAAACAGCAGGCGAATGCAGGCGCCTTCAACCCTCGGATGGCTAGCGGTTAAGGAAGAGAGGCACCTCAGAACCAAGAACATCAGGTTAATATGACAATGACTGACAATCCTGGAAGCGAAACTACAGCTACTTAAACAAACAGAGGGTGGGCCGCACACTGATGTGGTCCCGGTGAGAATGGGGAGCTGGCGGGCGCGGGGCGTGAGCCCACTGCGGCCCAGAGGCGTCGAGAAGGCGCCAGCCGCCCTCCAGAAGGGGCCGAGGCCTGGACACTGCCCAGTAAAGAGAAGATCTTAGAATCTGTTGTAGAAGGAAGGATTTCCTGTGAAGAATGCCAGTCTGATGGCAGGAGGTTGGGGAAAAGTAACTAAAATTCTGGACAGCCCCTGTTGCTCTAGAAGAGAGTGCGATCTGAGGTGGGGGAGGCCCACCCAGGAGTCGCCGGGAGCCGCAGCTGACTGCTGGGAGCACTGCAGGCGGGGTGCAGCAATCCAGGGAGAAGCAGAAAACCCAGACGGCTTCAGAAATGGGATAATCCGCGAACAGTAATTGAAAAATCTACTTATCCTGGCCACCACGCTGACAGTTTAACAAATGAATTCTGCCAGCTGTGTAAGAACGGTTACTCCAGTTTTATACAGATGACTCCAGAGAAGATAAAAAGGAGATACCCACCCTTTATGAAACTGGACTAATTCTGATATGAAAATGCCAGACAAAGACAATATGAGAGAAGAAAGATATATATGTTACCGTCCCACAGAGAGAGACAAGACACCCTGAAGGAAATAAGAAGCGGTCCAACCTGGCTGTCCTTACAGGGTATCTTTATGAGCAGCTTGAATCCACCCTAGAAATGCACAATGACTTAGCATTAGAAAGTCTGTCACTGCAACTCATCATCTTAACAGACTGAAGAAGGAAAAGAGTGTACCATCAGAAAGAGCATCTGAGCTCCAGAATATACCATCAGAAAGAGCATCTGAGCTCCAGAATGTACGACTGGAAAGAGCATCTGAGCTCCAGAGTGTACCATCAGGAAGAGCATCTGAGCTCCAGCAAAAGCACAGCCAAGCACCAGAGTGGGGAGCAGACGGAATGAGATGAGCAAACTGTGTTAATTGTGGAAGCTGGGTGATGAGTGTGTGGGGCTGCATCACACCCTGTACTCTGTGTGTATCTGATAAAACCCAGCACTTTTCCAGACAGAAGCTCTTAGCAGACTGTGCCAGTATCAGTGGTCTTGGTGCACTAGAATAAGAAAAAGATGAAATAAAATTTCTCAGGATTGCCAAGGAAGAAATAAAAATGTCATTATTCACAGATGAAATATTTATGTATTCAGAACACTTGTGTTGTCGCTGCAGATGGTGTGGGACAGTTTGGTTATCCATAGAGTAAAAAAGGAAGTTGGATTTCCACCTCGTAGCAGATTTGAAAATCAGCTCAGATGAATTAAGACATAAATGTGAAAAGCAAATTTCAAATTTTAGAATGTAAAGGAGAGCACTGTTCCTAACTGAGGGCCTTCTTAAGGAAGAGATAAAAATGCACAGATCATAAATGAAACCTTTGGAAAATCTGACGATTGAAATACAAATTTCTGCATCCAAAAATTACCCTGGAATGTCAGAAAAGTCATAGGCTGGAGCAGATATTTCCACAGCATCAGCCAATAAACAGCGACCAGAATAAATAACCAGCAACCAGAACGAGGGCTTCCCACCTGCTGATGCAGGAGACTCGAGACGCAGCTTCCTTCTGCGGGTTGGGAGGACCTCCTGGAGTAGGAAGCGACAACCCGCTCCGATATTCTTGCTGGAAAATTCCATGGGCAGAGGAGTGTGGCGGGCTACAGTCCATGGGCTAAAAAAAGCCAGACATGATTGAACAATTGAGCAGAGTAATCAAAGTAAATAAAAATTTCCACAAATCAGAAAGGGAAAATAGCAGCATGAACATGCAGCAGGAAAGGGCAAAGTGTGTAAGAAGGAACTCAGGATGGGAAAGTGGGCTGGAGAGCAGACCTGTAAAAGCCGTCAGCTGTTACTTGTGGTCAGGGAAATGCAAATGAAACCCACCTCTCAGTGCAGCTGAAATTAAGAGACCTAACAGTCTCAAGTTTTAGAGACAGTGAACGTGAAGGTCGCTCAGTCGTGTCTAACTCTTTGTGACCCCCATGGGCTGGCTATACAGTCCATAGAATTCTCCAGGCCAGAATACTGCTGTGGGTAGCCTTTTCCTTCTCCAGGGGATCTTCCCAACCAGGGATTGAACCCCGGTCTCCCACATTGCAGGTGGATTCTTTACCAGCTGAGCCACAAGGGAAGCCCCAAGGTATAGAGAGGATGTGGAGAAGTGAGGATTCCCTTGTAGTGTTGGTGGGTTGATAGAAGTTTGAAATACAAATCACTTTGGAAACTAATGTCAGGTATCTAACCCACTGGCACTCACGTGAAAGTAGTTCCTGTTGCGGGTACATGCCCTGGACGGTCCCTGGCCAAATGCACGGAGGCCTGCGAGAGCACCGAGGCAGCGTCACATACGGTAGTGAAGCCCTGGGAACCTCTTCACTGCTCATCCTCAGGAGAGTGATAAGAAGAGTGTGTTCTTCCTGGGCAGCAGGACCATGAATGAATGACCTGGAATCAGCTATATTAACATGGATCAGGAGCAATGTTAATCGGAAGAAAGCAGGATTCAGAATAATGCAAATCACATGATACTTTTAAATTAACTTTTAAAATTGAAGCAGAGTTGATTTACAGGGTTATGTTAATTTCTGCTGTATAGGAAAGTGACTCAGTTATGCATGTACATACGTATATATATTCTTTTTTCCATTCTTTCTCATTATGGTTTAGCATATGATACTATTTAAATAAGGATGAAAGCATCTTGTTTCCAAACATACTGTGTAACAGTATTGTTTATGGTATATATACAAGTAGAAGTAGAACAGCCTGCATGGGAATGATTAACACCAAAGTCAGGGCTAAGTGGGTTTGGGGAGAGGAGGAATGAGACTGAGGATTTCTACTCAAGGACCTTCAGGTGCATTTTTTTTTATATTAGCTTTTTAAATTTTTTTCCATATTACCTTATACATTGCTGTTAGCCATGAGGTAATGCAAAGCAAATATTGAATGCTTTTATTTTTTTAAACTTTTTTGTATTTTAAAAAATTTATTAATTTTTAATTTAAGGCTATTTGCTTTACAATATTGGTTTGATTTCTGCCATACCTCAGCATGAATTAGCCATTGGTGTACATATGTCCCTTCCCTCTTTAATCCCCTTCCCCTTGAGCTACATTTTAATGTTTTATTTCTTAAGCTGGGAGTAGGTACACAGGGCTTTAAATATTATTCATTGTACCTTTCTGAATGTGTGAAATAATACATACTTTAAAATTAAATGAATACAAAAGATAAACTGCTGCTGCTGCTAAGTCGCTTCAGTTGTGTCTAACACTGTGTGACCCCATAGACGGCAGCCCACCAGGCTCCCCTGTCCCTGAGATTCTCCAGGCAAGAACACTGGAGTGGGTTGCCATTTCCTTCTCCAATGCATGGAAGTGAAAAGTGAAAGTGAAGTCGCTCAGTCGTGTCCAACTCTTTGCGACCCCATGGACTGCAGCCTACCACGCTCCTCCGTCCATGGGATTCTCCAGGCAAGAGTACTGGAGTGGGGTGCCATCGCCTTCTCTGAAAAGATAAACTAAGTTAACATTAACCAAGAGAAAGCTGGTGTAATAGTAACATCAGTCAAAATAGAAGGTGAAAAAAGCTTCAGTAAAAAGAAGAAACTACATTTGCATAACAACAAAGGGAAGATTCAGTGTAAGAACATGGCTCCCCAAAGCAAAGAGTGAGAGAATTACAAAGAGAAAGAAAAAGCCCACTCTCTTTTCAGGGATATGTGTTTCCAGCAAACTGAGGATGAAGCCGATGAGATTAGAAAGGATGTCAGCTGACGCCTACAAGAACCTGCAGGGCAGATAGTGGATAAGATGCTCCTTCGGGGCACAGAGAGCTTCCACAGAAACGGATCACTTGCTAAGTCACTCAGGAAGTCCCTACAAGCACTAAAGAACTGCTCTCCTACAGTGAACGTGCTTCTTATAAAAAACAAGTTTTACTTATTTATTTAAGGTTTGGCCACACTCTGTGACATGTGGGATCATATTTCCCTGTCCAGGGACCGAATCTGCACCCCCTGGATTAGAACGTGGCGTCTTAACCACTGCACCACCAGGGAAGTCCCAGAGCACCCCCCTTGGCATTCCTTAAATAAATAGAAACCACCAGTAAACAATCACATAAACTCGTCCCCATATTTGAAAGCTGAGGGATTGTGTTGAAGAAGACATCACAGTGGATACTACAGAATACTTAGAACTGAATAATAATTAGCAAAACTTAGAGGATGAGTTTGAAGCAATGCTTAGAGAAAAATTTAGAATCTTAGAAGCAACTATCAAAATAAGAAAATGACTAAAAGTAAGAGAATGGCTGAAAATAAATATGTTAAATACTCGTCTTAAAAAAAAAAAGAATAATAGAGTAAACCAAAGAGAAACTGAAAGCAGGAAAAAGATAATGCTAAGAGCAGATGTTAGTGAAACAAAACTGACATACCAAGATAACAAAATCTCAAAAAGTCCATTATCAGAAAATGCATGGGCGTTCAGTCATGTCTGACTCTTTGCGACCTATTGGACTATAGCCCTCTGAGGGCTACAGATGTGTGTCCTTCAGGGATGGCAGCACCAGGCATTTCTGGGTTGGTGTCTCAAAGTGTCTTCAGTGTGTGACAGGCATCCTGGAGGCCTGTGTTAGGACAGTAAGTGTCAGAAGGTCAGATTCCATCTGAGCCTCCTGGGTGCACTTCAGAGCTCTCTCCCTCCATAGCTCTGTGAGTCAGGGGCTTTGTTTTGTCCACGGATGAGCACAACTGCCTGAAGGTTGCCTGGCACACAACAGGCACTCTGTTTGCTCCATGAAGATAGATGCAAGTAGTCTGAGATAAAGTATTCAAAAGTCAAATCCAATTCTGTATAAAGTAGAACCTCATAGCTAAACTGCACTTATCTCAGTAATGTAGTAATTTGTCAATGTAATTTCCTGATCAGTATGTGTTAAAGAGAAAAATAAGCATATCAATAGATGTATAAAGTAAAACATTGACATTATGATGAGAAACATGTTCTACAAAGAACTTAAAATACTAAGGACTCAATGACAAAAAAAGCAACCCCAAACAAACCCACAGCTAGGTGGGATAGCTAATATGGATGAGCTTCCGTTTTGAAGGGACAGAAATGTTCTAAAATTGACTGTGGTAGTGGTTGCATATATGTGTGAATGTACCAAAAACCACTGAACTGTACACTTTAAATGACTGATTTATGTGATATGTTAACTCTCTTAATTTCTGCTAAGAATCTCTTAGAAGAAATGAAGTAGCCCTCATAGTCAACAAAAGAGTCCAAAATGCAGTACTTGGATGCTATCTCAAAAATGCCAGAATGATCTCTGTTTGTTTCCAAGGCAAGCCATTCAATATCACAGTAATCCAAGTCTACGCTCAATCCCTAATGCCGAAGAAGCTGAAGTTGAACATTTCTATGATGACCTACAAGACCTTCTAGAACTAACACCAATAAAAGATGTCCTTTTCATCATAGGGGACTGGAATGCAAAAGCAGGAAGTCAAGAGATACCTGGAGTGACAGGCAAGTTTGGCCTTGGAGTACAGAGTGAAGCAGGACAAAGGCTAACAGAGTTTTGCCAGAGAGCACACTGGTCACAGCAAACACCCTCTTCCAACAGCACACGATATGACTCTACACATGGACATCACCAGGTGGCCAACACCGAAATCAGATTGATTATATTCTTCACAGCCAAAGGTGGAAAAGCTCTATATAGTCAGCAAAAACAAGACTGGGAGATGACTGTGGCTCAGATCATGAACTCCTATTGCCAAATGCAGACTTAAATGAAGAAAGTAGGGAAAACCAGTAGACCATTCATGTATGGCCTAAATCAAAGTGGAAGTAACAAATAGATTCAAGGGATTAGATCTGATAGACAGAGTGCCTGAAGAACCTTGGACAGAGGTTCGTGACATTGTACAGGAGGCCGTCCGTGATCAAGACCATCCCCAAGGAAAAGAAATACAAAAAGGCAAAATGGTTGTTTGAGGAGGCCTTACAAATAACTGAGAAAAGAAGAAAAGTGAAAGGCAGAGGAGAAAAGGAAAGATAGTTTCATCTGAATGCAGAGTTCCAAAGAACAGCGAGGAGAAACAAGAAAGCCTTCCTCAGCGATCAGTGCAAAGAAATAGAGGAAAAGAACAGAATGGGAAAGACTAGAGATCCCTTCAAGAAAACTAGATATACCAAGGGAACATTTCATGCAAAGATAGGCACAATAAAGGACAGAAATGGTATGGACCTAATGGAAGCAGAAGATATTAAGAAGAGGTGGCAGGAATACACAGAAGAACTGTACAAAAAAGTATCTTCATGACTCAGATAACCATGATACTGTGATCACTCACCTAGAGCCAGACATCCTGGAGTCCAAAGTCAAGTGGGCCTTAGGAAGCATCACTACGAACAAAGCTAGTGGAAGTGATAGAATTCCAGCTGAACTATTACAAGTCCTAAGAGATTATGCTGTTAAAGTGCTGCACTCAACACGGCAGCAAATTTGGGAAACTCAGCAGTGTCCACAGGACTGAAAAAGGTCAGTTTTCATTCCAATCCCAAAGAGAGGGAATGCCAAAGAATGTTCTAACTACCACACAATTGCACTCATCTCACACATTAGCAAAATAATGCTCAAAATTCTCCAAGCCAGGCTTCAAGAGTACGTGAACCATGAACTTCCAGATGTTCAAGCTGGATTTAGGAAAGGCAGAGGAACCAGAGATCAAATTGCCGACATCCGTTGGATCATTGAAAAAGCAGAATTCCAGAAAAACATCTGCTTTCTTGACTACACCAAAGCCTTTGATTGTGTGGATCACAAGAAACTGTGGAACATTCTTCAAGAGATGGGAATACCAGACCGGCTTACCTGCCTCCTGAGAAATCTGTATGCAGGTCAAGGAGCAACAGTTAGAACTGGAAATGGAACAATGGACAGGTCCAGGTTGGGAAAGAAGTACATCAAGGCTGTATGTTGTCACCCTGCTTATTTCACTTATATGCAGAGCACATCATGGGAAATGCTGTGGGGGGGATGAAGCACCAGCTGGAATCAAGTTTGCTTGGAAAAATATCAATAACCTCAGATATGCACATGACTCCATCCTTATGGCAGAAAACAAAGAGGCACTAAAGAGCCTCTTGATGAAGGTGAAAAGTGACAGTGAAGTCGCTAGGTCGTGTCCGACTCTTTGTGACCCCATGGACACCAGGCTACTCCGTCCATGGGATTTTCTAGGCAAGAGTACTGGAGTGGGTTGCCATTTCCTTCTCCAGGGAATATTCCTGACCCAGAGATCGAACCCAGGTCTCCCACATTGTAGACAGACGCTTTACCACGTGAGCCACCAGGGAAGTCGAAGGTGAAAGAGGAGAGTGAAAAAAGTTGGCTTGAAACTCAACATTCAAAAAACAAAGATCGTGGCATCCGGTCCTATCACTTCATGGCAAATAGATGGGGAAACAATGCGAACAGTGACAGCCTTTATTTTCTTGGGCTCCAAAATCACTGCGGACGGTGACTAAAGCCATGAAATTAAAAGACGCTTGCTCCTTGGAAGAAAAGCTATGACCAACCTGGACAGCATATTAAAAAGCAGAGGTATTACCTTGCCAACAAAGGTCCATCTAGACAAAGCTATGGTTTTTCCAGTAGTCCTGTATGGATATGAGAGTTGGACCATAAAGAAGGCTGAGTGCCGAAGAATTGATGCTTTTGAACTGTGGTGTTGGAGAAGACTCTTGAGAGTCCCTTGGACTTCAAGGATATCCAACCAGTCCATCCTAAAGGAAATCAGTCCTGAATATTCACTGGAAGGACTGAAGCTGAAGCTCCAATACTTAGGCCATCTGATGTGAAGAAGTGACTCTTTGGAAAAGACCCTGGTGCTGGGAAAGACTGAAGGCAGGAGGGGAAGGGGATACCATGGATGAGATGGTTGGATGGTATCATTGGCTCGATGGACATGAGTTTGAGTGAGCTCTCAAAGTTGGTGATGGACAGGCATGCTGCAATCCAGGGGGTCACAAAGAGTTGGACATGACTGAGCGACTGAACGATCTAAATAAAACTGCTGTTTTAGAAAGTCCATAGCAAACACTGCCGACGACAGGCTGTTGACGGTGAGTCTCATGTGCAACTCGGCTGGACCGTGGGGTGCCTGGATTGAACACTATTTTTGGGTGTGTTTCTGGACGACATGAACATTGGAATTGGAGGACTGAGAAAGCAGATGTGGGAGCCTCATCTAGTCCACTGAAGGCGTGAGTAGAGCAAAGGGCTGAGTAGGGGAGAGTCCACTCTTGCTGCCCAAATATGTTTGAGCTGGGACATTCAGTTTCTCTTGCCCTTGGACTCAGATTTGGGCTGAAACTTACACCACCATGTCTCCCAGTCAGCTGTGGGTCTTGGGACTTACTCTCCATAATCACAAGATAAGATATACCCAGACATCTCTTGTTGCTTTTGTTTCTCTGGAGAACTCAGACTAATACAGGTTGGAAGCATTATGACTAAAGAAAAACCAAGGGTAGCTAGTATTCAGGCAGTTGAAGTCAATGCAATAAGAAAAAGGAAGAGGTAGGAGGACTGGAAAGGAATAGACAAATGATGTGATTACATAGAAACCCAGAGAATCAGTTAGAAATAATAAGAGAATTCACCAGTGCTGCTGAACACAAGAGAAGCATTAGAAAGAGCTTTTCTATATACCTGTATTTCTAAATTAGAATATTCAATTAAAACGAAAGATTTCATTTACAGTAGCTACAAAAGCTATGAGTTACCCAGAAATAAATCCACAAGAAATATGCAAGACTTTTACACGTGAAAGTATAACTTGTTATTAAAAGACCTGAAGAACTGAGAACAAATGTTTTTAAAATGGGAAGCCTTACTGCTGTAAAGGGATCAGTTCTCCCTAATTTAATCAGCGATTCAAATCCCAACAGAACTTCTCTTGGTATTCAGCATGTCGATTCTGTGGGGCAGTAAATCTCCAAGAATAGCAAAGGCAGCTCAGTGTGGAGTGATCGGCCCCGCTGTGTATCAAGGCTCACTGTGCAGCTACCTTGATCGAGATTCAGGGCTCACTGTGCAGCCAGCATGATGGAGATTCAGGGCTCACTGTGAAGCTACCTTGATGGAGATTCAGGGCTCACTGTGAAGCTACCTTGATGGAGATTCAGGGCTCACTGTGAAGCTACCTTGATGGAGATTCAGGGCTCACTGTGAAGCTACCATGATGGAGATTCAGGGCTCACTGTGAAGCTACCTTGATGGAGATTCAGGGCTCACTGTGAAGCTACCTTGATGGAGATTCAAGGCTCACTGTGAAGCTACCTTGATGGAGATTCAAGGCTCACTGTGAAGCTACCATGATGGAGATTCAGGGCTCACTGTGCAGCCACCACAGTGGAGATCAGGAAGATGGGTGGACGTGTGGAAGGGCTTGTGCAGCACTTTCCAGGGATGGTGGGCTTACATGTCCACATGGGTCGACTTCAGGGAGGCAACGGCGAATGAACAGAACCGTGTGTGTGGTCCAGCGCTTTTCTCTGCACGTTTGGAGCACACATGGTATACTGTGTGTGTACATGTGTGTGGTGTAGATGGGAACACACCCCAGATTTGTGATTGCGGTTGCCTGTCAGGGGTGATCGTGGGCGATGGGACCTGATGCAAATATGACAAAACGTCAGCAGTCTCCATCTTGAGTGGTGGACGCATGGAAGTCCGTTATCTTATCCCCTTGCACTTTCCCAAAATAAAAACGAGACCTGTTTCCTGACAGGGCAAGGACTGTGTGTAGCCTCCCTCATAGCCTGGACCCACTGGACTGAGGAGGTAGCAACCTGGAGGGTCAGGGGCCACGGCTGCTGCCTGGCTTTGAGAGCTCATGCCGCCCCTGAGCCCTGGGTTCCTCACCTGTGTGGCAGTGACCTGGCAGCTGGGGACGCGGGGAGCCCACCAGGCGGACCCCACTGGGCTGACCCAAGCAGCCCAGTGCTGGTCTCCTCGCCTTTGCTCGCCTTCTCTCCCTAGAGCTCCCTTTCCATTCTTGGCAGAGACTCAGCCCAGCAGCCATGGCCCTTCTGGAAGTTTCTTTGGAGGCCCCTGGGCTGCCTTGTGTGTCATCCAGGAACCTGTGTGTGCACACACGTGTGCCCTGCGCTCAGCTGTCTCTCCCTGGGCATGTGTGTGGGCGCTGGGGGCTGTGGGATGTGCCTGGTGCTCTCCCTCCCTTCCTCCACAGATCCTGACTGGGGAGGACTGGAACGCGGTGATGTACCATGGGATCGAGTCACAAGGGGGAGTCAGCAAGGGCATGTTCTCGTCTGTGTACTTCATTGTCCTGACGCTGTTTGGGAATTGTATCCTCTGTGGGCTGGGCGCAGGGGTAGGTGCCTCCTGGGTCCCTCACTTCTCCCCCACCATGGTGGGGTAGGAAGGGAGGACTCGGGGAAAGACGTGGGCTTTGAGCCTGAGGGTAGCTGTTTGTTTTGTTTTCACTTTAAATGAATAATTAGGTTTTGGCACCAAGCTTTTAAAAAACCTTCCCCTGGTAGAAATGAATCTGTAGGGAAGTACAGGGGAAGGTCTTGTGTGGAGGATGCTCCTCAGGCTTGTGTCTGGAGTCGGGAGGGGGCTCTGCAGGGTCAGGGCAAGCCCAGCTGGGGAGGCTCTGCAGCGGGTGCCCCCATCCTGCCTGACTGGAGTGCTTCCCTGCGGCTGGACCCCAAGGGGCACGACCTTCATCCTGCTCTCTGGGCATGGTGAGGCCTCTGGGCTGCCCGCGGCTTCGGTCAATGCCAGGAGGCAGCAGCTGACCTCAGTGTGCCGTCTCGTGGGCCTGCTGCAGCCCTGCATAGGGTTACCCACAAGGCGGAACCCTGGGGCGTGGTTCCCCTTGAGTCCCAGGGTATTAATGCCTCCTTGCCAGACAGGGGGCCCGGGCTACAAGGCCACCTACCCAGAGATTGCGTCAAGGAGGCTAGGGGGCTGCCGCCTAGCAGCTGGGCTTGGCTGTGTCTGACAGGGGCTGACATGGATGGAGGGTTGGGGGATCGGGGGACACCCAGGAAGGAGGCAAAGCTGGCCGGGACCTGGGGAGATGGGCCCCTGTGTTGCATGGAGGAAGCCGTGGCCTGTCCCTGGGGAGGCGGGGCATAGACATCCTTCCTTAGCTGGAGCCACCAGACACCCTGCTGAATGTCTTCCTGGCCATTGCCGTGGACAACCTCGCCAACGCTCAGGAGCTGACCAAGGTATGTGGATGGGTGCACACCTGCAGCCCGGGGATGGGTGGACGGGGGTCAACCCGTGTCACTCTGGAGAGGCTGCGGCATCATGAGGGGGGCCAGGCCCTGCTTTAGGGACGTGTGGCCGCTGTCCAGGGGCTCTCCGCAAGTCCTGGATATGCAGGGGTGTGGGGCACTGAAGAGGCAGGGGACACTGTGCCAGGAAGGGGGGTGACTGTGAGGGCCACTTCTGGGAAGTCAAGACCTGGAAAGGATGGCCAGAGAAACAGGAGGCGGTGTGGGAGCAGGAGGTGGCCCCAGGGGACGCAGCCCAGAGGCAGGCCCGGATGGTGGGGGTGCGGCTGCCCTGGCCTCAGGATTGAAGGGCACGGTGGCCTCAGTGTGTGAAGTGGGGGCTGTGTCCTCTCAGAGTGAGAGCCATCGTGAGGCGGGCCCTAGGGGACATCCGGTCTGAACACCCTAGAGGGCAGTGAGGGGGCCCTGTGGTCATCCCCAGGAGGGGAGGGTCCCTTATGTCCGTCCCCAGATGGTGAGGGGCCCCTGTGACCCTCTCTGGGAGGGGAGGGCACCCCTGTGTGAATGGCTGAGCTCGAGTGGCCCTCGTGTGGTGCTGCCCTCGGATTCTGGGCCAGGCGGTGGCTGGGGGAGCAGCTGGTGTCTGTTCCCAGCTCGTCCGCACCCAGCGGGGTGGCCTTCTCTCCAGGCTGTGCCCCACGGGAGCCAGCTAATAGTCCTCTCGCATCCCTGAGCCTGTGGGGGATGCGATCACACACGTCTCCCTGTGGCATCCCTCCGGATGACGCAGCTTACTCTCACGCTGTCTGTCCCAGATGGTGCAGGCTGCCTGCCGTTTCAGCCTCAGGCTGGCGCTTTGACAAGCCTGGCTGCTGGCGCGAAGAGGCTGTGGTCCGGAGGCCTGAGGACACTCTGACCCTCACGGGCACGCGCCTGCTGTCAGTGCGCGTGTGCCTGGGTGCACACCTGTGTGTCTGTGCGCTCGCCCCCACTGTCCCTGACAGCCACCCACTCAGTCCTGCGCGTCCCAAGACTCTTAATACTGTCCCTGCTCTGGGGCTTGACTGAGGTCTCCCCTGGGGAAGCTGGGCTCTGGACATCTCTGCAGGTTGCAGAGACTCTGGTGTCCATGTGCTCCTGGCCCTGCCTCCCCACCTGGCCCCCTGGGAAGAATGTTCCCCCAGGGGCTCATGGGTGCGCCCGCCTCTGCCTCCACTAGCCTGCGCTGGGCTGAGCCTGAGGGTGTGGACCCCTCCCTTCCTCTGAGGGCCGGGAACCCCCTGGCCTGCCTACAGGGCTGTCAGTCAGTTGGACTGAGTCTCGCAATCCAGGAGCGACTGGAGAGCGGCCCAAGCCCCTGGCTGGGGGGCCGGTGCAGCCACAGAGCACTTCCGGCGTCAGGGTTTCTGGAGCCCCGTGAGCCAGGCGTGCTCAGCAGCCTAGGTGATCTGGCACCAGCTGTCCTGAGCTTGAGGTCAAAGCTCTCACTGCCCCTTCAAGGTTGTCAGTGGGAGGACATACTGACAGGCCGAGTCCTGGGCCTGTGTCCGTGCCCGGACCCCGTGGGTGGTGGCCCCTTTGGACAGACTGCCCTAACTCAGGGTGCCCTCCCGTTCGGAGGCGGAAGTGGAGGCTTGTTCGAGTCAGGCGCTGGGCACTCCTGGGCTGGCCAAGGGTCCCGAAGCGTGGGGCTTGGTGCTCGTCCTTCGTGCTCCCTCTAACACAGGCAGCGTCACTTGTTTTTTGAAGCGGAAGTGAACTCACGGCAAGTTGTAGAGCAGCCCCTGGAGTGACTTGAGGGCCGTGGACCCGGGCAGAGCCAGGAGCTGGAGGAGGGGCGTCCCTCGGGGGCTTCGTGGTGGGGCTAGTGCTGCTGCCCTCTGGGCCTGAGGCCGGAAGCTCTCTTCTCTATGGTGGGAAATGTACAGACAGCTCACAGGGGCTTAGTTGCCATTACCGTGCCCCTAAAAGCAAATTCAAGGATGTTTGGGATGTGTTGGGAATGCCAGCTTCCAGAGGAGCCAGGTGGGCCTGGGGCTGGGGTCATGAGGGAATTAAGGGTGGTCCCAGTGATGTAGCTGGACCCCACCGAGACTGGTGGGCCTGTAGACTCAGCCTAGAACTCAGCCTAGAGATCTGAGGCGCAGAACGTTTTGGTTTTGCCTGGTGGTGTGGGCTCGGGGCTGGGGGGTCCGTCCTCCTCTGCGGGGGGTGGGCAGAGGTGGGGCAAGCTGGCCCGGAGGCAGAGAGCCTCGGGGCTCTTCTCCAGGAGCTCAGTGAGGGATGGAGCCCACGGTCAGGACCATCACCGCTGGGGACGGGTGGTCGGATGTGACGCGGTAGGTCCGGCTGGAGAAGCTCTGAGGTTGTGAGGTGGCCCTGCTAGACGCTCCTGGGGAGGGCTCCCGGGCTCAGGGCGGCCAGCTGCCCCTTGCCCTGGCTCACTGCTCTTGGATAGAGATGGACTCCGTCCCAGTGAGACAACTGCTGGGGGTAGGCAGGAGGGGGAGCAGGTGGGAATAGAGAGGTGGGTTTGCATTTCACCAGAATGAGACTGACGCGCAGGAGTGTGTTCCTGGGCTGGAGCTCCAGAGCGGTACTGTCAGTGGTGAGCGTGGGGCCAGGGTGCTGGCTGGGGACTGTCGCCTGCAGAGATGGGCAGAGCGGTGGTGTCTGGAGCCTGGGTGGGTCATGCTGAGGCAGGAGCCAGCTGTCTGGCCTGTGGCTCAGGGGGCGGGAAGGACTCAGAGGCTCTAGGAGGAAGAGCCGGTGGCGCGAGAGGAGGTCAGGTGGGGCTGAGGCTTCTGCGGAGTCTCAGAGTGGACACAGCACTCTCAGCTAGCTGCACTTTTCTGTCTGTCCAAACAGGACGAAGAGGAGATGGAAGAAGCGGCCAATCAGAAGCTTGCTTTGCAAAAGGCGAAAGAAGTGGCGGAAGTCAGCCCCATGTCTGCTGCGAACATCTCCATTGCCGCGTAAGGCTCTTGGAGCGGGCCGTGGGGTGGTGGCAGGGCTGCTGCAGAGCCCAGCTCCTCCTGGGGCTTCTAGGGAGGGGCCCTTGCCTTCCCTGGAGCTTCTCAGGACACAGCCCTCCCCAGGAGCTGAGATGGGGGCAGTGGCTCTCCTCCCCAGCAGGGGCCTTTGAGCACAGAGACCAGCAGATAGAGCCTCTGCTTCTCCCTGCTGGGATGAGAGTGAGGTGTTGACAGTGCTGTGGGTGGGAGTGGCCTGCTGAAGGCGGTCCCCCTGGACAGTCTTGGGCTGCTCCAAGGAATTAGGATGTCTGACTGAGGCTCAGTTTTTCATAAATGTGTTTTGTGAGGTGAAAGATTCAATATGGTACTTCAGCAGCCCAAGAGTCTTAACACAGTTTCCCAAAGTATCTTTGAGTTTTTGGTGTTGGGATAGAGGTCAAGAGGTGGTCTCTCAGATGAGAGGAGGTCAGGTGGGGCTGAGACTTCTGTGGAGCCTCCAGGCATGTTGCAGGAACACCGCTGCTGTGCTGTGGACTTCAGCGTTGGGGCAGAGCACCCAGCCCAGGGCCAAAAGCTGCAGCGGCTGGGGGAGGTTGGCCCCCGGGAAGGAGGCAGGAAAGTCTGGCCCCGTGTCTGGTCATTGGGTGACCGCAAGAGAGCACAGGAGGGCTGGGGCCAGACCGAGTCCACCTGGAGCCTCCAGTCTTGCCTCCAGCCCCATGCTCACCACCCTCCCAGCCCCTCCGGCTCCCGGGGCTGACCCATGGGCCCTCGCTCTGCAGCTGCGCCCCTCTGCTGTGCTGACTGAGGTCAGAGGGCCAGGGGCAGCCTCAGGCCCTTCCGTGGTGATGCAGGCATCAGTGCTGAGAGCTCTGGTGGGGGTGAGTCTCTGGAAGTGTGCACATGCGTGGGTGAGGGTCATCTTAGCAGCTCGGTCTCTCCTGGAAGACACAGGGCCATGGCCTGTTTTCTAGGAGGGCATTTGCAGAGGTCCTGTCTCTAAGGTGACCAGAGGTGGTGGCCTGTGTGGGAGAAGAAGCAAAGGGAGGTCCCAGGCCCTGGGAGTGAAGGCAGGGGGGCAGGGGCCTGCAGGGAGCCAGGCAGGAGACAGCTGCCCCCCTCCACCAGCTGTTGGGCCTTGGTGCCCGGTTGTCCTGGAGTCTTGTCTGCTTGGTCCTGGGCTTACAGTGACCCAGGTGGCTTCCTGTCACAGCCTCTTCTCCCAGACTGTGCAAGCTGCTGGCAGTCTGCATGGAGGATGTGGTGGTGGCTGCGCTGTGTATTTGCGCGGGCCTTGTGTGGTTTCTGTGTACCGTTTGCCTTCATGCTGCTCTGGAGGGGAGTGTGATGTCCTCTGTCCCCTGCTGCTGGCCAGGGCTGCCTGCTCCTTGGGAATGTGCGGCAGGGCGTCCACCCCCACCCCAGAGACCCCAGAGAGGAGGGGCCCCCCGCACAGCCACAGGGAGCTTGTCCGGACACCAGAAAGGGAGGGCTGGACGCTCTTCCTGTTTCTCCGCCCCTGCCCTATTCAGGACGCTGCTGTGCAGGGACCAGGCTGTGGCTCTGTGTCCCCAGGGCCTGGTGCTCCCCTCACAGCAGGCCCTGAGCTTGGCACCGACCTGTCCACGCTGTGGCCAACCTGGGGTGTGTCCAGGAGCCTGGCCCCCGGGTCCTCCTGTGGGTTCTGCAGGCCCACCCAGGATGCAGCTTTGGGTCCTCAGCCCACCTCTGATGCACGTACAGGGGCTCTGATGTGACCCTCTGAGGTCCCATTTCCTGGAGGAGGTCTGGCCTCAGGCAAGGGGGTGGGGGTGAGGCCGCTGTGCGTGGCTGTTCATTTTCCTCCGTCAGCTGAGGCATCTGAGGGCGGGGCCTCCCTGAGACGGCTGCTCCCGTGTCCGTCTGTCCATCAGCCCGGCTCTCTGCTCCGCTGGCAGCACCAGCCTCTCACGGTCACTTCTCTGTCTGAGCTGCTGAGGTGGGGGGACAGGGTGTCCCCCGCAAACCTGCTCCCCAAGCTGTGCTGTGTGGCTTGTGAGACGGGGCCTGGCGAGACATGCTCTGTGGGCCTCGGATGCTCGGGGCAGTTTTAGGGTCTCTGATGTTTGAAGGGCTCTGTGGACCTTGCCTGAGACTCCACGCCGGCCCCTCCTGGGGGGGTGCCCGAGTCACTCGAGCCTCCTTGGGACCCCGGTGTGTGTGGCCGCAGGGGACAGTCCTCTCAGGCTCCTTGGAGGGGACGTGGTAGTCCGAGTTCTCGGCTGCAGCAGCCTCGGGAGCGCTGGTGCCCGTGGCCCCTCCTGCACACTGTTCACACTCACACCCACTCTCGATGTCCAGTCCCAGTCACACACACTCACAAGCCCACACACTCGGTCACGCACACTGCAGTGGTCCCTCTCTTGGACACACGCGCCTCTCTGCATGCAGGGTCAGCAGGCCCGTGAGCAGTTTTGAGCTTCTCACGTGTTTGTTGACTCAGCCTTGAGAAGGCAGAGTTGGGTACCCAGCTGGTCCTCCCCTAGGGAAGCTAGCTTGAAGGGAAATGACTATAAAGAGATCTCTGGTTTCTCTCTATTGATTTTGGAAAAGCTTCTAGAAAGACACTCAAGGGAAGATGGGCTGGTGATGGAATCTGTTTGCCCCTGGGAAGGGTGGTGGTGAGTGGGAGGTAATGACTCAGAGCCTGGGCAGCCTTGGCTGGGGGCAAAGCACAGTGGTCAGGAACCAGGCCCCAGGCAAGGCCGCAAGCAGGTAAGGCCCCTGTGTCAGCCGTCTCTGCTCCGCCTTGAAGGGGTTAGTGGTCCCCAGCATTGGGGGATGGAGGCACCAGGTCCGACAGAGGAGGGCTGTTGAGAATCGCAGGGCGGGAGGTGCCTGCTCTTCCGGCCCTGCTGCCCTTCCAGGGGCAGTGGGCACAGAGCTGGGTAGGCTTCCTGCCCTCCAGCCATGGTGATTGCTGCTCTGCGGGACGTGCGCTCTCTCTCAACTTCTCCTCTACCCTGAGGTCTCGGCTGGCGGCGCTCTGACGGAAGCGGCCCTGGCCTCCGGCCTGGACGCACGCTGAGCCTCCGCCCCGACCGGTGCGGCCCACGGCCCTGGCGTCTCTCGGTCTCTCTGGTGTTCTCACTTCTGCTCTGTTCTGTCTCTTGCATGTGCAGTTTTGTAAAGCAAGCTCGAGGTTCTGTATCTCGCAGCTCGTCTGTCTCCAGCGTGAACTCACCGTGAGTCTCTCTGCTGCAACTTCAGCCTGTGGCTTCATGATAACTACACGCCCGCACCTTTGCCCCTAACTCTGCTTTCCCACGTCAAGCCATTCACTCCAGGGGGCAGCCCAGGACCGCCCCCCGCGCCCCGCTGGGGACACAGGCGCGTCCTGGCGCCCTCACAGCCCGCTCGGCCCGCTCTCGGGATCAGGCTCTCTGAGCTCAGCCCCCGCTCCTCTCCTGGTCTGTCCTCTCTGCTCTCTGCCCCGTGCGGTCACTCTGCAATCTTGAACAGGTCTGCGTTTCCTGAGGTGACCACCCGGGGAGCCGCTGGGCTGTCTCCTTGCAGCTCCTGTGAAGTAGAGGGCCCTCAGGGGCTCAGGGCATATGTGGGGCCCTCCCGCTCCAGCCTGCCTTGCCTGGGAGAGGGTGTCTCTGATCTCTAGGAAGTTCTAGCGAGAGCAGAGCTGCTGCCTGTTTGCAAGCCTGCAGAGACAGGGGGAGCCTGGGGTGGGGCCACGGGAGCACCGAGGTGGCCCTGCTGGGGGTCGACGCCAGTCTGCCTGACCCCAGGGGCTCTCCCTGCAGGTGAGAAGTCCCTGGGGATGCCGGGTGCCCTCTCTGTGCCCTGGTGCTGACTGGCGCTCCTGAGGTCCCTGACCTCCATCCCCCCGTTGCTGGGCACACAGAGCTGGGCTTGGTGTGGCCGCCGGAACGCAGAGCTGCTGGTCATCGGGCCCCGCATGGCCACAGGCTAAGAGGCTGGGTCCCAGGTGGTTGACTCCAGTGTAGTACCTGTGCTGCCTCTGCTTGTCACGGCTAGGGGTGACTGAGGGGTGACAGCTTCCTCGGCGCAGAGACCTCAGAGCAGGGCCATGCCACAGAGGCTCCTTCTGAGTCCTGTCAGCACGTGGCTGAACTCAGCTCTGCGGGCAAGCCGGGCTGGAATGCGGTGGAGCGGCTCCTCCCTGGACTTCCTTCAGGGAGGCCTTCGCCTGGTTCTGAGCCGCCTGCCACTCTGCACGGTCTCATGTGTGTCCTGAGCTGCTTGGGAACTTGGAGGAGAGGCATGGGGTGGGAGGCTTGCTGGTCACAAGGTGCCATGTGCCGGGCAGAGCGGGCACAGAGAGGCCGCAGGCAGATGCGCCTCAGCGAGGCCAGACCCAGAGGCTGTCCAGAGAGGCAGCCACGCTGCATGCTGGGAGGGCACAGATAGTCCCAGGGGCGGAGGCCCGGAGTGGCAGCAGTCCAGCGGGGGCGGGGCTGGGAAGTTATGCAGGGAGCCTGGACTCGCTCTCTAGTCCAGCAGGCAACCCGCCTCTTTGTGGACTTGAGCTGGTTCCTGGGTGGGACAGAGCTGTGTCTGAGGGTAAGGGTGAGGGCAGAGCCGTTCCTCCTGACCCACCACGTGTCCCCATTATCTTCACCGCCTGCCTGTTTGTGTTCTGACAAATGGCACAGGTCCCAGGGCTCATGGCTGCATCTGGGCAGGCCACCACCTGCTGCCCATATGACTCAGAGTCCAGGTCCATCTCCGGCTGCTGGGCTGATGAGGATGCTGGCCAGTGGCTGGCTGTCAGCCCTCGTGGCCTCCTGCACCTGGGAAACTCCCCTGGTGGCTGCTGTCCAAAGTACAAGGTTCAGTCTTGTTCAGAGTTGAACCCTTTGTTTTGATGCCAGCTGGGGATGGGGAGGTCCCCGGGGGCTCTGGGTTGACGCCAAAGAAAGATAAGGTGGTCTGTTGTGAGGTGGCCTCGGGAACGGGGCAGCAGGTCAGGGCTCGGGGGG
>SJYQ01002020.1:254325-334166 GCA_006410935.1 Redunca redunca | reverse complement strand
GCCCCCGCGCCGGGCCCCGGGAGCCCGAGAGCGGCGAGGAGCCTGCCCGGCGGCACCGGGCGCGACACAAGGCGCCGCCCGCCCTCGCGGAGGCCGAGAAGGAGGCCGAGGCGGAGGACGGGGACCAGGAGCCCCGAAACCACCAGCCCAGGTGAGGCGGCGCGGGGCGGCGGGGCGGGCCCGCGCGGCCGCGGCTGGGGACAGTCCGCCTGGTTGGTGCTGTGTGAGAAATCCTTTCCCCCGCGTGCTGGGGAGCTTGCCTCGGGGAAATTTAGCCTAGTCTAAGGTGCCCAGGGGCAAGGGAGGCTTGGGGCAAAATCGCTGAGACTGATTTGGAGCAGGAAGACCTGTAAAGAGCAAGGTGACCCAGAGAGAAGAGGAGAACGGGGAACACTGTGAAGGAAGGAGGATCAGGAGAGCTGGGGGGACCTGAGGAGCCTCCAGGCTGATGGCGCGACGGGAGCGGCTGGCGGTGTGCCTCTGACAGAAAGGACCCCGCCTTATGCCCTCCCCAGGCCAGCCAGCCTGGCCCCCGGCTGGGACAGGACTCCCAGGGTGACTGTGAGAGCCTGGGGCTGACAGGGGCTGCTAGGCTGAGCCCAGCAATCTCCACACTTGCCAGCAGGCCACAGGCCACCCAGGACTCTCACAGTTGGAGGCTGCAGCTCAGGGTCAGCCCCACCTGCTGCTGCTGCTGTCACTTCAGTCGTGTCCGACTCTGTGAGACCCCAGAGACAGCAGCCCACCAGGCTCCCCTGCGCCTGGGATTCTCCAGGCAAGAACACTGGAGTGGGCTGCCGTTTCCTTCTCCACCAGCCCCACCTCGGCAGTGTCTTTGTTTGCAGAGCTCTGCCGTGGCCCTGGTGGGGCCCCAGACAGGGCGGCTTAGGGTGACATCCTCTTCCAGGCTTCTTCATTCTGCCAGCAGCTCTGTTACATACACATAATGTGATGTCAGCCATGCCTGGCCTTTTGCCAGGGAAAAACAGGTGAGTCAGCTGCAACCCTACCTTTCGGATCCCAAGACACAGAATGTTCAGGATGATAAAAACCAGAACAGAGGAGGTGGTCAGGGGTTTATTTGATCAGGATAGGGGTTTAAGAAGCTGGGTTTTACAGACAGAACAGGAGTTTGGGGCCACGTCACTCTGATGAGCTTCATTCATTGCAGGGAGTCGCACTGTGACCTGGAGGCCAGTGTGGTGACTGGTGCGGGCCCTGTGCATGCCCTGCCCAGCACTTGTCTCGAGAAGGTGGAAGAACAGCCAGAGGATGCAGACAATCAGCGGAATGTTACTCGGATGGGCAGTCAGCCCTCGGATCTGAGCCCCGCTGTGCATGCCCCGGTGGCGCTGACCGGGCCTCCCGGGGAGACCGCAGTTGTCCCCAGTGAGTATCTCCCCACGGCAGCAGGCAGGGCCCCTTGTGTGGGCCCAGTCTGTGCTCCTTCCGCTCTCCTGCTCCGCAGCAGCCGCCTGGGGCAGAGCTTGCCTCTGAACTGCTCTCAGCTGGGGAGTCTTTGTTGTCGGCATCTGTGCCTCCGTGTCCCTTTGCTTTCCGGGGCCTCAGAGGAGCACCATCACTGTGACAGGTCACTTAAGCCTTAGTCTCCTCCCTTCCAAAAATATTTGCAAGCTCCCAGGTAAGTGCCAGGCATGGTGTTAGTGCAGAGGCCCAGCAGGAGGGAGCGTGACTGGCTGTCCTCGTGGGGCCCAGAGTCCCATTGGGGAGACAGACCACAGCGTGGTTACAGCCCTTCACAGTCGCACCAGTGCTGCCAGGAACCATGGCCACAGACCAGACGGAGGTTGGGAGTTAGTAGGGGAGAGGAGGAGGGTCTCAGGGTGGTGGTCTTCCATGCTGCATGGTCCCTGCTCTGCGGTTCCTCCCGGGCCTTTGCTTGAGGTCCTGAAGGAGTGGTGGTTCCACAGCTGACCATGTTCAGGCACTGAGGGCACAGGATAATAAAAATGTCAACCTCCCGGTTTCAAAGACTGGCCCCCTCACCCTGTGCGCAAGTGCACCGGTGTTTCGTGAGCACCGAGAATAGAGAAAGCGTTCCTGGGGGCAGAGCTGACGTGGAATTCCAGACCCAGATGCTGCCACCTGCCTGCGCGTGTGCAGACCTGCCCGCACACAGACGCAAGTGCACACACGTTCTCTCGCCTGGGGTGCTCTCGCCTGGGGCCGATGGGCCCATGCCCTGGGCCGGGTGTGACAGTGCGGCTGGATGCTCTGGCTGCTGAGCCTTCCCCTCCTCGTTACTCCCTTGGGAGAAAGCTTTCCCTGGTCCCTTGTGCTGTCTCACCTCCCAAGGTGGTAGCGTGTGTGTTTTCCCAGACTCCCAAAATGAGCCCCTGGGTATGATTCTGGATTAGCTTGAGGGTCCCACCTGGCTTTTGTCCACAGAAACCTAGTGTGGCTCCTCCTCCCTAGCCCCGGCAGCCGCTGATCTTTTTCACTGCGTATATCTGCCATTTGCCTTTTCCAGACCGTCATACAGTTGGGTGTATAGTATGTGGCCTCTTCAAACTGGCTTCTTTCACTTACCATGTTCATTTAAGGTTCCTCCATGTCTTTTCATGACTTGATAGCTCATTTCTTTTTTGTGCTGAATAATAGTTGGTTGTTGGGGTGGACCACAGTTTATTTATCCATCCATCTGTTGAAGGACACCTTGGTGGTTTGGAAAATTGACTGAATCACTTTACATTCCCACCAGCAATAAATGAGAATTCCTATTGCTTCACATTCCTCTCCAACAGTGGGTACTGCCCATGTTTTGAATTTTCTCCATTCTAATAAGTGTGTAATGATATCTCATTTATTAGCTTATAATTCCTTAATAACATATGATGTTGGCTTCTTTTAATATGCTGATTTAATATCTGTATATCTTCTTTGGTTCAGTTCAGTTCAGTCCAGTCACTCAGTCGTGTCCGACTCTTTGTGACCCCACGAATCGCAGCACGCCAGGCCTCCCTGTCCATCACCAACTCCCGGAGTTCACTCAGACTCACGTCCATCGAGTCAGTGATGCCATCCAGCCATCTCATCCTCTGTCGTCCCCTTCTCCTCCTGCCCCCAATCCCTCCCAGCATCAGAGTCTTTTCCAATGAGTCAACTCTTTGCATGAGGTGGCCAAAGTACTGGAGTTTCAGCTTCAGCATCATTCCTTCCAAAGAAATCCCAGGGCTGGTCTCCCTCAGGAGGGACTGGTTGGATCTCCTTGCAGTTTTCTTTGGTTGGGTGCCTGTTAATATATTTTGCCCACTTTTAAATATTTTATTTGAAAAAAGTTGTAGAGACTTAATTTTTTAAAGAGCAGTTTAAGTTTCAGAACAAAATTGGGAGGAAGGTACCAAGATTTCCATATACTCTCTGCCCCACACATGCAGTAGCCTCCCTATTACTCATCAGAATGGTGCTTTTTTTTTTTTTTAACCTAAGATGAACCTGCATTGACTCATCGTAATCACTCGGTCTATACGCTCTTGGTATTGTACATTCTGTGGGTTTGGACAAATGTATCATAAGAGATATCCATCATTGTGTGGCCACACATGCAGAATAGCTTCAGCACCCTAAAAGTCCTCTGTGCGCTGCCTGCTCGCCCGCCCGTGAGCCCACCAGTGATCTCGTCGTCCTCATCGCTCCGCCTTTCCCAGAATGCCGTGTGGCTGGGATCATGCAGCGCGTGGCCTCTTCAGACTGACTGCCTCCCTTACCAGCATGCAATTTAAGGGCTCCATGTCTTTTCATGGCTTGATAGCTCATTTTTTTCCAGTGCTGAAGAACATTCCATTATGTTATTATCCAGGGCTCCCCTGTGGCTCAGCTGGTGAAGAATCTGCCTGCAATGCGGGAGACCTGGGTTCAACCCTGGGTTGGGAAGAGCCCCTGGAGAAGGGAACGGCTTCCCACTCCAGTGTGCTGGCCTGGAGAATCCCATGGACTGTATAGCCCACGGGGTCGCAAAGAGTCAGACACGACTGAGCGACTTTCACTTCATTTCAACATTCCATTATCTGGATGCACCTTAGTTTATCCATTCAGCTACTTGAGAACATCTTGGCCGGCTCCAAATTTTGGCAGTATGATAAAGCTGCTATAAACATCTGTGTGCACATTTTTGTGTGGACATAAATTTTCAGCTCCTTTGGGTAAGTACTAAAGAGAACCATGGTTGGTTCATATGGCAAGGATATATTTAGTTTTGAAACTGGCTGTACCATTTTGCATTCCCACCAGCGGTGAATGAGAATTTCTGTTGCTCCACAGTTTGACAGCGTTTGGTATTGCCAGTGTTCCAGAATTTGGCCATTCCAATTGGTGTGCAGTGGTATCAGGTGGTGTCAATTTTCAGTCCCTTGATATCATTGGCTGTGGAGCGTCTTCGTATGCTTATCTGCCCTCTGTATATCTTCTTTTGTGAGATGTCTGTTAAGGTCCTTTGCCCATATTTTATTCAGGTAGTTATTTTTATTGTTGCATTTTAGGAGTTCTTTGTATTTTTTGAATAACAGTCTTTTATCTGATGTGTCTTTTGCAAAACATTTTCTCTCAACTTGTTGCTTGTCTTCTCATTCTGTTGATGTCTTTTATAGAGCAGAAGTTGTTAATTATCTCGTAAGAATGTTATTGGAAAATACCCTGATGCTAGGAAAGACCGAGGGCAAGAGGACAAGGGGGCAACAGAGGATGCGATGATTGGGTGGCATCTCTGACTCCAGGAGGCAGTGAAGTCTGCAGCCCAGGGGAAGCCTGTCCTTCACTGTCTCCTGGAGTTTGCTGAAACTCATGTCTACTGAGTCAGAGATGCCATCCAATCATCGCATCCTCTGTTGCTCCCTTCTCCTCTTGCCCTCAGTCTTTCCCCGGTAGCTCAACTGGTGAAGGATCTGCCTGCAATGTAGGAAACCCCAGTTTGATTCTTGGTGTGGGAAGATCCCCTGGAGAAGGGATGAGCTACCCACTCTAGTCTTCTCAGGCTTCCCTGGTGCCCCAGACAGTAAAGAATCTGCCTGCAATGTGGAAGACCTGGGTTTGATCCCTGGGTTGGGAAGATCCCCTGGAGAAGGGAATGGCAACCCTTTCAGTAATCTTGCCTGGAGAATCCCCATGGACAGAGGAACCTGGTGGGCTACAGTCCATGGATTGCAAAGAGTTGGACATGACTGAGCAGCTAAGCACAGGGAAGTCTGGCATGCTGCAGTTCATGGGGTTGCAGAGTCAGACAGGATTTACGACTGGACAGCAACAGGAGTGTTATAATTTTGCGTTTCGTGTTTAGGCCTCTGGGCCATCTTGGGTTAATTTTTGTGAAGGGTGGGAAAATCTCTCTAGACTCTCTTTTTTTATCTTGCGTGTGGATGTCCAGTTGTTCCAGCACCATTTATTGGAGAGACTTTGTTCCATTGCATTGACTGTAATTTGTGGGAGTCTGTCTCTGGGCTCTCCTTTCTATTCTGCTGATCTGTTTGCTCATTCTTTCATGAGGACCACACTGTTTTGATGACCGTGGCTGCGTAAGTCTTGGGCTTCCTAGTCTGTCTGCAATGCAGGAGGCCTGGGTTCGATCCCTGGGTTGGGAAGATCCCCTGGAGAAGGGAATGGCAGCCCACTCCAGAAGTTGGGAAATGCTGACCCTGTAACTTTGGTCTTCTTCAATATTAAACTGATGGCTATTCTGAGCCTTTTACGTCACATTATAAAACTCTAGAATCACTTTGCTGAGACCCATGAAACAACTTGTTGGGATTTTTATTGAGATTGCCTTTACTCTATAGATCAAGTTGGAAAGAACTGGCAGCTTGACAATGTTGAATCCTTCATCCGTGAACAAGGAGTGTCTCTCCATTCATTTAGCTCTTTCATGTAATTCGTTGGGGTTTACAGTTTCCCTCACAGGGGAAAACGTGCATATATTCTGCTGGATCGTACCCAAGTCTTTCATCTGAGGCGATGCTAGTGGGCACACTGTTGTGTTTGTAATTTTAAATTTCACTTGTTCATTGTTGGTATATAGGACTTTTGTATGTTGACCTTGTATCCTGAAACCTTGCAGGAATTTTTTTTTTGATTCTTTCAGATTTTCTAAATAGATGATCAAGTCATCTGCTAACAAATACAGGTTTTTTTTTTTTTTTTTTTTTTTTAATAGTCTTACTCACCAATCTGTAAACTTTTTATTTCCTTTCTTTTTTTTCTTCTTGCGTTAGCGAGGACTTCCAGTATGGTGTTGAAAAGGATTGGTGAGAGGGGCACATCTTTTCCTTGCGTGTGTTCTTTTTAAGACGGCTTTGAGTTTCTCACCATTAAGTATGGTGTTAGCTGCAGGGTTTTTGGTACACATTCTTTATAAAGTTGAGGAAATTCCCCCATTCCAATTTACTGAGAGTCTTTATGATGACTAGGTATTGGATTTGTCAAATGCCTTTTTTTTCTTTGTACCTGTAGATACGAGCATATGATTTTTCTTTTTTAGTTTGTTGATGTGATGGATTATATTAATTGATTTTTGATTCTTGGACCAGTCTCTCATACCTGGGATTAATTCCACTTGGTTGTGGCATATAATCCTTTTTATGCTTTTTTTGGATTTGATTTGCTAATGTTTTGTCTGAGAATCTCTAATCTGTGTTCAGGGGAGATGGTGGTATACGTCTCCTTGTGATGTCTTGACTGGGTTTTAGGGTGAAATGCTGGCCTCCTAGAATCTGTTCAGATTTGCTCCTGTCTTCTGGAAGAGCTCGTAGGGAATGGCATGATTTCTTTGTTAGGTATTTTGTAGAACTCACCAGTGAACCCGTCTGGGGCTTTCTGTTTTAGAAGGTAATTATTGGTTTGACCTTTCACTTTAATAGCTATAAAAGTATGTAACGTATCTATTTTTTCTCGTGTGAGTCTTGGCAGATTGTATCCTTCCAAGGAGTTGGCTCATTTCACGGTCTATCAAATTTGTGGGCACAGAGCTGTTCACAGTGTCAGTTTATTATCCTTTTAATGCCCATGGGGTCAGTGGTGATGCCTCCTCTTTTATTTCTGAAGTTAGAAACTTTTGTTTTCCCTCTTTTATCTTAGCCTGGCTAGAGGCTTATCAGTGTTATTAATCCTTTCAAGGAACCAGCTTTTGTTTCATTAATATTCTCTACTGCTTTCAATTTCATTGGTTTCTGCTCTAATTCTCATTATTTCTTTTCTTCTTCCTTTGGATTGAAATTCCTCTTCTTTTTCTAGTTTCCAAAGGTGGAAGCTAAATTATTGATTTTGGATTTTTATTTTCTAATGTAGCTATAAATTTAGCTACATAGCTAAATTTAGCTATAGCTATAAATGTAGCTATAAATCAGTGCTATAAATTTCCTTCTATCCAACAAACTTTGTTAAAATTGTGTTTTCATTTTCATTTAGTTATAAATATCTTACAGTTTCTCTTGGAATTTCTTCTTTGACTCATATGTTATCTAGAAGTATGCTATTTAATTTTTGTGTACTTTGAGAATTATCTTTCTGTTATCAATTTTTAGTTTACTTCAACAGACTTCTTGCCCACTTTTTAATTAGGTTGTTTTCTAATTGTTGACTTTTTAGAGTTCTTTGTATAATTTTAATATAAAACCTTTATCAGATATGTGATTTACAAATATTTTTCCCCAGTTAGTGGCTTTTCATTTTCTTAATGTTGGTGTTTTTCATTGTTACTCATGGGAGGGTTAACTTGGTCCCTATTATTACTTCTGCTAGAAGCAGAATTTTAGGCTATTGACTTTCATATGTTAATTTTGTGTCCTGCTACTTTCCTGAATCCTCAAATTGTTCATTAGTTTTAGCATTGATTGTCTTTTTTTCCCCCAAGTATATTAGATAAAACTTTGCAATACAGTTCTAACTATTCCTTTCTAAATCTTAGGTGTTCCTTCCTTGCTTTTTCTTTCTTTTCTGCTTCCTGGTTGCACCAGCTAATACACTAACATTGGAGTTAGTGGGTCCCCTTACCTTGTTTCTGTCTACCTAAGTAAGATTATAGTTTTGGGCTTGAGAGGTGTGTGTGTGTATGTGTGTGTATAAAGTCATGTTATAGTATTCATTAATTTCTATTTCAATAAGTATTCTTTTATCTGAAATAGATGTTGAATTTTGCTGAAGGCCTTTTCAGGATCCATAGAAATCATATAGTTTCTGCTTACATATGGGTATTTATCGTAAAAAGCTTTCAGATCTTGAACTGTCTTTGCAATCTTACAAAAAACTACATTAGGTTATCATAATTATTTTTTATGTGATATTGGATTTTCTTTGATTATACTTTATGGAGGATTTTTGGATTGGTATTGAGATGTGTTCTGTACCTTTCCTACGTTATGTTCAAGTGTCAATTTCTTGTTTAACCTCACTAATCCATTCCTAAAAATCAAATGTTGTACTGGGAGTCCAGTTTCCCATTATTTTAAGTGGGAAAAATTTAATGTACTATAAAAACTTTAATGTTTTATAATTGGTTGTACTCAAAATCCCCACCAATTCCTTAAAATAGAACTGAAGCACAGTTGATCACTGAAAAGTTAAAACTATCATATTAGTACATGAAACACTTAGTATATTGTTTCCTGATGATGACAGTTGAAATAGCTGTTAACAAGCGGTGGCTCTGGACAGCTCCTTCAGTGAAACTCACACTTTTCCCAAACATCCACACATGATTCTAATAGCTAACCAACTGACTTTGGAATCACGCCTGAGGGTTTCCCCCCACATTAAAAGAAAATGTTTTGCGTTCCGGGATTTATACATTTTTCCTACATAAACATCAGTCAAGAAAAAAACCTCAACATTGTAATGAGAGATACATATATTCTCCTGAAGGGTGAGTATTACATTGGGTTGGCCAGCCCAATTGTGGACGGAAGTGCCTGGCAGCCTGCAGTTCATGGGGTCACAAAAGAGTGGGGCGAGGCAGCTTAGCCGCTAAAGAGCAGCAGCAAAAACGAGAGGCGACCTGCCGAGCGGCGGTGCCGCAGGAGGCCCTGGGGCGCGCCTGCTCAGCTCGGCTCAGCCAGGCGCTCAGGCGGGTCCGACCCTCCGCGACCCCACGAGCCGCAGCTGCAGGCCTCCCGTCCAGCGCCGTCCCCCGGAGCTCGCTCAGACTCGCGTCGAGTCCGTGCCGCCCTCCAGCCGCCCCGTCCCCGGCCGTCCTGCCCCCAGTCCCTCCCAAGGTATGCCTGTCCTCGCTGCGTAAGAGCAGCTAGAACGTTCGGGCCTGTTTCTTTTCTGGGATAGTTTAAGTAGCATCAGGATTACTGGGTCTTTAAAGAGTTGGTGTAACTCCTTTGTGAAGTCATCTGGGCTTGGTTTTTGTTGTTGGATAGTCCTTTGATACTTTATCTGCCTCTGAATAGATATTGGTCTATTTAAACTTTCTTTCTTATCTCCTGAGATCGATGAGGTAAATTATAATCTCCTTAGAAGCGATCCTTTTACTTCAGGTTTCCAGTGTACTTACACGGATACAAAGAAGTGGCTTGAGTTTTTAAAACAGTTTCCTCTGGTTCAGTGTTTTTTTCCCCTTTCTCATTTTTTATCCTGTATATTTTGTATTTTCTCCTTTTTCTTGATTAAAATAGTAGTTTATAAATTTTTTGGATTTTTGTAAACAGAACCAGCATCTTTATTAGTTCTATTAATATTATGTTTTTAATCATTTTTTTCTAATTTATTCTCATTATTTCCCTCCTACTGCCATTCTGTTTTATTTTGTCATTCTTTTCTACCTTCTTCAGTTGGAGGCTTAGTTTATTTTAGTCTTTAGTTTTTATTATATGGTTATTTAGGGTTGTGAATTTTCCTCTGATTACTAATTTAATTGTGTCCTATAGACTCTGATGTTTGGTGCTCTCCTTTGCACCAGATGTTAAAAGAATTATGCAATTTTAGTTTGTATTTCCCCTTAGTGTTCCTTCAGTTCAGTTCAGTTCAGTTCAGTCACTCAGTTGTGTCCAACTCTTTGCGACCCCATTGCAGCACACCATGCTTCCCTGTCCATCACCAACTCCCGGATTTCACTCAAACTCACGTCCACTGAGTCGGTGATGTCATCCAGCCACCTCATCCTCTGTCGTCCCCTTCTCCTCCTGCCTTCAGTCTTTCCCAGCATCAGGGTCTTTTCCAGTGAGTCAGCTCTTCACATCAGGTGACTGAAGTTTTGGGGTTCAGCTTCAGCATCAGTCCTTCCAGTGACTATTCAGGACTGATTTCCTTTAGGAAGGACCGAATAGTCACTATAAGGAATCAAGGACTCTGCAAATGAACAGCTTTGGTTTCTACTTTCTGATATATGTGCCTTTTGTCTCCCTCTTCCCTCACGCCTGTTCCCATCCTGTGGGAGGGGGGAGCACTCAGCCTTTCACCACTAAGTACAATGTTCATTGTAGGCTCCTGTTTTTAAGACGTTCTTTCAAGTTGAGGAAGTTCCCCTTTATCTTTTTCCGCTGTTTTTATATTAAAGTGAGAATTTTATCGAAGTTTCTGCCTCAGTCGATTGATCCGGTGGCTTTTCTCCTGTAATATGGCAGTTTGCAATGACTGGTTTTCAAGTACTGACCTGCCTGCATCCCTGGGATAAACTTGTGTGTAATTACTGTATATATTGCTGATTTCTTTGATAGTATTTTGTGAGAGAGTTTGGCCTTTGTATTTATGAGAAATATTGCTCTATAGTTTTCTTTTTTGTACTCTTTCTGATTTTGGTATCAGAATAATGCTGATTCTTAAAATGAATTGGACAGTATTTTTTATTATTTTTTTGGAGGCGATTGTGTAGAATTGCTGTTAATTCTTTAAATGTTGGGAGAAATTTGCTGATGAAACATTTCTCTATTAGAATTTAAAAGTTACCCTTAATAGGGCTCTGTCACCTACTCATTGGGTGAGTGGCGTGAGTTGGTGCTTCTGAAGGAACTGGCCCATTGGTTCAACTCGTGGATTCTGTGCACGTGTAGTTGTCTGCGCCAGTCAAGTGTTGGCCAGTCAGTCTCGTCTGACTCTTTGTAAGCACATGGACTGCGGCCCGGCGGCTCCTCCCCGTGGGCTCCCCGGCTGGAGCGCTGGGCGGCGCCGTCCCCTCAGCAGCTCTGCCCCTTCTCCTTCAGTGTCCCCGTGGACTGCGGCCCGGCGGCTCCTCCCCGTGGGCTCCCCGGCTGAGCGCTGGGGGCGCCGTCTCCCCCAGCAGCTGGCGCCCCGTGTCAGCATGGACTGCAGGGACAGCTGCTGCCTTATTCTTGACGTTGGTGCTTGGTGTCCTGTCTCTTTTGTGTTAGTCTTACTGAAATGTTTTCTGTTTTATTGATCTTTTCAAAGAAATGGATTCTTTTTTTTAATCTCCTTTTTATCTGGGTGCACTGGGTCTTCGTTGTGGCACTTGGCCTCTGAGCCCATGCCCAGGGGTCAGACTTGGGTCCCTGCGCTTGGAGCTTGGAATCGTAGCCCCTAGACCACCAGGGAGGTCCCCAGATGGATTCTTATTTCACTTATTTTCTCTATCGCTTTTCTTTCCCAGTTGCATTCAGTTTCTCCTCCCTGTTGTTTTCTTCATCCTGTGTGCTCTGGCTTACTTTGTTCTTTATTAGCAGCCTGAGGTGGGAGCCTAGAGTGAGTGTTTCCCTCTCTCCTAATGCCAGCATTCAGTGTTTTTGTGAATTTTCGTCTGAGCATTGCTTTAGCTGTGTCTCACAGGTTTTCATATGTCATCTTTACAGTTCCGTTCAGTTTGGTTTTAAAACTTTCCAGGTCAAGTAACTATTTCTGTTTAGTTTCGTCAGTTTCTGCTTCACGTATTTTCCAGCTCTGTTGTTGAGTGCATACACATTCAGAATTTTGTCTTCTTGAAAAACTTGACCCTTTTATCATTGTGTAATATGTCTCTCTGTACCTGATAAATTTCTTTGCTTTGATATCTACTTTATCTGACATAAATATACCCACTCTTGTTTTCTAATTTAATGTTTCCACATAAGATATATGTCTTTTTCATCTTTTCACTTGTAAACTAGCTATATATTCATATTTTGAGTTAGTTCCTTGTAGACAGCATCTTATTGGGTCATATTTTCATCCTCTCTGTCAGTTCTTTGTTTGGGGGAGGCGTATTTAGACAGTTTATGTTTGATGTAAGTATATATATTATAGCTTACATATACTGTTGCATATTGTTTATTTTTTCTATTTTTATTTCTCTGGTTTCTTTCTCCTGCATTCATGTGAGTTACTTGTATATGTTTTAGAATTCCATTTTGATTTATCTATAGTATTTTCGAGTGTGTCTCTTTGTATTGGTTTTTTGATGGTTCCTCTCAGTGTTAAATATATAAAACTTGTCTCAATCCACTAGGGTTGTCCTTTTATCAGTTGGAATGAAGTATAGAAATTTTGCCTCTCTTTTTCCTCCCCATGTATAATTACACATATGTTTAAGTACATCAATGTATGTTATAATTTTTGCTTCAGTGTCAAATGTGATTTAGAAAACTCAAGAGGAGAAGGAAAGTGTGCTATATTTCTACTCTTTCTATTGTTCTTTATTTCTTCCTTCCTGATATTCCAGTATTTCTTCTTTCATAGCTTACTTTCTGTTTGGACCACCTTCCTTAGCCATTCTCTTAGGGTAGTTCTAAGGTGAAAATTCTCTTAGTTTTCCTTCATCTGAAAATGTCTTGATTTTCCTTTCATTCCTGAAGGATATTTTCACTGGGTATAGAATTCTGGGTTGACAGTTCTTTTTTTTTCAGCACTTGAAAAAACGTGTGCCTCATCCTTCTGACCTCCATGGTTTCTGATGAGGAATCCACTGTCATTCGAATTGTTTTCTTCCTATAGGTAAGATGTTGTTTCTCTCTCGCTGCTTTCAAGAGTTTTTTCTTTGTATTTCAGAAGTTTGATTATGATGTATTTTGGCATGAACTTCTTTAGGTTTGCTCTGTTTGGGACTCCCTCAGCCTCTTAAGCTTGTAGGTTTTGTCTCCTCGCCGACTCTGGAAGGCTTTCACCTGTGTGTCTTTGGGTGCGTCTTCAGCTCTGCCGCCTCTCCCTCCTCTCCAGGGCTCTGCTGGCACGGCGGTGCTCTTCTGCTTTAGTCCCAAGGCCCCGAGCCCCTGCTCGCTTTCTCAGTCTGCCCTCTCTCTGCTGCTGGGTTGCGTGCCTCCCGCCGTGTGTCCTCCAGTTCACTAGCTCTCCCGTCGTGTGTCCCCCCTCCTGCTGTCGAGCCTGCCTGCTAAGTCTCTACTTTCAGTTACTATATTTTTCACTTCCAAAATTTATGTTTGGTTCTTTATATCTTCTGTTTCTTTCCTGAGGTTTTTTCCTCATTTGTTTTGAGTGTGATTTTACATCTGTTGAAGCATTTTTATGATGGGTGCTTTAACATCTGTGTTATCTTGGTGTTTATTGATTATCTTTTCTCATCCAAATTGAGATTTTCCTGGTTCTTGGTATGACAAGTGATGTTTTGATTGAACCCTAGACATTTTGGTAGTATACGAGCCTCTGAATGTTATTTAAATCTTCCGTTTTTATTGGCCTGCTGTGACACCCCTCCAAGGAGAGGGTTGGGGAACTGCCCCATTATTGACAAATGAGGGCGAAATGCACGTTCCTCACTCAGGCTTCGTTGACACCTGGTGGGAGTGGGCCCCTTGTCTGCACTGGGAGTTCTCGTTACCCCTGGGCCTCCACTGAAGCTGTCTTGTCTGAGAGAGAGGGGAGGCCTTGTTATGCCTCCCATATGGCCCCTACTGACACAGTAAGGGTGGGTCTCATTACCTCTGAGCGGTGGTGAAAGTATCGATTTTCCACAAAGATTCAGTCTAGCCAATAAAGGAAAGGGGATCCTTTTTACCTCTGGAATTGAAGTCCAGGCTACATGAGTAATCTTTTCTGACATTGCACGATTTGGAAGTTTTATTATTACCACAGGGTGGGTATGAAAGTTCCTGCTTTCACACTTGGGTCACTTGGCTCTCTTGAGACCCACTTGACTCTCTCTGGTGCCACCCCAGCAAAAACGGCTTTGGGGCGCCTCCTTGTAGACAGGAGAGGGTGGAGGCCCAGGCCCCCATGGCCCCGCTCGCTAATGCTGGTGGAGGCAGGGCTGCGGTTTTTTTCCTGCAGTTAGTAGAGTGGTTTCGGCTGTACGCGTCCCACCTGGTCAGGCTGCACCTCTCCTGACCCTGTTGCTAGGGAGAGCTTTAAAAAGCTTTCCTGTTGGCATTTCTGGGTTGTTGGCTTCTCCAGAACCAAGGATATATAGAAAAGAAAACCTGTTGTGGTGTTCTTCAGGGTCCAAGATCCCAGCAGGCCTGCCTCCTCCTTTCCACCTTGGGTTTTTAGTTGTGCTCAGACGTCCAGGGTTTTTAGTTGTGCTCAGAGGATGAATGAAAGAAGGTGCTTCTGTTCCATCTCTCTGAAAGCTGAAGTCTTTGAGTTAGTTTTTACAGATGGCACGAGGTAAGACAGGCTTGGGGTTCTTGTCACCCACCCCTGCACCACTGATGTCCACTTGTTCCCCTACCGCTTGTTGGGAAGGCAGCCCTTGGGTGTCCCTGGTGGTCCAGTGGTTGAGACTCTGCACTCCCCACGCAAGGGGGATGGGCTCAGTCCCTGATCAGGGAACCAGACCCCACATGCTGCGACTAACTGCATGCTGCCAATTAAGAGCTCACATGTTGCAACTAAGCTCGTGCCACAACTAAGACCCAGTGCAGCCAGATAAAGAAATAAATATTTGCAATAGAATTACTTTGGTACTTTTGTCAAAAATCAGTGGACAGATGTTGCTTCATTTCAGGAAAACCTTCTGGGATTACAGTTCTAAATGTTAGCTGCATTACATCGTTTTATTTTTGCTTTTCCGACGTTCCAGTTATTTAAATGTTGCCTCTCCTTTGCCTGTCTGCTGTACGAATTTCTCTCTTACCCATCTGAAAACTCACTCCTTATTTCATAAGTTTTCTCTTGGCTCATTTCACTCTGAAATTCCTTTTCCCTTGCTATGATTTCAGTCGTGTATTTTCCCTTGGACTTATCTGCTGCCTCCTCGTACTGTCTGAGGTGATTTTGTTTTTTTCCTGTAACTTTATTTCTCGGATGATTTTGTCTCCTTTTTCAGTTTCTCTCCTAAGCTTCCTTAGCTCTCATCTCATACCATCTGACTGCCCACACATGCCTATTTTGAGCTTTGGATTTGGTTTGTGATGCTTTTTCTCACCAACAGCTGTTTGTTCAGTTGCGTTTAGTTCACGTTGGAAAGCTCTTGTCTGCTGTGCGGTTGTGTGTTTTTGTGGAGTATGTTTATTACCTGGAAGGTTTTCATCCTCATTTTCTGTGTTCTTATCCAGAAGCTTTGTATGGATGTTGGGTTCATTTTTCTGATAACGAGGAAGTATGTTACAATTTCTTGGACCAAAAATTACATGTGATTTTGGGAAGAGTAGGGGAGAGGTTTAGGCAGCTTAGTTGGTTTCTAGTTCAAGAACACTTTCTTATGTTGGTACAATGAAACCCATTTTCTTTTTCAGTGGTATCTAGTGGGGATGTGTTTATCCATTCTAATTCTGGATCTTCTCTGGAGGACCCTGGATCTTGGACACTTGTTTCTTCTTTCCTTCCGTCACTGAGCCACTGAGTTCGCATCTCTCATTGTCTTCTCAAGTTTGCCACCTACAGTGCTGTGTACTTCCAGGCCCTTCCTTTCAAGTCCCCAGAAGCAACACCCTGACCTAGCGGGTCCCACACCTGTTCTCAGAGTTTCCCTGCCTGGGCAGGGAAGGGGTGGTGTGGGTCTTTTTCCTGTGGGTGAACAAGTCGGCGTTTCTGTGCTCAGCATCGGTAGGGCCCACCTCGCTCTCCCTTCTCCACGCGGTCCCTGCCTGATTCTTCAGGTCAGCGTTTGCTTTCCCACTGACATGTACATTCAGGCTTGTAGTTTCCTTGTTTCCTGTATGCTGGAGGCATGCACTGTGGATGATTTTACCACCTCTCCTTATCAACCAGATGGGTTGTGGAGCATGTAGAGAGAAATTTAAGTTTGAGTGTGGCTGTCTGCCAGCATCAACAGGAACCAGCCTCTTTTTAGTTTCTGCTGGGTCTGCAGTTATGGCCACAGTACATTTCTAATTTTCTTTCTTCATTTTCTTCTTTCTATCCTTCACTCCCTTCTTCCCTTCTTTCTTTACTCTTTCTCTCCTTCTCTTGATAAACTCTTTTTTTTTCCCCCTAGAGGTTGTCAATTTTAATAGGTTACTAAAGTCTCAACTTTGGTGTTCTTAACTTTTTTATTGTATCTTTTCTGTGTCATTAATTTATGTTCTTATTTATTATTTCTTTTTTTCTGCTCTCTTTGTCTTTACTGTAATCTCTTTCCCCACTTGTTAGTTGAATACTCAGCTGTGACACAAGCTTTTCTACTTTGCTAGGGTGTTTAAGGCTTTAACTATCACTCTAAGAATTACTTTAATTTTATTTTACAAGTTATGAACATCATGTTTTTTACTTCTAAATCTTTTCCAAGTTTCATTATGATTGGATTCATTAATAGCAGAGATTTCTTTAAATTTTTTCTGTTGATTTCATTATTTTTTCTTGTATTTTATCACTCTTTCAGGTCATCCATTTGGTTGTTTTTTTTCCTTCTGCATGAAGAACACTGTTTTCTAATATGTTTTACTAAGGTCTCATGGCAGTGAAGGGCTTCCCAGGTGCCACTAGTGGTAAAGAATCTGCCTGCCAGTGTAAGAAATGCAGGTTCAATCCCTGGGTCAGGAATATCCCCTGGAGTAGGAAATAGCAATTCTATTCAGTATTCTTGCCTGGAAAATCCAGCGGGCAGAGGAGCCTAGCCGGTCATACTCCACGGGGCTGCAAAGAGTCGGACACGACTGAGCAACGGAGCCCTGGATGGTGGAGGCTGTTGCTGCTGAGTTGCTCAGTCGTGTCCGACTCTTTGTGGCCCCACGGACTGCAGCACACCAGGCTTTCCTGTCCTTCACGATCTCCTGGAGTTTGCTCAGACTCGTGTCCATTGAGTCAATAATGTCATCCAGCCATCTCATCTTTTGTTGCTCCCCTTTCTTCCTGCTCTCAATCTTTCCCAGCATAAGGGTCTTTTCCAGTGAATCAGCTGTTTGCATCAGGTGGCCAGAGCATTTTAGCTTCAGCCTCAGCGTCATCCTTCCAGTGAATATTCAGGGTGGATTTCCTTTAGGATGGACTGGTTCCATCTCCTTGCAGTCCAAGGGGCTCTCAGGAGTCTTCTCCAGACCACAGTTTGAAAGTATCAGTTCTTTGGTGCTCAGCCTTCTTTCACATCCGTATCTGACTACTGGAAAAATCATAGCTTTGACTGTATGGACCTTTGCCGGCAAAGTGATGTCTTTGCTTTTTAATATGCTGTCTAGATTTGTCATAGCTTTCCTTCCAAGGAGTAAGTGTCTTTTAATTTCATGACTGCGGCCACTGTCCACAGTGATTTTGGAGCCTAAGAAAATAAAATCTGTTACTGCTTCCACTCCCCCACCCCCACCCCTTCTATTTGGCATGAAGTGAAGGGACCAGACACCGTGATCTTAGTTTTTTGAATGTTGAGTTGTAAGCCAGCTTTTTCACTCTCTTCTTTTAGCCTCATCAAGAGGCTCTTTAGTTCCTCTTTGCTTTCTGCCTTTAGAGCGGTATCATCTGCATATCTGAGATTATCGATAACTTCTCTGGGCAGTCTTGATTCCAGCTTGTGGTTCATCCAGCCCAGCATTTTGCATGATGTATTCAAACCAGTCAATCTTAAAGGAAATCCACCCTGAATATTCATTGGAAGGATGGATGCTGAAGCTGAAGCTCCAATACTTTGGTCACCTGATGTGAAAAGCCTACTCATTGGAGAAGACCCTGATGCTTGGAAAGACTGAGGGCAGGAGGAGAAGGGGGCGACAGAGGAAGAGGTGGTTAGATGGCATCATTGACTCAATAGACATGAGTTTGAGCAAACTCTGGGAGACAGTGAAGGGCAAGGAGCCTGGCGTGCTGTGGTCCACGGGGTCTCAGAGGCCAGGCGTGACTGAGCAGCTGCGCGGTCATGGACTCTGTGCACAAGCTAAATGAACAGGGTGAGAATATACAGCCTCGCCATACTCCTTTCCCGATTTTTCTCTGTTTGCCTGAAACATCTTTTCGAATTGTTTGTAAAGTAGTTTCAATTTGTATGAAAGTCTAGGGGCTTAGTCATTCCCTCTCAGCCTTTTGAGACTGCTCCACTGTGTCCTGCTTCCTGCCGCTTTCTGTTGAGAAGCTAGTCATTAGCCCAGCTTGTTCCCTTGTGCGCCTCTGTCTTCTCTCTTTGGCTGCTTACATGAAGCCTTTCATTGTGGAAAGTTAGGGCACTGAAAGTGGAGACCCAAGTACGATGAAGCCGCTTGCTGTCGCTCACCCTCAAGGTGATGATCCTCGTGCTGCCTATCGTGTTTCCCTCGTGTAGCTCCTTGTCTTCTAACTGTGTCTGTCAGCATCTCTAATAATTAAGGATTTAACAATCACAATAGCACTGTTACACCTACAAGGTTGATAGTAATTTTTTCAGTTCAGTCGTGTCTGACTCTTTGTGACTCCGTGGACTGCAGCACGCCAGGCTTCTCTGTCCACCAGGGAGCCTGCTCAAACTCATGTCCATTGAGTCAGTGATGCCATCCAACCATCTCATCCTCTGTTGTCTCCTTCTCCTCCTGCCTTCAGTCTTTCCCAGCATCAGAGTCTTTTCCATTGAGTCAGTTCTTTGCATCAGGTGGCCAAAGTATTGGAGCTTCAGCTTCAGCATCCGTCCTTCCAATGAATATTCAGGACTGATTACCTTTAGGATTGACTGGTTTGATTTCCTTGCAGTCCAGGGGACTCTCAAGAGTCTTCTCTAACACCACAGTTCAAAAGCATCAGTTCTTCAGTGCTCAGCTTTCTTTATGGTCCAACTCTCACATCCATACATAACTACTGGAAAAACCATAGCTTTGACCTTTTTCGACAAAGTAATGTCTCTGCTTTTTAATATGCTGTCTAGGCTGGTCATAGTTTTTCTTCCAAGGAGCAAGCATCTTTCAATTTCATGGCTGTAGCTACCATCTGCAGTGAGTTTGGAGCCCAAGAAAACAGTCTGTCACTGTTTCCATTGTTTCCCCATCTGTTTGCCATAAAGGGATGGGACCAGATGTCAAAATCTTTGTTTTTTGAATGGTGAGTTTCAAGCCAGCTTTTTCACTCTCCTCTTTCACTCTCCTCTCCTGAAGAGGCTCTTCAGTTCCTCTTTGCTTTCTGCCATAAGGGTGGTGTCATCTGCATATCTGAGGTTGCTGATATTTCTCCTGGCAATCTTGATTCCAGCTTGTGCTTCATCCAGCCTGGCATTTCACATGATGTACTCTGCATATAAGTTAGATAAACAGGGTGACAATATACATCTTTGACGTACTCCTTTGCCAGTTTGGAACCAGTCTGTTGTTCCATGTCCTGTTCTAACTGATGCTTCTTGACCTGCATACAGATTTCTTGAGTTTTATCAGTTATCTGAAAAATAGCCTTTTTACAGCTGGTATGTTTGGATCAGGATCCAAACAGGATTTGACCTAGCTTAATCTGTCTGTGTCTGTTTTTCTCTGTGATTCTTTTATGCATGCCGTTTATCTGTAGAAATACTGTAGAATTTATCCTGTTAAATATTCTGGATTTGGTTGATTGCCTCATGGTGTCCTGTAGCAGAGTTGTCTATCCTTAGCATTCCTGTTACCTGGTAATTAGATCTAAAACAGGCCTTCTGAACCTTGGCACTATTGAAATTTTGTTGGTGGTGGCTGTCTTGTGCGTTTTAAGATACTCAGCTGCATCCCTGACCTTTCCCCTCTAGATGCCAGTAGCATACTGTAGTCATGACAACCGAAAAAAAACGAAAAAACCGTCTCTAGACGTTGCCAGGTATTCCGTAGGAGGCAAAATCACCCTTGTCTGTGAACTGCAGACCTTGACTCTGATCAGAGTGGCAACTCCAGGGAAGCTTCGTGGGCGGCTGTGAGCTGCTTCTCACGCTCCGTCAGGAGCCACATGGCGTCTGCTGGTTCCCTTTGGGCAGCATCAAGATTGGTCAGTGGATATTGCCTGATCCATCCAGGGTAAGTTTCTCTATCAGCTTTTCCCCTAGTGAACTGGCAGGCGTTGACGATTGTCACCCAGATTTGTGATTTTACTTGGTACTGCACAGTTGTGAATTATAATTCCATCATGCTTGCTGAATTATCCAACTTTTCTATTCCAACTTTTTCTGTAAGAAAGAACTTTCTTCACCAACGTTTTGGTCACCCTGAAACACAGCTCGTGTTTGTATATAGCAGGATACATGCTTCATTCTGCATCTCTATGCATAGATTTTCAGAATAGCAAGTTGGTTCCTAGGAACTCCAAATATAGTCACTGAGCGCTTTAATGAAATGTGTCCTTATGAATCATTAGATTTTAACATGTTTGATGTCTTTAGGTCCTTTGGACTCACTGTTAGTTCTGATGCTCAAATTGTCCCACCTTTGGACAGGGCATGCCCCTTAAAGTTGGCTTTTTAATTTTTATTTATGTATAAAATTTTTTTACTTTTGTTTTTGCTTTTCTAAAGTTGGCTTTTTTATTTTTATCTATGTATTTAAATTTTTTTTACTTTTGTTTTTGTTTTCTAAAGTTGGCTTTTTTACCTTCTCACAGCCTACTGTAGCCTTTGACAGCTTTCTGTTTTCATCTGTGACAACTCATCCCAGGGTCACTGTGTTCCTTTCTTGCCCAAACGTGGAACTGGCTATTTCTCCAAGGAGGGCTGTGTACTGGACACCTGCTGTTTCTCCAGACCTCCCTTCCCTGCCTTCAGGGTAACTCTGCCTCCAGTGGCCTCACCGTCAGCTCCTCTTTGGAGGGCCGCCCTGGACCACTGGAGGTGGTCCCAGCACCCAGGGGACTGGAGGGATTACTTCTCTGAGGGTTGATGACCCCGGGTGGCCCTTGCGAGGGAAGGGGTGTGGGGGGATGAAAACCCAGCCCTCTGGCTTCAGGTCTGACAACTTTGACGCTTAGTTCAGACCCCAGGGTCCCCGAAGAAGCAGCTGACGCTGTGGCAGGACTTGATCTGAAACTGCGCCCTCGTGTGACCTCTCTGCCCTGCTCTTTCTCGCTCCCACCTAGTTATTTTGGGGGGTCTGTCCTCAGTCACTTGCGCGTGGACCCTCATCCCATGGTCTGCTTCTGAGATGCTGATCCGAGAGGCTGTGCTTCCTCTAATAAGAAATGGCATCATTTACCCATATGATCTTTGCTGCTGGGTTTTTACTGCTTTCAGGCTTGTGGGGACTTTTTTTTTCTATTTAAGAGAGAAGAATATACCCTGTAGTCTTTCGACATTGTAATTCAAGTGTAAGATCATAGGATTTTTACCGACTTAGACTTTATATTGGTATAAAGTATATTTATACTTGTATAAATATATATACTTTATAAAGTATATTTATCTCTTTTGTGTTACCCTGAAAAATTTGTATTTTTTTTGAGCAGTGTTAGTTTCTAGGTAAAAATTAAGTAGAAAGTATAGAGATTTCTTGTATACTCCCTACTCCTACACACACAGCCTCCCCCATAGTCCTAGAGTATTCCTCTCCTCGTGGTACATTTGCTATAGTCAGTGAGTCCCTAGCAGCACATCATTTTCACCCCAAATCCATAGTTTACAGTAGGTCTCACTCTTGGTAGTGTATATTCTAATGGTGTTGGACAAATATATAACTGTGTCATTTCAGTATCATACACAGTAGTTTCACTGCCCCTAAGTTCCTTCTTTTTGTCTTTTTACTTATTTGGTTTTTTAAAATAGTATTGTTTAAAAAACTGTATTTTTTGCTCCTACCATATAGAAATGCAAGCAGTTTCTGTCCATTGATTTGTGTCCACCCAGAGTTGCCAAACACTCTTATTCCAAATAATTTTTCTGCTGTTTTCTATGTAAACATATTTATACTGCCTATGATATATATATTTTGACTTAACTAAAATATACTTTTCACCTTCCAATTGTAAAATTTAACTCTTAATCTGTCTTTTGGTTTCTGACCATTACCTTAAATTGAAACCTAATTGTACTGGGATTGGAGATGATGACGTTCATGTAGGGTCATCTCTGAGACAAGAGATGACTGCTTTATGGTTTAGCGTGTAGTCAACTTTGTAAATGTTTTATGTATGCTTAAGAAGAATATGGGGCTTCCCTGGGGGCTCAGCAGTAAAGAATCTGCCTGCAATGCAGGATCCGCAGGAGACGCTGGTTCAGTCCCTGGGTCAGGAAGATCCCCTGGAGGAGGGCATGGCAACCCACTCCAGCACTCTCGCCTGGAGAAGCCCGTGGACAGAGGAGCCTGGCGGGCTGCTGTCCCTGGGGTCATGAAGAGCTGGACACGACTGAGCAACTGAGCTGCACATGCGCAAGAGGAATCTGTGGGCTCCCTGGGGGCTCAGAGGGGGAGCGTCTGCCTGCAGCGCAGGGCGTGGAGACGCAGGCTCGGTCCCTGGGCTGGGACGATCCCTGGAGATGGGAATGGTGGCCCACGCCAGCACTCTCGCCTGGAGAGTCCCGTGGACAGAGGAGCCTGGCGGGCTGCTGTCCCTGGGGTTGCAGAGTCGGCCACGCCTGAGCGGCTGAACAGAGACACTGGAGCTGGCTTTCTGCGTTCTCGCGGTGGCCCGCTGGTGATTTCCCTTATATTGTACTTTTCTGATGTGAATATACCTGCGCTTTTTTTAATGAACGTTTGCAAAGTGTATCTTTTCTCATCTTTTGACTTCTACACTTTATGTGGCCCCGTATTTTGGGCCTGTCTCTTGAAGCTACATCTAACTCTATTTTTAAACGTTTCACCTGGATAATCTCTGTCAGTCAGTAGCCAGGTTCCATCTGCTTGTATATGTTGTGATTATTAATTTACTTGGACCTGCGAGGTTTGTTCCAATTTTTCCTGTTTTTCTTCCTTCTCATTCCTTTATAGTATTGAATAATTGCTTTTGTGTCACATTTCATGTCTGACTCTACGCGACCCCATAGACAGCAGCCCACCAGGCTCCCCCGCCCCTGGGATTCTCCAGGCAAGAACACTGGAGTGGGTTGCCATTTCCTTCTCCAATGCATGAAAGTGAAAAGTGAAAGTGAAGTCGCTCAGTCCTGTCCGACTCTTCGCGACCCCATGGACTGCAGCCTACCAGGCTCCTCCGCCCATGGGATTTTCCAGGCAAGAGTACTGGAGTGGGCTGTCATTGCCTTCTCTGTCTAATAGTTTATAAACTATGAATTCTTTTTCTGTTTTTAGCAGTTATCCTTTAATTCTATCATACTTGTATAACAAAATCTATAGTTATTTTTAAATTAAGTTCTAAGGCCTTAGAATAGCAACTGCAATCACATTTTTCCCAACTTCCTCATTCAGTTCAGTTCAGTTCAGTCGCTCAGTCGTGTCCGACTCTTTGCGACCCCATGAATCGAAGCACACCAGGCCTCCCTGTTCATACCATCTCCCGGAGTTCACTCAGACTCACGTCCATTGAGTCCGTGATGCCATCCAGCCATCTCATCCTCTGTCGTCCCCTTCTCCTCTTGCCCCCAGTCCCTCCCAGCATCAGAGTCTTTTCCAGTGAGTCAACTCTTCACATGAGGTGGCCTAAGTACTGGAGTTTCAGCTTCAGCATCATTCCTTCCAACCCTAACCCTAACCCTAACTTCCTCATTAGCATCCATCATTTTAGTCCTTCTTTTGCCCACAAAATAGGTTTTATTATTCTTTGGACTTTGTAGGGGTTCTGGACATGCCTCCCCCACTAAATGTGTCGTTTTTGCATGAGAATTATTTTTGAGCTAAAGGCAACCAAGACCCTGCGGGTTCAAGAGAAACAACTGTTTTTGCCTTAACCACCTAGAAGAATTTAGATTGGGGATTTTTCTCAGGAAAGAGTTATTACCAGAGATAAGTGTTATCTAAGTGGCCCCATCTCTTTGGAAGGGCAAGCACCTAATAACCAAAAATCTGTGTTTTATGTTGTCTTATGAATGTCCTTAGAGCCCCCATTGTCTAGCTTAGGGTGATTAGATATACATACACTCCTCACTCTGCCTTTCTGTCTGAACCTCTCACAGATGTGTGGTTCCTATATTTTCCATGTTACTAGTCTCAGGTCAATTTAATTCTTAGACCAGTCAGAAGAACCTAGGGATGTAGAATAAAATTTTCTTCCTTCCCAACAGCTTCATAGAGACTGTGTTTAGATTTACTGGTTTCTTACACTACAGACTTGCCTTTAATATCGTTTTCTATCGTCCTAAAGTATAGACCTTCCCGCTATAACATTATACATGCATGTCTAAAAATTCCGTGTGTTGAAAATAGTAGGCCTTATTAAATTAATCAAGGTATGGCAGCTGTTTAACCAGAATACTAGTAAAAACAAGAATAATCTGAATGCAGAATGACAGCAAAGTTGAATCTGTTTGCATTTGTTCCCAGTATCAAGCCCTCAGCCCTGCTTCTGCCTTGAGGCCCTCTGCTCCCGGTAGAGACCAGCCTCCTCACACCAGCGCAGCAGAGACGGGAGGGGAGCTCTGGGGACTGGCGGGCGGCTCACTTCTCTGTCCTCCTCTGCCCTCTGGGATTTTGCCCCGTGTTCCCAGGTGCTCCGTCGTCCTCACCTCCCAGCAGGGGTGCTGCTTTCTACTTTTACAAACGGGAAAGTGGCCCCCAGGCACAGGTGTCTCCCAGGTGATAGCTTCTCGGGCTCTTTAAGCAGCTGCATGTTTTGTTCTGCTTTTATGGTTGTCTGCAGTAGGAGGGTGAGTCCTGTGTAATGAGCCTCTCTGTCATAGGCCGTGGAAATGCTGGGCCAATTTTATAGACTCCTATTGCTTGTTCAGGTTTTAAAGACCCATTTTTAAAGTTTCCGTGCATATTTGTATTTAGTCCTTTAGCTCTTTGGCGTCCTCATCTAAGGGTGCTGACATCCGAAGTCCCTTGGGAATTGTACTTCTGTTACTAGCTCCTGCTGTCTTTCACCTACCTCACTTCTTTTTGTGTTTGATGATATGAGTTCATATATAATTGACCATTATGCACCCTTTCTGAGTCGGGCTTTATGAGATAATTAAGCCCTATAGAAAAAGAATTGTTTGGCGGCTTTTTCAGTTCTCTTGAGGATGTTACATAGCTCTAGCAGAGAAATCCTGTCTACGTGGTGGACGCCTTGGGACATTAGGCTTATGTTCTCTTCAGATTGGCAACAGCTGCCTTGGTCAGTGGGGATTCTGTGGGAAGATGGGGGATGTTCTTGCCAGAGACGACTTACTGTGCTTTCCCAGAAGCCCAGGGCACTGCCGTCTGGACTCCCTTCAGTCCCTGGAGGGAGCAGTTTATTGTGGTGCCTCACTTTCCCTGCCTTACCCAGCTTTGGTTGGTCTTGTCCCCACAGAGTGATTCTTCAGTTCAGCCTCAGTTTCTTAATCTGAAACCTGCAGGCACTGACACACGCCAGTGGGTGCTGCCGTGAGGGTGCAGCACCCGGGCCAGCCAGCTCGTGGCTGTTTCCAGTGAGCATCCTGTTCCTTTCTTCACCCTCTGACCCCACAACCCGTATCCCGTCATCGGGCTTGATCGCCTTCTGTTTCAGTGAAGTTTCTGTTACTGTCAGGTCTCTTCTTTAAATGAACTGTTTCCAACAGTCAGTCTCCTTAGTTGGTTGTAGCTCTTGTTTTGATCCTCTCCTTGTTTTCCTGGTCTGTTTTGACCTACTGATGAGTTCTGTTGTTGTTATAGTAAATTTATTTCAGGAGAAGTGTTTCCGTCCAGGCTCTGGCATCTTTGTTCCATTCTTTTAAGCAGAAGAAAGATCTTCGTTAAGTGCATATTGGTTCCTTTTCCCCAGTTTACTTGTCCTTCAGTTTGTTTACTTGTTATTCTGGAAGAGTCTGAAAAGCTGTGATTTTAAATTTATAAATGTTTTCTTAATTTAAAAGTTATACATGCTCATCACAGAAAAAAATATGCTAATGTTAGAAGTATAGTGAAGAGAATTAAAATTGTCACTGGAAAGCCTTTCAGAGACCACAACAGTTCCTGTTATTTTGGTGTTGTCCCGCCCCCTGTATACGTTATTTTTCGTAGTTGAATCTATCTGGTATATACAAGTGTTAGCCTTTTTTTTTTTAACCCTATCATAAGCTTTTGTCATTTAAGCTATTTGCATGGGCTTTTGATGTTCATAGTATGATGCTTCCTGTAAATGTTGCATGCTTGGTTGGCCTCCTGGGGTTACATGTTTCATAGTCTTTATTATTGAAAAAGGACTGACAACAAACACCTTTGTGAATACAAATGTTTGTGTGCTTGATCTCCTTAGGAGATAATTTTGTGCAAATGAAATCAATAAACAGAATTGTTTTAGGGCTTCAAATAAGTATTGCCCAGTTGCTTTCTTAGAAGATGATACTATATCATTTATGCCTTCAGCCCGGAAGTGAATGGTGCTGGGTGGTGGCAGCCGACAGTCCACCAAGGGCCGTGGCTGCTGCGGCTCGAGCAGGCTTCACATTCCGCCCGGGGCTCTCTTCTCTGGCTCGTCCACTCGTTCTCTGTAGGACTTCAGAGTGGCCAGCAGCCGGGGAAGAAGACTGGAGGGAATCACCTTCATTTCTGCTTATGTGTCTCTTCCAAGAAGTAAAAGTGAGGGGGATGGTGGGCACTCAGGAATCATTACTTGAAAAATTGAAGCATACCTCAGCATAGGTAAAAATGAAGCGCTGCTGTGAGAAACATGCTGAGCCCGAAGAGCACAGTCTACTTAGAGAGCAGTGGCCACAGCCATTCTAACCCTGGGGAGTTTGGTTTATGGCTGCCGAGTGGGGCAGGGGTGCTGAGTGCAGAAGATGCCCTTCAGGGACGGGGGAGCCAGGGGTGAGGCACCGCCGAGGGTGCGGAGGAGGGGAGTGCTGCGTCCTCCCTGGGTCGGCGTCCGGTGCAGTCAAGCCCGACCAGCAGGTTCTGGAGAGTGGCTGCAAGCAAGACAGGCCTTCTCTTTGCTGCCTGCTGGCCCTGCCTGAGCTGCCTGCAGGGCAGCCCGGGGTCCCTTTTCTTGAGGCGTGAGCCATGAACTGGGATGGGAGAGCCTACTGGCCCTGGTCTCTGGGGCTGAAGGTGCCTTTGATATCCTTAGAGCGTCTAGATTAACGGCCCCTAGGAAGGCAGAGGGCTTCCCAGCTGGCGCAGTGCTAAGGATCTGCCTGCTAATGCAGGAGACACAGGAGACTCGAGTTTAATCCCTGGATTGGGAAGGTCCTCTAGAATAGGAGATGGCAACCCACTCCTGCATTCTTGCCGAGGAAACCCCATGGACAGAGGGGCCTGGCGGGTTTCCAGTCCATGGGGTCGCAGAGTCGGAACATTCGCACGCACAGGGAGGCAGAGGTGTCCACAGCCAGGGACGCCTGCCAGGCTCTTGGCGCTGCTCCCCAGAGACCCTGGTGGAGGAAGAGGTGGGGGAGGATCTCCAGGTCTTTGCAGCAGACAGCCAGATCCTCAGAGCTGGCTCAGCCCGGCATCACCCACTTCATGGCAGTCTGGCGGTGATCAGACGGGGCCTCGTGCGAAGCTGTGTTCTTGGCCTCATGCCCTTCCCTGGACGGTTCCACGAGCCTGTGGGGCTGGAGCTTGGCGGGTGTTGCCCAGGGGTGACCTGCATGGTGTGAGTCTCTGAGTTGCACCCCTAACTTGGTGGTCTTTGTGCTTTTAGGTGGTAACGTGGACCTGGAAAGCCAAGCAGAAGGAAAGAAGGAGGTGGAAGCTGACGACGTGATGAGGAGCGGCCCCCGACCCATTGTCCCGTACAGCTCCATGTTCTGCTTGAGCCCTACCAACCTGTGAGTCTCGCCGCCAGCCCGTGTCCTGCTCTGTCCCCTAGGCCCCAGCCTGTGGCCCGCGCGCCTATGACAGAGGCGTGCTAGGCGTGGCCCAGCCGTGACGCGTGCTGGCATCTTGACAGATCGTCACAGCTTCCCACAGAGCACCTTCTGCTGTTGCCTCGCTTTGCAGACGAGCACACGGAGCCACAGGGAAGGCTGGCGTCCAGACGTACAGCCCATCCGTCTCAGTGGCAGAGCTGGGGTTTAAACCCAGACGGGCATCCCAGGGCCTTGCTTCTAACACCCACTGCAGCCGTAGGTCACCTCCGCGCACACGCACCCAGTTTCACGCGGCATCGACACCTTCCACTGGCGCCCACCAACATGCGTCGCGGTCACTCACGAGTCTGTCCAGTGTTCTCCCCTCTGTTTACGTCATGCAGTCCCCACGTGCCGCTCGTCCCCATGCCACTCCAGCTGCTTCACTAGCTCGACCGGCGTTCAGACAGCGCTCTAGGTGCTGGGAACCACAGTGATGAGCAGCACCGATGAGAGCCCGTCCTCTGAGCTACGGGAAGGTGGAGAGGCAGGCAGGGCACTGAGGTGGGGCCGTGAGCCACTACGTGCTGGGAGGGCTAGGAGGAAGCACAGAGCAGGGCCGGGGGTGTGCGCGGGGCGCTGCAGTGGTGAAGGGGGATTGGAGCCCGAGGAAGGAGAGGGGAGCCTGCAGGCACGGGTGCAGGCAGGTCACGTGCGGAACGCTCTCCACGGGGGCGGAGCAGCGCCCGAGGGGCCACCGCCTCATCCCTTTCCCACGTCCAGCCAGCCCCTCTGCCCTTGGTCAGCTAGCAGTCTGTCCACCAGCTCTTGCCGCCCGCCCTCCCCTCCTTCCTCTGCTCAGCACGCCAGCGTGGGGAGCTCGCTCTTTTGGGGTTGGGAGTAAGATGGAGGTAGAGACAGGTACGGCCCCTGCCTCCAGTACTGACTGGTGTGTCCATCACGTGAGTACAGCCTGGGGAGGTAGGGCAGGGAGGTCTGGTATCTGGGAGCCTTCCTGGAGGGAGGGAGAGATCCCGGCTGAAACCTGAAGGGTGAGAGTCGAGGTGAAGAGGGAGGAGATAGTGTTCTCAGCGGGTGGAGAGAGCTTGCGATGGTCTCGATGTTAAAGACCTAGGGCTCCGAACAGCTGAAGGCAGTTGGGTGGAAAAACACAGAGGCACACAGGGCTGATGTGTGTTCTCTGGAGAAGTGGGATGACATGAGAACCTAGAGAAGCTGGAGAGGCTGTGAGCGGTGGGGGTGAGTCTTGGTCAGACTGCACTGGAACCCTTCAGTTCAGTTCAGTTCAGTCGCTCAGTCGTGTCCAACTCTTTGCGACCCCATGAATCGCAGCATGCCAGGTCTCCCTGTCCATCACCAACTCCTGGAGTTCACTCAGACTCAAGTCCATCGAGTCGGTGATGCCATCCAGCCATCTCATCCTCGGTCGTCCCCTGCTCCTCCTGCCCCCAATCCCTCCCAGCATCAGGGTCTTTTCCAATGAGTCAACTCTTCGCATGAGGTGGCCAAAGTACTGGAGTTTCAGCTTCAGCATCATTCCTTCCAAAGAAATCCCAGGGTTGAGCTCTTTCAGAATGGACTGGTTGGATCTCCTTGCAGTCCAAGGGACTCTCAAGAGTCTTCTCCAACACCACAGTTCAAAAGCATCAATTCTTCGGCGCTCAGCCTTCTTCACAGTCCAACTCTTACATCCATACATGACTACTGGAAAAACCATAGCCTTGACTAGATGGACCTTAGTCGGCAAAGTAATGTCTCTGCTTTTGAATATGCTATCTAGGTTGTTAATAACTTTTCTTCCAAGGAGTAAGCGTCTTTTAATTTCATGGCTGCAGTCACCATCTGCAGTGATTTTGGAACCCAAAAAAATAGTCTGACACTGTTTCCACTGTTTCCCCATCTATTTGCCATGAAGTGATGGGACCAGATGCCATGATCTTCATTTTCTGAATGTTGAGCTTTAAGCCAACTTTTTCACTCTCCTCTTTTACTTTCATCAAGAGGCTTTTAAGCTCCTCTTCGCTTTCTGCTATAAGGGTGGTGTCATCTGCATATCTGAGGTTATTGATATTTCTCCCAGTGGGGAGAATGGAGATGAGACAGAGAGACCGTTCAGAAGGTGGTTGTGGTGATTGGATGAGGGTGGTCAGAGTGAAGAGGTTTGGGAGTGAAGTGCTTGGAGGGGAATTTTAGAGGCAGAATCTGCAGGATTTGATGGCAAAATAGAGGTGGAAGGGAGCAGAGTTGTGAAGGATGACAGCTAGGGTTTCTGCTTGATGGCTAGAGTCCTGGCTGTGCCCTGGAGCCTGGGGAAGCTGGTGGGTGGCACGTGGCCAGCGGAACTTGAGGGTCTGAGGAGGGGTGGGAACTCAGCCAGAAGATGAACCGATAGTGAAAGAAAGAGGGGCTGGGATGGAAGAAAGCTTGCGATGGAGCGTCGTGGGGGTGGAAGGAAAGCGTCTCAGAAGAGCAGCTTTGGGGTAAGGGGGCTGGAGCTGGGCAGCGGTGGTTGGGATGAAGAGCAGACGGGAAGGGACAGAGACATGGTGTCCCTGGGAAGACGGTGTTGGTGGGAGGAGAGGTGGCAGGGGCTGGCAGCGGAGGCGGGGCCCGTGGAGGCAGGAGGGGCTCTGAGAGCGCGCCCCTGAGGAGCGGCAGTGGGGCCTGTGTGCTGTGCCTGTCGCCCAGGCTTGGCGTCGCGTCCCCGAGAGGCCTTGCTGGCCCCGCCCCTGCTGTGTCGTAGCGAGTGTCAGCGTCTGAGCGCTCCCGGCGGCTCTGTCTGCGCTGTTCAGGGTGCCTTGGTCGCCACCGTGTCCCAGTCCAGGATGGACCTGAGCAGACCAGAGTGGCCATCAGTGGAGGCAGACAGGTGGCTGAAGGGCAGGCGTGCACACGCATCTCTGAGCTCAGACAAGGGTGCCACGCCCGGCACTGGGGTTCGGGAGGAGCTGCTCGGGCACCACTGGTGCTCGGCTTCTACTCCACCCGCAGCAGAGCTGGAAGCCTGTCCGGGGCATGGTAGCCCCGCAGCACACAGGCAGGCAGCCCTGGCCGCCCCCCAGCGGGGCTTAATGCAGCAAAAGGGCCAGACCAACTTGGCCTGTGAGCCATGGTGGCCGGCCCTGCCTGGGGTTTCTGCAGCCTTCCACCTCTCCCGTTCACTCCCAGGAACTTGGTCCCCGTCAGTCACCTGGCTGCTGCCACCTGAACATAGGGACGTTTAGCAGCACTCAGCTCTTTCTGTGGGCCTCTGCGCGCCCGTGCTTTGCCTTCCAGGCTCCGCCGCTTCTGCCATTACATTGTGACCATGCAGTACTTCGAGATGGGCATTCTCGTGGTCATTGCCCTGAGTAGCATTGCCCTGGCCGCTGAGGATCCTGTGCAGACAGACTCGCCCAGGAACAACGTGAGTGCTGCTGCTGGGCTGTGGAGGCCTGGTGCTGTCAGGCCCTGTCTGCCCATCAGAGTGTGGGGCTGAAGGTCTGGGGATGTGTCCAGGACGCAGTGAAGACCATCACTGCAGGGGCCCCTCCCGTGGGATGCTGGCCAGGCCTCCCCTCACTTCCCCATGACCTTTGCCCATAGGCCCCAGGCCGATGGGTTATCTGTTCAGGCTCCTGGAAGAAGACATGGAGTTGCTGAACTGGCCCCGGCTCAAGCTTCCTGCCTTGCCCTTGAAAAAGCCTCTTTTTGGTTCCAGGTGCTGAAGTACATGGACTACATCTTCACAGGTGTCTTCACCTTTGAGATGGTGATAAAGGTGAGACGTGTGGTTGCCTTGGTGACTGCAGGGCTTTGCTTATCCCCCCTCGTGACTGAGATGAAGACATGTGGCGAGTGTGCCCTGGGCGTGCACACATGTGTGGGTGATGAGCCCACCTGCAGAGGTTGTGTTTTGTGGAGACACGAGGTCACATTTGCTAAGGATTCCCCAGTGTTATATCAGCCTCAGGAGAGCTCGTGAGCGCTGCCTGCTGGCAGAGACCCTTCTCTCTGAGGCGGACAGGGTTCCCCCTCCTGTGTGGTGCGAGCCCAGGTCATGCGGGGTTGTCTCAGCAGAGAGGGAGCCTGGGACCTCAGCTAGAGGAAGGAGAGTGGGGACAGGACGGTGGCCTCAAGGCTCAAAGACTGCAGCAGGTGGGCGGAGAGGACTCCCTGGTGTCTGACTGCAGATGAAGCACGACCGTGCCGTGTGGCCCTGGTGCTTCTCTCGGTGTTGCCGAGGCCTGTGCGGGCCCCCACAGCGGCAGCTCGAGGAGGGAGGGGGGCTCTCCTGGTGGCTCGGGGTGCCTTCTGTGCATGCTCACTCCGCTTCTGTTGTGAATCCCGGGGGAGGTGCTACTGCATCTCACAAATAAGGGCACTGAGGCCCAGAAACAGTAAGACGCCTCCAGAAGTAACCACTGCAGAAGGGCAGCTCCACCTCCTCCTGCCCGGGGGGCCGGCCCTCCGAGGTCTGCAGGCGGTGAGCTCCGGGCAGGTGTGGCTGCAGCCCAGTGAGGGGGAGACTCACTCAGGCTCCAGAGGAGCTGCAGGCCTGGCAGGATCTCAGCCAGTCTTGGCCATGCCGAGTCACTGGGGTCAAGGGCGTGGAGATCCAAATGCCTGTTGAGGCTTTAAGAGACCATTAACTGAGCCATGTCAGTACCCTGACAGGATGTGACCTGAGCCGTGACCCCTCCCCTGACGGGAAAGGACCTGAGCCGTGGCTCCTCACCTTGACAACACGTAACCTGGGCCGTGAGCCCTCCCCTGACTGGACATAACCTGAGCCGTGGCTCCTCACCGGGACGTGACCCCTCCCGGGGGGGACGGACCATGAAACGGCACCCTTCCTCTCACCGCAGGTCTCTGGGCTCTGGCCCTGCCTTTCTTTTCCGAAATATTCTGTCCCTAAAGTGTGTTGTTCCCCTAAAGATGATCGATTTGGGACTGCTGCTGCACCCTGGTGCCTACTTCCGGGATCTGTGGAACATTCTGGACTTCATTGTGGTCAGTGGGGCCCTGGTGGCGTTCGCCTTCTCGTAAGTACCTGGGTCTGCTCTGCCTTGCGGGACCGCACCCCCAGAGCTGTGACGAGTGTGGAGAGTCGGGGAGGGCCCCAGCCGCCCTGCCGTCTCTCGTCAGTCCCTGTGTGCTAGGGAGGCCCTCGAGGCTGGCCATCCCTGACACCCGCTGTGGTCCTGCCTCACAGTGTCTGCCTCTTGCGTCCTACAGAAAACTCTCGGTGCCCTGAGGAGGCTGCACTGGTTGGTCAGCCAGGGCACGTGGGTGCAGCTGGGCGTCTCCCCTGTTGGGGGGCTCCTCTGTTTTCTGTGGTGCCCTAGTGGGCAACACTCAGCCCTGTTGTGGCTGGGCCTAGATTGGCTCCCTTAGACCCTGCACGGTGGTGGGTGGGGGCTTGGGTGGAGCTGGGGGCAGATTCTGGGGAGGTGGTTGCTTACTAGACAAAGACGTAAGTAAGCTCCTCGGTGGACAGCGATCCTGAGGGTTGGGGTCGTCTCTGAGCCCACGGGGAGACCTCCTCACTGACTCTCTTCTCTTTGTCTCCTGTTGCTGGACTCTCGGTAGGAGCTTCATGGGGTAATGCCTTCCCTCTGTCCCCTCACACTGTCCCACATCACAGCACGCTGTGACCCCACATGGGCCGTTTCATCACCATGCCTCACCTCTGCTCATTTCCTCCACCATCTGGGCTGCATGCTGCCAGGAGCCATGGACCCCGGCCACATGTCCCCACCTCACCTCTGGGGGCTGGGTTGGGGTCTGGGGCTGGACATGGCCCCCCTTGGTGAGCAGGGCATCCTGACTGAGTGCTGGAGGCTGGGCACCTGGGTCTGGAGGGCAGTGCCCACTCTGGGTGGGAGCTGTGTGACCCCAGCTGCCAGGATGTTGGATGTCCTGAGACACTTTCCCACTTGTCTCCTCTGGAAACAGGGCTTTCTTTGCTCTTTCCTTTCCACACTTCCCTGAAATGCCAGCATCTCTGACCCTCATTGTTATAAAACAAAATTCAGCTGAGTGAATCTGAAGGTCTGATTGGGTTTATTCAGTGATTTGTGAAACAGGCAGCATCCCGTCTAGTAGTTAGATAGGCTGTACATGATGGGAGCTGTGTAAAGTGGAAGGCCTTTATAGGCAGGGAACCGACAAGGTTTAACAAGAGGAAAGAAAGGATTGCTTCAGGCAGTGTTGCCTCAATGGTGCTCACCAGGCGATTCCAGAAATTTCATTCCTGGGAAAGGCTAAAGAAAGTGAAAGTGAAGTCGCTCAGTAATGTCCGACTCTTTGCGACCCCATGGACTGTAGCCTACCCGGCTTCTCTGTCCTTGGGATTTTCCAGGCAAGAGTGCTGGCGTGGGGTGTCGCACCCTCCGCCAGGGAAAGGAGAGGCTGCACCTGAGTCCTGTCTGCTCCCCTGGGGCAGGTGCTCCGCTCTGGCCCTGTGTCTTTTTATGCTCCCTTCTCCTCCCTCTTCATCTTCCTCCTCCCCCTTTCTCTCTCTCTTACCCTCCTCTTTTTTTTTTAAACAGTTCTCCCCTTCTGATCAAACTGTCAACCCAACTGAGAGATGTGATAAAAATTTTAGGTGTGTCAACTGTGCCGACTTAAAAAAAAAGGACAATGTGAGAGTTGCAAGTTAAGTTTTATTTGGGGCAAAATGAGGACTATGTCATGGGAGACAGTGTTTCAGATAGTTCTGAGAAACTGCTCCAAAGAAGTAGGGGGACAGGTCAGTAAATATGTGATTTTGGCGAAGGGGAATACATGCCGTCAAGCACGCACATTTTGCAGAAGGTTCTGCTGGTGAGGAGGAGCAGTCATCGCCATGAAGGATTTTAGACTTTTTAGATTTTAGATTTTCTAGATGGGAGGAGATGCAAGACTTGGGCTCATAAAATCGACTCCTGGAAATATCTGTCTGAAGAGCTGTTCTGCCAGTTTTTCCTAGAGCACCGAGGGCCTCAATTGTGCTCTCCACCTGGAATTCCTTTCAGGCAGGTGTTGAAAGTCAGCAGCTGCAGCAGCTCATGATTTAATCCTTGTGGAGGTAGATGACAGGTGCCAATTTGTAGTTGACATCTGAAAAAAAATTTACAACCTGTAAGTTGAGAGTTACCTTGTATTTGGCTGGCAAAACTGAGGACTTATGCCTGGGACACAACATCTCAGATAACTCTGAGAGACTGTACCAGAGAGGCGGCGGGGGAGCCATGAGCCACGATATGTAGGGGTTTTTGCAACAGAGACCTGGTAGTCAGAATATCAAAAGATTACTGTTAACTGAAGAAAACCAGGCATCTTAAGGAATTTGGTGCTTCCTTGTATATGGGAAATGGAAGAGTCTGGGCTCACTGAGTTCATTTCTTTGATGTGCACCTCAGCTATCTGGGGCCAGTATCCTGCCCTTCTCCTCCTGAGTCTCCTCGGGCTGTCCCGTTGAGGGGGGCTGGCTCACTGCTAGATGGGGAGCATCCTGACTCCACCCCAAATTCCCCACGGGCTCACTGCCAGCTGTAATGTGATGGCCTGATGGCTGCAGCTGACGGCAGGCAGTGCTTTTTATTCGCGGTGTTGGCGCCATGCTCAGCCCCCGTCGTGTAGTTTTTGCAGCTTTGATCCTAGACGTGGTATCCACAGGCCGTGATGTATCTGCTTAATCCTTACGGCATCACACAGATCACAGTGTTAGGTGTATAATCCTCATGTTGGCCACTTTCTTTGCTTCTTTTCTGACATTCCAGTCAGAATGGAGACCACTTACTTAGTGGCTGTCAGCTACAAACATGTATCTAAAGTTTTTGAGAGAATATGACAGACATATCAGAGGCATTATAAACAGGATTATCCCTAATGTTTGAGGTGTATTTTGGAGTGAGGGGCCCCAGGTCATGGTCCACTAATCAAAGAAAGATCCCATGGAGAAGTCACAGATTTGAGCCGAGTAGCTGGCTCCGTGATCTGATGTAACTGATTTTCACCTTCCCCAGAAGTGTTGATCCAGGCACCGTAGGTGGTGTTGGCCAAAGCGCAGACAACTTATTGCTCCGCTAAAGATAACCGAAGCCTACTCTATTATTAGGACCAACCTTGGCCAGAGTCTGAGGGTGTCTCCTGGGAAGCTGATGTCTTAGCAGGGGACTCTGCAGTGTCTTCAAGAGTTAAGGTTCTGGTCATATCTTGTGCGTATTTGCTCCTAACCAAGTGACGGGCTTATTCACAGGGTTTACTGTGTTTACCCATTTAAGGCAGGGGTCACTTAGGTTTTTAATGTATTTGGAAAGAGAATCTTCTCTCATGAAATAAGGAGTCTCCCTAAATGTCTTGCAAAGACAGGTACTGCTGTGGGCTTTCCTAGCGGGTGGAAATAAATCAGATCTACCCGCTTGGGATAGATTGGAATCAGCCCTGGGCAGAGCAACAGGAGTGAGGCAGCCCAAGCCTTGGTGTTGGGGGTCTGGGATTGGTCCACCACGAGCCTGCTAAAACCAGCAGGGCCTGGCCTGCTGGACACTGTCGCAGGGGCCCTCTGAGGCCTGCTGCCCGTCTCTGCTCCAGGAATTGAGGAACCAGTGTAGGGGATCAGACCAGAGAAGGGGATGCTGGGGCTTCTTCAGGTCTGAAATATTTATTCAGGGTTCAGGTCCCTGAGGTTCACTGCCATCTGGGTAGTGAGGAAGACCTGGTGCAGTTTCTTCCAAGGAGATTTTGGGGCAGTCTTTGTTCTGATTGACTTCTAATTAGAGGGGTGGAAGAAAACTGGAAACATGAGTCTGTTAAGTCAGAGCCAGATATTTGAGGAAAGAATTGAGGATCCAGGCAAGTTTGTAGGTTTATAGCAAAACCTCGGAATCAAGCATTAGGACCAGAGTCCTAATGGAGGGTGGACATATTCTTTCTCTCTACAACACTCCCTTTCTAAAAAAAGCCAAAGATAATCACAGTAAAAGTAATTTGTCTGTATTAAATTTGGTCTGATTATTTATATAAGTGCTGCAAGAAGAGTGACTGATCATTTAAGTTCTTTTTAAGACTGCTTTGTTGCTGCTAATTTTCATAAGGAGTTTCAGACTGAACTCTCAAAAACTTTCAAAGCCAGGAGACCAAGCCAAGGACATGGCCATCAGATTTTACCTGCAGCCCCTTGTCAGTCAAAGCCTTGGTCATATGGCCAATGTTTCCAGTTGTGTCCTATAGAAGGAGAATAGGTTCTATTGAACTTATGCAAATAAATATATTGTCATGGAAGTAAGAATACTCATTGAAATACTCTGAATTCTGAAGGAATCAGGGAGAAAAAGTAAATGTTTTATCTTTGTTCACAAAGGTATATCTTACCAAATTGTTGATAGCTTAAGGGACAAGATTTCTTAAAATCTGGGAGAACATTAATGAACCAGCAATATTTTAGACACATAATCATAACAATTATAGTTATCCTATGTACCATTTTTGCAGTTTTGTAGAAGTCTCCCCACCAATGTCTCTATATAGCTTGAGTCATGTTAAATGCCCTCTGGTGGGTGAAAGATCAGTGGGGTTTGCCATGGAGCCAGGAAGAACCAGGCAGCCAACTGCTTAATTTACGGCCACTGTCGTCTGTTTCAATGTTTCTGAGACAGGAGCAGATGCTGCCATGTTACAAGGGCAGACGGCAGGCAGTGAAGGGTCATTTTTGGCAGAAGAAGAGGGGACTTCACCCACATTTGCCACAGCCTTGATAGACCCTGCTGCCGTTGCCTTTGCATGACAGTCAACTGGGTGCTTCCCTGGCATCAGGCTCAGTCCTGGTGGTGTGAACCCTTCCCCCCCCACCAGCAGGGAAAGGCAGGCAGGCCAGCCCTTCCAGAAGACTCCATGGTGAAGGGCATGGGTCTGCACTGCTCATAGACTTGCACGTGCTGCCTGGGTTGGGGCTGCCGTTCTGGAGCCCACCTACCTTTACTCCCACTGGGGTCTTGGCATGGTGTTTGGAGGACTCTGGTGTGGGGTGGGTGGGAGTGCTGAATGATGGGATCTGGGGAGATGAGCTCTTCCTACCCAGAAGCTCAGCTCTCCCTGGATAGCAGGTGCCGCTGGCCTGGCCCCAGGCCTTGTCCACTCAGGCAGCCTGTTGGGGGAGATGGACTGGCCTGAGGCATCTTCGGGACCAAGGCTGCTCTGTCCCCAGTCCTCTGGGCACAGGTGTGCACCCTACCTGCCTACATGGGTGGCTTCTCCCTTCTAGAGGCTCCAAAGGGAAAGACATCAGCACCATCAAGTCCCTGAGGGTCCTGCGTGTGCTGAGGCCACTCAAGACCATCAAGCGGCTGCCCAAGCTCAAAGTGAGAGTCTGGAGTGGGGCCTGGAGGGGGTGGGGCTGTGTGTGTGCCTGTGTGCCAATGTGTGCACACGTTTATAGGTAGACTTCGCATGCGTGTACACGTGTGTGCACACGTACATGTAGGAATGCATCGCGGGGTGCACATGTGTGTCTTGCCTGGCCCCCTGCAGCTTCCTGTGTGGGGTGGGGATGAGCGTAGCTGAGGGGAGGCCCCCACGAGGGAGGCCCTACGCTGTGTGCACGGGATGGGCTCTCACCTCTGTGACCATCTCCGAGGGGCTCCGTCTCTGCATGTCCCGTGAGGCTCTTCTTCCTCCACGCAGGGGCACCCGCACGACCAAGTGTTTCATCGGCATCTGTAGTGCAGCGGTCAGGGTCACAGGGAGATGCCGGAGAGCAGGGGTTGGGGGATATGGCTTTAGGATTGTGCTTCAGTCTAACTGTTGCTGAGCTTGTGCTTAAATTCACTTAATCCTCCAAGACTGTGCAGTAAAATGTTAGGAGAACCTTTGACCTGCAGGCTGTGGAGACACTAAGTGATGTGAGGTTCTGGGGGGTGGTTTGCTTAGAGCCCATGTTGAAGGGGCGGCTCAAGGGTGACTGAGACACCAGGGGTAGGGCTGCCAAGGCAGCTGCCCGTGTGTGGAGTGTGCCCCACAGGGCCTTGAGAGCTGGTTGCGGATTGGCCTCTGGGCACAGCCAGCAGCAACCAGACCAGGGCAGCAGGGAGAGGCTCGCTGGAGAACAGGTGGCCTGGGCAGTGGGAACCGCTGGGAGTCCCCTCTGGTCCACGCACGTGCCCCAAGTCCTGCCCTGAGCTGGCCTCATGTCACCGGTTATCTGCCCCATCCTGAATGCACTGCCCTCAGCTCAGCCCTGTGCCTCCCTCCATGCTGGCCCGGGGCCTGGCTGAGGGGCTTAACGCTGGCCCCAGCCCCAGGCTCTCCGTGGTGTCGGGCCCCTGCCCACACCGCCTCTTCCAGCACCTCCTGCCCACCCCTCCGGTCCAGGAGGGCCCTCCCGGTCCCCGGGCCAGACCCTCCCGGTCCCGGGCTGGCTCCGCCCCTCACAGCCCCGCCCCCCCAGGCTGTGTTTGACTGCGTGGTGAACTCCCTGAAGAACGTCCTCAACATCCTGGTCGTCTACGTGCTCTTCATGTTCATATTCGCTGTCATCGCGGTGCAGCTCTTCAAGGGGAAGTTTTTCTACTGCACCGACGAGTCCAAGGAGCTGGAGCGGGACTGCAGGTAAGCCGGGCCCCCCGCCCCCAGCGCCGCGCCTGGGCCCTTCCTGCCTGCAGCCTCAGGGGGCTCAGTGTGGCCTCTGCTGGACGCCGTGTCAGCCCTCAAGATCCAGGCTGGGCCCTAAGGTTGGGGGGCCGCCCCAGGGCTGAAGCCACTTCCTCATCACTGAGGCCTCGGGCCCCAGCTGAGCGGAAGAGAGGAGTGCCCTCAGGGAGGGGCGGGGGGAAGGCTGGTGCCCGGGGACCACTGTCCTGGACTTTGCACACAGAGGGAGTCGTGTGCTCCGCGTGGGCCGCTGCACCCGGCTCCTGCCGCTGCGGCTGTCGAGGCCTCTGCTGCTGTGGCCAAGGTGGTCTCCCTCCCCTGACGGCTGGATGTCATTCCTTCTGTCGTCAAGCCTCACTGAATGGGTCTGCCTACCTGTTGGTGGGCGTCTGGGTTGTCCCCACGTTTGGGCTGCTGTGAACCCGTGTGCGGCTGTTTCTGTGCACGCGTGCTCTCGTTTCTCTTGAGGATAAGCCTGGAGGTGGGCTTGCTGGGCTGCCTGGTGATTCTCTCCGTCAGTTTCAGGAGCTGCCAAACTGTTTCCCACCAGCAGCGTCTGAGAGTTCTGGTTTCTTCATGGGCTTGCCAGCTCTGTTGTTTTCCTTTAAAAAAACGTAATTATAGCCATCTTGGTGGGGATGAAGTGGTGATTGTAGCCATCTTGGTGGGGATGAAGTGGTGATTGTAGCCATCTTGGGGGGGATGAAGTGGTGATTGTAGCCATCTTGGTGGGGATGAAGTGGTGATTGTAGCCATCTTGGTGGGGATGAAGTGGTGATTGTAGCCATCTTGGTGGGGATGAAGTGGTGATTGTAGCCATCTTGGGGGGGATGAAGTGGTGATTGTAGCCATCTTGGGGGGGATGAAGTGGTGATCGTAGCCATCTTGGTGGGGATGAAGTGGTGATCGTAGCCATCTTGGGGGGGATGAAGTGATTGTAGCCATCTTGGTGGGGATGAAGTCGTGTCTCATTGTGGTTTGGTTTGCATATCCTTGATGATTCATGATGTGGAGCCTCTTTTCATGTGCATATTGATAATTTGTATGTCTTCTTTGCAAAAATATCTATTCAGGTCTTTTGTCCACTTTTAATGTTGAAACGTCCGTCCATTTTATAACTGACTGTAACAGTTGTTAGTATAGTGCTGATAGACAGCCCCTTATCAGACAGATGGTTTTCTGTCTTTAGTCCCATTTTGAGTGTTGATGATTTCCTTTGAAAAACAGAGCTTTCCCTTTTGTTGAAGTCCAATTTATCTATTTTTTTCTGTGGCCCCCCTGTATTTTCTTCTAAGAGTCTTATAGAGTTACTGCTTACATTTAGGCCTTTGATCCACTTTGAGTTACTTTGTATACATGGGGTGAGATGGGGGTCCACATTCATATCCTTGCCTGTAGATACCCAGTGGTTTCCGCACCATCTGATGAAGAGACCACTCTTTCTCCCCTGAGTGGACAACCCTTTCCAAAGGTCGGTTGACTGCAGACACGGGTGTTTCTTTAGGCCCTCTGTCTTTGACCTCTGGCTTCCTCTGTGTCCCCCAGGGGCCAGTATTTGGACTACGAGAGGGAGGAGGTGGAAGCGCAGCCTCGGCAGTGGAAGAAGTACGACTTCCACTACGACAACGTGCTCTGGGCCCTGCTGACTCTGTTCACTGTGTCCACGGGCGAAGGGTGGCCCATGTGAGTGCTGCCCGGCTCCTCGTGGCTGCTCAGGCGAGAGCGAGGGGCAGCTGGGGTGGGGAGCTCAGACTCTGCACCTGTCACTAAGCAGATACGCCCTTGGCTCTGTGCTTACTGGTGAGAGGAGGCCCTCCCTCTGGGAGTGGGCAGCCTGGAGGAGGAGGGGAGTAAGCCCAAGCACAGTATCATGAGCTCCTAAAAATCCTCGCTTGGTGGCAGGGCACCGGAGGGAAGAGGAGCTGGCCGCTGGCCTCGTTAAGGGGAGCCTGAGGGATGCATGTGTTCAGTGCCACGCTGGATGGCAGGGCTTCCTTTAGGGCTGAGAGGACCACCCCTCAGAAGGTAGGAGCGATGCTCTGCCAGGAGACTCTGCTGAACCCAGGGCTTCCTGACAACAGGTGAAGCAGGGTATGGGTAGGTGACCTGGTGTGGGATGGGAGAGAGCTGGGCAGCGCAGGACTGCGGGGCCGCTCCCGCTTCTCCTTGTTGGGATGGGGCCTCAGGCAGCCAAGGCCCCCTCCTGGAGGTCCCCAGCAGCCCCGAGTGCAGCCCTTTGTGGGGGCAGCCTGCTGCTGGGAGACACGGCTCTCCTGGGGAGCAGGCCTGGCCGTGCGCGGCTCCACCCCCGGCTCAGCCCCAGAAGCCCTCCGGTGACCCGGGTCTCGTCTTTCCTGGGACCGTGTCCTCCTGGGCTCCCCTGATGTTCGGTGCTGGCTCTCGGCCCAGGGTGCTGAAACACTCAGTGGACGCCACCTACGAGGAGCAGGGCCCGAGCCCCGGGTACCGCATGGAGCTGTCCATCTTCTACGTGGTCTACTTCGTGGTCTTCCCCTTCTTCTTCGTGAACATCTTCGTGGCCTTGATCATCATCACCTTCCAGGAACAGGGGGACAAAGTCATGTCTGAGTGCAGCCTGGAGAAGAACGAGGTGGGGCCTGCCTCCCGTCCCCAGGCAGCTCCCTGGTGGGCAGTGTGGTCAGGGCCCTTGGGGCTCCCTTCTGCGTGGGGACCGCTGGCCAGCACGGGGTGGGGAGGGCTGCCTGGAGAAGGCCTTCTGTCATCGGGGCTCTGTTTGTGGCCGGGGGAGGGTGTGTGCAGGGGCTCCAAGGGGTCCAAGTTCTCACTTTTTTCTCCCTCGCAGAGGGCTTGTATCGACTTTGCCATTAGCGCCAAACCCCTGACGCGGTACATGCCCCAGAACAAGCAGTCATTCCAGTACAAGACGTGGACGTTTGTGGTCTCACCGCCCTTTGAGTACTTCATCATGGCCATGATAGCCCTCAACACAGTGGTGCTGATGATGAAGGTGCGTGGGGCCTGCACGGTGGACTGGTGGGGGGGCCTGCACAGCGGGCTGGGGGGCCTGCACAGTGGGCTGGGCGCCCATGGATGCAGGGCTCGGCTCCAGCCACGTGGAGGGCCCGCTCCTCCTGGGGCGTGAGCAGCAGTGATACCGCCCTGAGTGCTGGTAGCTTGGGTTGCCTACGCAGCCCTGATTCCCCGGTTGTCCGTGGGCTGAGACCGTAAGAAGGTTCTGGGAGACACAGGGGGTACAGGGAGGGGTGTCCCAGCGCAGCAGGTGTGTCTGCCCACTGCGCTCTGACAGCGGGTCTTCGTGAGCTCCGTGGGTGTGTCGGGACAGCCAAGTCCGTGGCTAACGGCACCTCTTCCTTGGGCAGTTCTACGACGCGCCCTACGAGTACGAGCTGATGCTGAAGTGTCTGAACATCGTGTTCACGTCCATGTTCTCCATGGAGTGTGTGCTTAAGATCATCGCCTTTGGAGTGCTGGTATGTGCCTTAGCCCCGCCTGGCCTTCTGGTGTCTGTATTCTGGCCACCCCTCTGTAGGGGACCTTTGGGTATTCATTGTTTGGAGCTGGGATTCCCTGAACCCTCAGAGCACATATGACCCTGAAGGGGCCCCAAGGAAACGACTGCCGGGTTCTGCCCCACCTCTGCCCCCACCCTGTTCCTGGAGGGGAGGGGATGAGCGGCCTTATGCTCCGCCCACCTGCCCTCGAGGGAGCCCATGTATCCTCTGCTATCTTTTTGACGAGAGGCCACCTCCTACAGCTTGTCTGCAGAGCCTCCCCACCCCTGCCAGCCCAGCACTAACTGCCCTTCTTTCTCTCCAGAACTATTTCAGAGACGCCTGGAATGTCTTTGACTTTGTCACTGTGTTGGGAAGTATTACTGATATTTTAGTAACAGAGATTGCGGTGAGTAGCTCTCCTGCCCCTGCAGGCCCTGAGTGGTCTCCCCACTGTGCCTCCAGGCCTGGGGGTTAGCTCCTCCTCAGAGGATGCTTCCCCACGAAGCTCCTCCCCAGAGGCGAGTTTGGGGGCTGGGTGTCCTGTAGGCAAATGCTTTATCTTGAGTAAGAAATTGGTTCCCAGAAGGTCTTCCAGGCTGATGGCCTGAGAATCACCTGGGAGTGTAAGTGACCAGGAAGATAAGGACCTTGTAATTTCGTATGTGTCCAATACGTATGCACCTGACAACTGGTTCCAAAAAGATACAACTGAAGCCAATAAGGATTTGGAGTATTTTAAAATATCAGGTTTGTTTTACATACGTGCATGTGTGTGCACACGCATACGTGCTGAAGATTCTAGTTCTTACTAAAATACGTGGATTATATCTGAAAACTGACTGAGGGCTAGAGCATGAACGTGTCTCAACAAATTTGAAATAATGTGAGTCATAAGGCGGTGTTCTTTAAGCACAACAGATTGGTAGAATCAAAGACAAAAGCATCCATATCAGTGTTTCTTGAGTGAGTTCCCTAGGAACAGGCACTGAGGGAAGGGTTCTTGGAAAAGTTATTTTTAGGGCATGTTCCGAGACAGAGCCGTGGGGAGAGCTTTGGGGAGGTGGGTGCGGAGAGAAGAACCAGAGGGGCTGAGGCTCCAGCTCCGTGTCACGTGAGCTGGATCGTCCCCTAGAGGCTCTGGAGACAGAGTGGGTCACAGCTCGGAGCTGCAGAGTTCTGTGCCCACCAGGCCTCGGCTAAAGGCTTGCCTGGGGTGTGACTCCCAGGCACCCGAGTGCCCTGAGGCAGGTAGAGCGGGCTCCCGCCACCTGTGCTGCTGGGCATAAGGGCCACATACAGGGCGGGGGCATCTGCTTGCAGCCTTGGCCCCACCCATCTCTGCCCACACTTCACGTCGGGTCCCGTCTCTGGCTTCAGGTGGTGCCGGTCATGACCTCAGGGAGGAGGGAGCTGCTGGGAGGAGGAACAGGGCGCCTGCGGTCACCACGGGGACCCCCGTCATCCTGGGGTCTTTGCTGTGGCCAGCTCTCTGCTGCTCCGCGGCCGGCCGCGGCGAGTGAGCCAGCCTTCGTGCTGCCCGCCGGGCTCCGCCTGCTGCGCCTGTGGTGCCGCCTGCGGGGCCGCGATGGTTCAGGCACAGCTCAGAGGCCCCAGAAGCTTCTAGAGAGGCCCCGGGAGCCCCTGCTTTCCAGACAGACTTCTCCCTGCCCCGTGCAAGGGCAGCTCTGCCCCTCGCACCGTGGCTGCGAAGAGCCCAGCGTGACAGGAGCCGAGGCGGCCTTCTGGGCCCGCGGGGACGCTGCCCCACCTGCTGAGTCAGGCTCCTAGACGTGCCTCACGGGAGTTGGTGGGACAGCGGCGCCAAGTCCCGCTGGGCTCCTGTGGGTGACAGGCGACAGGGCCACCTCACCGTGGCTCCTTGTCTCCTAAATCCGTGCGTTTTTTGGGCTGGGCACCCAGTGTATCTGTCGGCCATCCGTTCGTCTTGAAGGACAGCCCCACCATCCCAGTGTCTTTTCTGTGCCTGCAAGAGGCTGTCCCGGCGTTTCACCTGGCCCACACCTGAGTGATGTGGAGGCTGACGTGCTAGCGGGTCCTGGCTCTCTCACCCTGTTGGCCCTCCTTTCTCCTCTCAGCGGATGTCGTGTGGAATCTCGTTCTGGTGCATCTCTGACGCTAGTGCATCAGCCAAGGCAGGCCTGACCCGAGATGTGAGTGGTCCCTGTTGAGACCTGTCACTGCTGTTTCCAGGTGAAAGTTTCCCACCAAGTGACTGCTGGCAGCACCAAGTATGGCTCTCCTTAGAGGCCTGGAGGCGGCCTCTGCTTGTAATGGGCAGGTGTCCAGTAGTGGCCGTGGCTGTATTAGCTTTGCTAAGGAGGAGCCTGGCTGTTGGGCCCAGGCACAACCTCCCCCCAGCTGTCTCAGTCCCTGCCTTTGTGGGTCTGCCGTGTGAGTGGGGGCTGGTGGCGGAGGCCTGCTGACATCTGTCGGTCAACGTGTCCAAGGTGCGTGGGGTTTTAGCGCCTCTGTGGCTGTGGGTGCTGGGGTGGATGTTGACATACGGCACATAGTGTCCATTCCCAGGTCCAGCCGGTGCCTCTGCCCCAAACCTTGTTCCCTCCAGAGGCCTGAGCAAGCTGGAGTCCTTGCCTTATCACAGACACCTCCTTCCCCCGCCCACACACACACACACACACACACACACAGGCACACATGCCGTGGTAGACTGGGCACACCACTCAGAGCTCTGCCGTGCACTGTCTCTTGGCGGCCCTGCCTGGCTCTGCCGAGGTATGTGCTAGTATGTCAGGCCAGTCCCCGCATGACCAGGCTGGGAGTTTTACTGCCCAGTTTTAGCGACCGTCCCACGCTGTGCTGGGAAAGGGTGACCTGAGGAGAGACTGGTGTGACAGGCGAGCGGCTGGGCTGGGCCTTCCTGTCACGTGACTGTGGCCTCTAGACTTGCTCCCGTGTGGCCCCAGATGTGGCGTGTCCGTTGTGCCCTGGGTTGTTGCTGGGCCTGCGGCACATGACTCGTGAGGGCAACTCTGGTGCCGCAGATACGGTGTCTCCTGGTCAGACAGTCCCTGCGGGACCCTGTAGCCGGGCATGACATCTCTGCCGATGACGTGAATCTTTGCTGACCCTCATGCGGGGGCTCCGAGGGCCCCACACAGGTGCTTATCTACCGCAGATATCCCTAGCGCCGTGGGGCCTGCTGGGGCTTGTGGCCCGAGTGGCAGGCTCCTGACACTGCAGTGTGGACCTGCTAGAGAGCCTTCTCCTGCTCTGAAACCCGCTAGCTTTGAGTCACCTGATAAGTGGGATACAGCCGCCTTTCTCCAGCTGTGCATACTATCTCCAGGACCCACAGAAGTCTCCCAAGAGGAGTGTGAGGTCCAACCTTGGGGTCCATGATCGGGCATGGCTCACACCACTGGATTATAACAGTCTTGTACACTAGGTTTCCATCTCAAACATGGGGAAAGACCATTTTAATCCTAAATATGTTCTAGAGACTAGAAGAGGGAACATTTCCTAACTAGTTGTATGAGGCTACATCATACAATGTAGCCTTGAGTCTTGACGTCAAAAATTTTAAAAAGAGTGTAAGAAAGGAAGATCATAATCCTTACTCACCCATTAACATAGATGCAGAATTCAAAACAGCATGTAAGCAAGCCAGATCCCACAGTGTCCAGGAAGAAGTGCAATCAGGTTTATCCCAGGAACACCAGAGTCCACAGCAGAAAGTCTATCACTGTAATTTACATGAACAGGTCAGAGGACTCTGTTAATAAGCCTGTCACAGATGCAGAAAAGATACTCAATAAAATTCAGATTTTATTCATGATGAAAATTATTAGCATGTGTTAACTTGATGAAGAGCATTCACCAAAAAGTCCTATGCAAATATCTACAGTGGTGAAATTTGGAAATAATTCCCTTTAAAATCAGAAAAGGACAGTGATGTCTGTAACCACTGCTTCTTTTCAGCATTGAACATCGACAGCTCAGTAAGTTGTATGTCAGCTTCATAAGAACAGATTTTTGTCTGTTTTGCTCATTGCTGATTCCAGCGCTTAGAATAGTGCCTGACAGTTTGCAGGTATTCATAAATACTTGCCAAATGAATCGGACAGAAAAAATAAAGTAAATATTTAAGTTTCAGAAGAGGACTAAGTAAACTGCCATTAGTCAAAGATGACATGTCATCTGTGGGTGAAACCTAGGATAATCTAAAACTGATTAAATGTGAGATTGCTCAAGAGAGTGTATTGTATTTCGTACAATATCAGCACTCCCGACGATAAGCCTGACAAGGTATGTGTTCAAGATCTCTTTGTGCAAAATTATTAAACTTTATTGACAGGTATTAAAGAAGGCCCGAATAGATGGAGTCATACATCATGTTAATAAGAAGTCTCAATGTCATAGAGATGACAGTCTTCCCCAGTTGATCCATAGATTTAATGGAATTTCAATAAAAATACAAATTATTTTGCTTTTCCTTTTGTTTGTCTCTTTTTATGCAATTTGGCAAGTTGTTTTTAACATTTCTAAGAGAGAGAAAGGCTCACAAATGGCCAAGATACTTGAGAAGAAGGTGCTCCTGGGGAGCTGTGGGGGGTGAGGGGACGCCCTGGAAAGTTGCAGCAATTGAACCGTGTGGTGCTGGCACCGGAACAGCTCAAGAGCCTGGACACAGACTCGGTTGTATTTGGAAACTTGGTGTGTGACTCCCTGTGGGCGTAACTGACGAACAACACAGGGGAAAAGAGAAATTGGATCTTGGTTCATACCATTCACAAAAATACGGCAAATGGATGAAAAAACTTAAATGTAAGAGACAGAACTTTAAAAGTCTTAGAGGAAAATACAAGAGATTATCTTTAAGACCTTGAGATAGGGATGATTTGTTAAGCAAAATATGTAAAATACCAGCCATAGCTGGAAAAAATTGTATAAAATAAAGCTTTTGTTTGTCAAAAGGAGGAACGCCAATCCGTGAACAGGGAAAGGATAGTCACGTCACACTCCTCACGTATGTGTGTTAAGGTCTTTGTGCAGTGCCTGTCGTGTGCTCAGCACTGTCCTAAGTGCGGGGACAGATGAAACTCCTGCTTCATCCTACTGGGAAGGACACACAGTGTCAGTGAGCGGGGGGAAGACAGAGCAGAGGGCGTGAGGACTGGTGCTTGTGTGTCTCTGAGGCACGGCTCCAGGCAGCGAGCTGGGCTCACGAGGAAGCGGAGCCGGTCCGAGCTGGGGGCAACAGAGGCCCCTCGGGGCTGAGGGGTGGGTGGTGGCTGCACAGGGAAGGCTTTGCAGCCAGTAGAGCTTGGCTTTTCTTCTGAGTGAGAGGGGAGGACTTGGAGGGTTTTGTGAGGAGTGACACGATCTGGCTATCAAGACCACAGGCCCGGTGGCTCTGGCGAGAAGTGTGCAGGTGCAAGCAGAGGCTGTTTCAGCTGGGCTGTCCTAGAAACAGACCTGAGACAAGGATGTGGTTCAAGTTGTTATCTGGAAGTGAGTGGGAAGGAAGGTGGGCGGCTTGTGGAAGGTGCTGGCAGGTCAGCTGCTGCTATGTCCCTGGGCATCCCCACCAGGCATTGTCTGCCACAGGTAGAGCGGGCCAAAGAATCGCCCTGCACTGGGCTTCCCCGGTGGCTCACTGGTAACGAATCTACTTGCCAATGAAGGAGACCCGGGCTCAATCCCCGGAAGATTCCCGGGAGAAGAAAATGGCAACCGACTCCAGTATTCTTGCCTGGAAAGTCCCATGGACAGAGGAGCGTGGTAGGCTGCTGTCCATGGGGTGGCAAAGAGTTGGATATGACTTGGTGATTGAATAACGACTCATCATTCATTGATGTTAGGCTGTAGGCCTGGTGTCGTGGCCTGGGAAAGCTTTCAGGAACAAAGATACAAGCTCTGACAACTGGATGTGGGGCCGCAGAAGATGTGTGTGTGGCCCAGCATCACTGCCAAGAGCCAGGAGTGGGGCTGGGGAGCTGGGGAGCTGGGTTGCAGCGAGACATGGTCAAGTTCTGGGTATGATTTCAAGGTCGAGCTGTGGATGAATCAGATGGAAGTGTGGGAGATGAAGCAAGGACGGCATCAGAATTTTTATCTGAGCACTTGGAGAAGTGGTCTGTCTTCCATTGAAAAGGGAGAAAATTGCGAGGAACAGGTTTGCTGAGGACGGTCTGGCTGCACTTTATCCATGTTAGAGTTCAGTCTGGCTGCCCTCCCTGGAGTCGTCCACGGGCAGCTAGAGGAGACTGGGGCCAAGTGTAAGCCTGGGAATTGTGAGCCTGTCAGATGAGATGGTATGAGATCCATGGGAGCCAAGAGCGTGAGGCCAGCACGCAGTGACCAGGGCTGGAGGGCAGAGGCCTTCCAGACTCCGGGGGAGGTTAGTGTCCAGAGCGTGCAAGGCTCTTCTGTGAGCCAAAGGTATAGTTAGAAGACATAAATGGCCACGGAAAGATGCTCAACCTTATTTGTAATCAAAGAAATCCAAAGTTGAATGGCACCGAGATGCCATTTCACACCTACTGGTTTGTCGAACGGAACTTCCGATGTTCCAGCGGTGGGAGAGGACTCGGACGCTGCTGCTGGGTGTCTGGGAAGGCCGGGCATGTCTGTAGCTGCACCCTCTGAGGTGCAGGGGTGCAGGGTGCCTGAGCAGGTGAGCCTGGAGACGTCTTTACTCTGGTGTTCTTGGCAGTGTCTGCGGCAGCAGAAGTGGTTTGTTGACACAGTGAATGACATCCTCACCAAGAGGATGCCTCTCAAGTCGGTGTTTGCTCAGAGGCAGAGCACAAGTTCGCCTGAGCCCAAGAGGGCTGCATACAGTCCAGTCCCATCACAGAGTTAAGAAAAGACAAGTATAGACATTTTAAGAGTGGGAGCTAAAACAGTGAAGAAAAGCAATCATCAACAACCGTTAAGTGTAGCTACTACGTCTGGTGGAGGAGGGCATGGCAGCCTGCTCCAGTATTCCTGCCTGGAGAGTCCCAGGGACAGAGGAGCCTGGTGGGCTACAGTCCACGGGGACTGCAGAGCCAGACACAACTGAGTGGCTAAGCACAGCCACATCTAGGGAAGAGAGAAGACAGGAAGGGCTTTCAGAGTCGTGGGGACATTCCACCTTCTAAGCTGGATAATGGATATGTGGACGATGCATTGCCTTTATCTGAAATGCGTGTGTGTGTGCATATAATTACACATATTCTTTTGTTTACATGAGGTGTTTCATGGTTTTGAGAAGTTAATGATCTGAATAATCCAGGCTGAAAGCTGAGAGCTGCCATTTTAACAAGAAAATCAAGGTTGTTCGTTTTGCCAGCCGTTGGCCTTGCAGTGCGGTCTGGGTGCCCCCCACCCACGGTGGGCTTCCCACTCAGAAACGGTTCCCCCGTGTGGTTCTTGATGGGCGCTCTGCTTCCCTGGACACAGGAATCTTTATTCCCCTGGAAAAAAGGATCCAACACCGGGCTTCCAGCTGCAAGGGCACAGCCCCGGGGGTTTGGGCGCAGTGGGTGGTGGCTCAGGCGGCTAATGACATAGACGTGCTGTCTCCCAGGGAACCCTCTCCAGAGAGAGGCCCCGCAGCTGCTGGACACTTGAGGGGCAGCTTGCAGATGTTTGAGACCCTCCAGGGCAGCCTCCCTCAATCCTGCACACTCGGCAGGTCTGGTGGGAGTGTTCAGAATCCGCCTGGTCTCAGAGCTCAGCTGCCTGGCGGCTGCTGATTTCCGAGGGCAGTCTTCTTGCTTCTGCCTGGAGGCGGGAAGGTGAGCGCAAGCCACCTGTGGGTTTCCGTGCTGTTTTCTTTCTCCATCTGTAGTCGCTTCATTTGTTACTTTGTGGATGCACTTTTTTTTCCTGAGGCAAAAATATGAGTGTCAGTTCCCACTCCCAACTTAAGAGTCACATAGAGCAACAGTCTTAATAACCAGGGTCACATAGAGAAAGTGCTCCAAACAAGCATGAAACTGACATTGATTTCTTTGCCTGGAATAAAAAAATAAGTGTCTGTGAGTCATCTTTGGATTTGCATTACAAACAAATGCAAATGACGCCTCTGTCTCCGTAACCTACAGATTTCAAACGTGTGTTTTGATTTGGTTCATTTTAAGCAAAATATGCAGTTTACCAAAATCCTAAAAATTTCAGTGAAGTACTCAGAGTTTGAGTTTTTGCTTGTGTTGCTGACTCATTTTCTCTTTTGTTTTCTGTTTCTGTTCTTGATTTACCTTAACCTACCTGCTGACTCACGCCACCCAACCAACATACAATGCGAAAACCATGTCTCCGTCTGTATGTTGCGCACCTGCTGCTCAAACATCCCAATTTGTAAATAACATGCAAATACCCATCCATGAAAACATCACGTATAGGAAACGGTTGGTTTCGCGACTTATACAGTTCTTAAAGCTCTGTTTTGCTTGCACTGCTGTCCTTTTCCTCTGCTTCCTGTCACCCTCACCGCCCCCTCCTGTGCTCAGAACCCAGCTGTACCCGCCCCCTCTGGCCTCTGGTGCGCTCTCCCTGGCTCCTGGGTCCAGCAGGGCCTTCTGAGGGCCCTCAGGGGCCACTTGATCACAGGAACTGGCCTTGAGCCAAGAGAGGAGATAGGGGCTTCTGAGCGAGAGGCAGGTAAGTGTCGAGACCGAGTCAGAATTGGGGGGTTGCTGGATGCAAGGTTGGACCTGTTCCCCGTAAAGTCCACGGTTTCTGCTCGTAGTCATCTCCCTTCTGCCCTACCTCTGTTGGCCAGCAGACCACGTGGGCTTGGGTCCGCCTCTGACGAAGTCTCCTGTCGGGTCCTTCCTGGACAGACCTTCTGTGGAGGCCTGGCTGGGGGGCACAAGCCTTGGGGGATTGTCCTGACTGAGTAGGAAGAGGGCCTTTGCCCCTGGAGGCAGCAGAGAGCTGGGCCTCCCTCCAGCACCGTGGATCCCTGTGTGCCCTGGTCAGTGAGCTTGTGTGGAGCCCGTGCAAGTGGTGTGGACAGGGCCTCCTTCCGGGTCTCAGGAAAACCTGAGGGAGAGTGGGGATGCGGGAGCAGACTGAGCTGAGGCCTCGGCTGGAAGTTCATGCAAAAAGCAGATATTTCAGATTCCTGAACAGAAAGAGAATGTGGTAAAGCGTTTCACAATCGGAGCAGAAAAGCTCGAGTTTTGAGAAAAAGACACTTAAGCCACAGAAGTGCCAGGCTGCATCTTTAGCACGGGCTCCAGTGGTGTCGACAGGCCTCCACTCAGCCCTTCCTGCCGCCCCCGAGCAGGCCCCTTGGGCTTACTCCTTCTCCCTCTGTCTCTCCTCCTGTCTCCCCCATCATCAGCCCCCTTGAGAACGAAGCTGAGTAGGAAAGCAGCTTGTTCCCCACGCGGCTGCATCTCCTCCCCAGCACGTGTGGGGCCCCCGGCACGTGTGCACAGTCTGAGGGGGAGCCCCTCATTCTGCTGTGAGTCTGCCCAGACGCAATGATGTGCTTGGACACAGGGGGTGAGGGCCTTGGCCTAGGGTCCACTTGCCTTTGTGGCTTCCGTCTCAGTTTTCTCGATGATCCCTCACCCCTGGGCGTGGCGCCCTAACTCCGCCACTGTGGGGAGGAGGAAGCAGGCACTCAGTGGAGCTGGGGACCAGTGTCCCCTCAGTGTAAAGCAGCCGCCGCGGTGAGGGCTGCAGCGTTGACCTTTCTGGCTCAGAGGCAGGGGTGATAAGGGGGGGCCTGACTTGAAAGTAGGTGTGTCTACTCCAGGGTCCAACAGAAACCATGGACTCTGGGGGATGGGGAAGGTTGTGTCCACCTCCAGGGGGTTGGCTAAGGCCAGGGGTGACCGTGCTCAGCCACGGGGAGGCCGCCATGTGCTTGCTACCCCCACTGTCCAGCATGCAGCCCGCTTGGTGGTGTCTGGCAGCTCGTGCCCTGGGTGCAGCCATGATGCGCTCAGGCCATCACACTGCTTGCGGCATCTGTAGCTGCTTCACCATCCTCCTTCATGACTCTCTAGGGCTGTCTGTCTGTTGGCACCCCCACCCTCTCCTAGGTGCCCACTGGAGCCCCGAGGAGAAAGTCTGGGAGGATGGGTGGGGCCTGGGCATCAATGGGAAGTGTTACGTGGCTGAGCTCTGTGTCCAGGGACTTGAATGGACAGCACCTTCCTCTGTCTGCTCTGGTATCCGTCCCTTCTTTACTACCCCGAAGACTATTTCCTCCCAGTATTTTCAGGAGATCATGTTGTCTGTGCCAACTGCCTGAGCAAATTGCTTTTGTCCTGGGCCCTCCAGATGCACACGTCAAAGTGAAGAAGCCTGAGGAGGCAGCCCCTTGCCCGTGCTGAGCTCCACTGTCTTGTACAGAGGGCTCCCTGACACCGTGAACAGTCGCCCTTCCAACCTCCTGAGAGCACTGGCTCAGCCTCGAGTCCTCAAGGCCCAGGGGACTCAGATAGAGAGTGTGATGTATCTCATCTACCCTGGCTGCCCTGAGGGCCTCTCCCTAGCACAAGCTAGTGAGGGAGCTGCAGGCAGATGAGAACACCCTCCAGGATCACGTCCCGAGGTCCGCTCTGCCTTCTTGCTGATCTGGACCACAGTCAGCCCTTCTCTGCCTGCGAACTGCCCTGTCCCCCTGTGGCATTGCCTAAAACTCGGCACCACCCCCGAGAGTAGCTTATGTCTCTCACCAGCAGACAGTCCAGAGTCCCGGGTGGAAGTAAAGAAGCCAGCCCCTGAGATGAGGCAAGCAAGGGGTGGAGTGAGGCCTGTCCCCTGACGGATGCCTCGTCCCAGCCAAGATCAGATGGGCAGCCCTGGAGTAGGACGCCGCTCCTCCCAGGCCCCGCCCCCTCCCGCACGCGCTCGCCGTTGCTGCTGCCTCATCCAACACCTGCTCTCTCTTCTCTGTGTCCGACACCGAATCTGGAAGCACAGTGTGTCCAGCCTGAGCTGCTTGCGTATTTTAAAACAGCAAAGTGTGAGGAAGCTGCTCTCAGGCTGCGTGTGGGTGGGCAGAAGAGGGCACCTGGTCTCTAAGCAGGCAGGGCAGGAAGCCCCCCGTGCCCGTGAGCACCCCTTTCTACTCAGGGACACTGCCCAGAGCTGGGCCCCCTGAAAGGGACGTGCCAGGGATTCGGGTGCCCTTGGGCCAGGGTGGAAGCGCTGCTCCCGGGTCACCTGCGGAGCCCAGAGATTATCGGTTTGCTCTGTGCTTGACTTCAGACCCTCTGGATGAGGGCATGCTGCGAGACATCTTGGGTTCTCTGGAGCAGAGTCCGGTCTGGGGGCTACCGAGGGGGCTTCTCGGGTGGCAGCAGGGCTGCCGCCACCTACACCTCCTGCCAGGACTTGTCTGCAGGTCCCTGCCTGGCCCCAGAGGACGCGTCTGCCCCTCTGCTGGGCCCCGGGTGGCAGGGCCTTGCTGGCGTGTGGGAGGCAAGGGCATGGCCACTGAGTCTGAGGAGAGGCAGCCCCGCCCAGTCCCTGGGATGCTCAGCCGTGTCCTGCAAGAGGCGGTCAGCGTCGGAGGCCTGGCTGCGGGCGGCCTCCCGTTCCACCTGGCAGCAGGGAGCTGCTTCACAGGACTTCTCTGTCCCTCCCTGTGGAGGGAGTGTCTCTGACTTGCTGCATGAGAAGTTGTTTGCAGTGACAAGCTTTGCCTCTGGGAGACTTTCTGGTGGCTGGTTGCTGCTTGGACTGTGGAGCGGTCTCTCTCTTCGCCTGCTTTTCTTCGGGACACAGTGACTCCGGGAGGGGGGTGGGGAGCAGCCTCGCTGTGCCCGTGGGAGGCTGCTTTCTGAAGGTCAGAGTGCAACCTCTTTTCCCTGCAGAACAACTTCATCAACCTCAGCTTCCTCCGCCTTTTCCGTGCTGCCCGACTCATCAAGCTGCTCCGCCAAGGCTACACTATCCGCATCCTGCTCTGGACCTTTGTCCAGTCCTTCAAGGTGAGGCTGGGCGTGGCCAGGCGGGTCTGACCTCTCCCTCGTTGTGCCGGTGGGGGAGCTTCTGCCCCACCGCCCAAGCACTCTCCTTGGGAAGACCAGGGTGGGTGCCCACCCCCTCCCATGGCCCCGTTGTTCCTGTGGTAGTTTGTAAGGACACTTTCAGTTTTACAGAGAGCATCTTGTTTATGCTCACAAAGGGCTGAAGTGGCCTTTATGACTTGGATTCTGAGTGAAGATGATGGGCACTTGGTGAAGGGGCTTGGTGGGCAGTGGGGCTGGGTCTGTGGTCAGCTAAGGCTGGTGCCGCCCGGAGGCCCCACCAGCGCCCGCTCTCCAGGCGCGGTGCGGGCCGGGCCGGGCGGCCCTCCGGGCGCTGAGCCGCCCTCCCTGTGTCTCTGCAGGCCCTGCCCTACGTGTGCCTGCTCATCGCCATGCTGTTCTTCATCTACGCCATCATCGGCATGCAGGTGGGTGTGTGCAGGCCCCCGCGAGACAGCAGGGACCGCTGGCACTCGGCAGTGTTTCTGTGAGCCAGGTGCCAGTCTAAGCGCTTTGTGAACTTTGTTCTGTGGCTGAGGCCAGGCATTGCCACCCTCGGTGGGCAGACCTGCGCCCTGCTCTTGTGTGGAATCCTGCTGGTCTGTGTCAGGGCACCGGTGGGCACGGTTGCTTGGGTGCTGGGCCTGCACAGTGTGGAGTGTTTGAGCACATCCGCATGGCCCGGGTGGCCTGCGCCGCAGCAGCTGGTCATGCCTTTTGCCCAGGAGCACTTCTGAAGGATGTAGGGACGGGAGGTGGTCTCAAATGTTAATTTGTGGTGGGAGGAGACAGTGTCTTAAAGGTTAGCTGGAAACCAATTTTTAAACTCTATTTTCAGGGATTGAAATTTCTCTTGCTTGAAATTTACTGAGATCTGATGTTATTTAAAACAAATGCATGTTTTTCTTGCTTTGGTCTATGGACATACAAAAACATAGCCCAGTGATCTTTGTTTTCCATGGATATATGATAATTCATAAATTTTAAGCTGGATTCCAGATTTTAAGCTACTTAGAGATAGGGACTTATTTGCATTTCTAACCCTGAAAGAAAGAAATCAAAATGGGTACAAAGCCCATTGTAGTGTTTACACAAAAATGTTAAAAAGAACTTTCAAGTGATCTATCAGAATATCAGTATAATTACAGTTTTGGGGTCACTGATGAGAGTGAATTCTAAAACGACCCCTCCTTTTGTCTGGCAGAGCCCGCCTGGACTTAGCTCTGGGCCCCACTTTTTACTGGTCATGCTGTTCGATCCTGGGCCGGCTCAGAGCCGGAGCCTGCGCAAACTGGGCTGTGGGGCAGTGGCATGTTAGGCTTCCCAGAGGCTGTCTCTGCCCTGGAAATAGGCGCGCAGATGCTGCTGGAGCCAGACACCCTGACCTGCGGCCCGCAGTGGTGGCAGCTCTGGCCGGGGTCTCCCTGGCCCGTCCCCGCACGCACGCCACGGTCTCTTGCCGCCACGGCTCTGAAGACCAGCGCACGGTCTGCAGTGCTGCCTGCCTTCTCCCCCGCTGCAGGTGTTTGGGAACATTGCTCTGGATGACGACACCAGCATCAACCGCCACAATAACTTTCGGACTTTTCTTCAGGCCTTGATGTTGCTCTTCAGGTGTGTTGTGGGAGCTGGAGGTGGGTCCAGAATCAGAGGCCCCTCATCAGTGTGTTGTGTGGAGGTGGGTCCAGGCTCAGGGACCCCTTCATTCAAGGTGGACCCAGCCCTCGGCTCCTCGTTGTTCTGGCTTCTCTGTGGTGGACCTTTCCAGTTTCTCCTCCCTTCTGCTTGTTCTTCCCTGATGGCTCCTGGGCCTGAAGGGAGGCCCCCGAGGCAGTCAGTCTGAGACCTCTGGGCTGGGCTGGCTTGCCTACCTTGTCTTTGCTGCCCAGTGAGGTTTTGAAGGACAGGTGTAGAGAGAGACTTTCTTGGTGTGCCAGCCCCAAGCTTCCCATCAGCTCGCCTTGGTGGTTTCGGGGATCTCTGGGGTCAGGAAAAGTGGGCAGTGGAGAGCTGCTGTCAACAGGGTGCACCTGCTCAGTGGCCCAAGGGACCAACCGGCCAGACACGTGGGCCTGAGGGCAGCTCCACCCAACTCCGTTGCTCACCGCAGCTGCAGTTCCCAGGGCTCCTGGGTGCAGTCAAGGGGCACACCAGGGCAGGGCCTTGAGGAGCACAGACTTGTCAGCTCAGAGGCCTCCCTGCAAAGGTGTATGGGGGTGGCTCCCCAGCCATCGCTCTCAGGCATGGACACATGTGGGCTGTGGCTGTCCACCACCCTGATGTAAGAAGGCACTCCTGGGTAGAGCTCAGAGGGTCGACTGTGTCTCCTTCATTCACTGTAATCCTCAGGGAGAGGGGAAATGTGCTGTCTCTAATAATTTATGATGAGGGGCCTAATAATAAATTAACAATTAATAAACAGCAGGCCCCACTTTGGGCCCCTTCCTGAGGTTTGTCTTCTCCACTTTTGGGGACACCTAGCTCAGCTGACCCTATGCAGATGTATTTGGGGGTTGTGGGGGTTCATATTTTGGAGGGTGAGCTCAGCCCAGGCCTGCTTCACTGAGCTGCCTGGAGAGAGTTTCTGACTCACTCTTTGCATCGGACAAACAGCACCCTTAGACTGAAACCCTTAGGCGGACACTTCCCCGAGCAGCGTCATTTCTCTGGACTTCAGCTCCTACATCCACTTTATTTCTTTGTTTATTAATACCCTGCTTTGTGTGACAAAAGATATGAAGCCAGCCTTGATTTTAAACCTTTGATCTCAAAGACCTCTGTTCCTTCCTCATCACATGGGCACCCTCATCATTCGGGCCTGGCACAGGCTGAACCGGCCGTTGTCAGTGGGCAGTGGACCCAGCTTCTGCCCAGGACTGACCACACAGCGGCATGCTGGGCCACCTGCAAGTCTGATGTGCGTCTGGCCCCTGTGCTGGCTTCATGCACAGGAGTGAAAGGCCACCCAGGCAGGCTTCTGTAGTAGCTGCCCAGGGTCGAGTAGAGGCAGGGGTGGCTGCAGTAGAGTGAATGGGGACCGTGGTAGGGGATGAGGTCGGGGAAAAGGCAGCTGCAGGTCCACAGAGCTCTGGGCAGTCGTGCAGGGGGTCCTCAGGGAGGCTTTGATCTGACCTGGGCTACTGAGCGGGGAGCACCCAGTTAAGGAATTGTTGCTACAGCTCAGAAGTTGTCGTTGCTCAGCCCAGGGAGGTAGGGGTAGTAAGAGCCTGGCTGGTTGTGAAGGCAGGTCAAGATGTGGTGGGAGAGAGGAGGCAAGGGTGGCTCCCGGGTCTTTGGCCTGAGCACTGGGAAGGATGGAGTCACTGTGTCCTGAATCCACGAGGACTAGGTGGCGCACGCTGGGGAGGAGATCAGAGGCCACGGAGGGAGCTCACCATGGTGCTGACTTCGGTGCCGTGATTTCTTTCCTGTAACACGTGCTTTCCCACTTAGCATCAGCTTGAAAATCTAATGCAGAGGTTTCTTGTTAAGAATCAGCATCTGTTACCCACACCTAACACCTATGCAGGATCCCTCGGGAGGGAACGCAGTTCTCCTAAATTCCTGGGCTTCCTTCCCGGCCAGGCCTGGGCCTTCCCTCCTGGCCTCACGCTCTGCCCTCCTCTCAGGAGTGCCACCGGGGAGGCCTGGCATGAGATCATGCTGTCCTGCCTCAGCAGTCGGGCCTGTGACGAGCTCGCCAACACCACGGAGTGTGGGAGTGACTTCGCCTATTTCTACTTCGTCTCCTTCATCTTCCTTTGCTCCTTTCTGGTGAGTCCTGGACCCTGTGCACACCCCATTGCCACATCTGCCTGTCTCAGACCAACTCGAGCCCCCTGCTCTCCTGCTGGCATCTGATTTTGACCCATGATGCATGAAAGCTGATTCCGTGTTGATGGTCCTTGTTTCCCTGGAGATGAGGACCACGTCAATCCTGAAAGGACCCACTGAGTAAGGAGCTCCTGTGGGCCTGCCTTTACTCCCGTGGGAGGGTCCCTCAGTCCTCAGCTAGAAGGACTTGCACCGTGGTGGCAAGATATGAGCACCAGCACCCCAGCCAGCCTGCCTGGGCCTGACGAGGTTCAGGAAACTCGGGGGCCAGGCTGGAGGTGTCAGCGGGCCACGCCGCAGTGAGTGGACTTTATTACAAGTCAGCAGAAGCCTCTGGGAGACTGCACAGTGACATCACCTGCTTGGCATCTTAAACCCTCACTCTGGCTTCTGGTCGGGAGAGGCTGTGTGTGGCCAGGAGCTGACTGGAAGTGGCAGTTGGAGAAGGGAGGGTGTGGAGGAAGCTGTGTGGGTGGGGGCCGCCCTGTACAGGCAGAGCTTGCATGACTGGTGACTGAACAAGGGCATGAGAGAAAAAGGGGAAAGAGAGCTGTGTTCCGGGGTTTGCTGGGGCGAGGCAGTGAGTGATACTCCGCAGCTGGGAGGCTGGGAGCTGCAGGTGGAGTGGGGAGGGAGTGGAGGCACGTGGGGGCCTCTGGCTGGAGACGTGAGTTCGCTGCCGTCACTGTGTGTCCGTCAGGCTGGATGATACCCTCTAGGTCCCCGTGTGGTCCAGAGACCCACCACTCAAGCATCACCTGAGCACTTGCTAGAATCCAGATTCCTGGGGCCCTTCTAAGCCTTACCGTACGGGATCTTCGGGAGAGGGCCCAGGAGTCTGAGCCCTAACAGCTCCAGGTGCTTCTACTCCCTCCCATGCAGATGCTTTGCTGTGCACTTAGCCTAAGCCACCTATGCTTTAAGGAAGACTTTTCAAAATTAAATACAGAAAAACCCGATGACAAGATAGGAGGCCTCATACTTTGTGATTTAAAAAGTGTCACCAAAACTTCAGTAAATCAAAACAGTATTATACTGGCACAAATCCAAACGTATACACTGAAGGAACAGAGTTGAGACTAGAGATAAGTCCTCATGTACATGCTCAAAAGATTCCTAACAAGGCTGCTGAAACCATTTAGTTTGGAAAGATAATCCTTTCAACAAATGGTGCTGGATACCCGCATGCAAAGAAAAATGAGGTTGACTTTACACCATATGTGGAGATTAGCTTGGGACTTCCCTGGTTGAGACCCCACACTTGCACTGCAGGGGGTGCACGTTTGATCCCCAGTTGGGGAAATAGGGCACATATGCTATGGGCATGGCCAAGAAAGAACGAGAATAAAGAAAAGAAAAGAAATTACCTCAAAATTGATAAAAGACCTGAAGACAAGAGCTTAAACTATGAAACTCTTCGAAGAAAACATTGTAGTCTCAGATTCATAACCTCAGATTTGGCAAAGGAGTCTTAGATTTGACACCATAATCCTGAGTAAGAAAAGGAAGAAATGGACTATTCAAAATTTGAAACTTTTGTGCATCAGAGGACACTATGATACAAAGTGAAAAGGAATGGGAGAAAAGTGTTGCAAATCGTGTATATGATAAGGGGTTAATATCCAAAATATATAAAGAGTTCCTGCATCTCAACAATAAAAGATAACCATGTAAAAGTGGACAAAGTGCTTAAAGAGATATTTCTCAAAAAAAAAAACTACAAATGGCCAACAAATTCATAGAAATATTCTCAACATCAGTAATCATTAGGGAAAAGCAAATCAAAACCCATGAGATACCACTTCGTACCTATTAGTATTGCTATTTGAAAAAACAAGGCAAAATAACAAGTCTTGTGAGGATACGGAGAAACTGACACCTTGTGCGCTGCGCGTGGAAATGTAGAATGGTATAGCCACCGTGGACAACAGTGTGGCGAGCCCTTAAAACAGTGAAGGTAGAATTGCAGTATGATTTGGCAGCTCTACTTCTGGGCACAGCCCAAGTGTCCATCAGTGGATGAGCGGATGGACAGACCGTGGTTCAGTTCAGTCGGTCAGTCACAGTCAACTCTTTGTGACCCTGTGGACTGCAGCACGCCAGCTCTCTGTCCATGACCAACTCCCAGAGCTCGCTCAAACTCATGTCCATTGAGTCAGTGATGCCATCCAACCATCTCACCCTCTGTCATCCCCTTGTCCTCCTGCCTTCAGTCTTTCCCAGCATCAGGGTCTTTTCCAATGAGTCAACTCTTCGCATCAGGTGGCCAAAGTATTGGAGTTTCAGCTTCAGCATCAGTCCTTCCAGTGAACATTCAGGGTTGATGTCCTTTACGACTGACTGGTTTGATCTCCTTGCAGTCCAAGGGACTCTCAAGAGTCTTCTCCAAAACCACAGTTCAAAAGCATCAGTTCTTCAGTGCTCAGCTTTCTTTATGGTCCAGTCTCACATTCAGGCGTGACCACTGGAAAAACCATAGCTTTGACTAGATGCAAAGTAATGTCTCTTTTTTTTAATATGCTGTCTAGGCTGGTCATAGCTTTTCTTCTAAGGAGCAAGTGTCTTTTAATTTCATGGCTGCAGTCACCATCTGCAGTGATTTTGGAGCCCCCCAAAATAAAGTCTGTCAGTGTTTCCACTGTTTCCCCATCTATTTGCATGAAGCGGTGGGACCGGATGCCGTGATCTTCGTTCTGTGAATGCTGAAGCCAGCTTTTTCACTCTCCTCTTTCACTGTCATCAAGAGGCTCTTTAGTTCCTCTTCACTTTCTGCCATCTGAGTGGTGTCATCTACCACATTTGTCATAAACAAGTTGTGGTACAGACCTGCAAAGGAATGTTTCTCAGCCATAAACAAGAATGAAGTCCTGAAAATGCTGCCATAAGGATGAGCTTCGAAAACGTCACACTAAGTGAAAGAAACCTGACACAAAGGTCATACGTTGTGTGGACCCTTTTGTTTGAAATCCCCAAATAGGTAACTTTCTCAGCACAGAAGGGAGATTGGTGGTTTCCAGGGAACGGGAGGACAGAGGTATAAGGAACGGTTACTTAGTGTCATGTATTCTTCAGGGGTATGGAAAAAATTCGAAACTAGGGAAGTGGTGGCTTACAGCTGTGTTTACACCAGATGCCACTGAACTGGAGATTCACTTGTGTGTTAAGTGAGTTTCAACTCAGTTTAGAAAAACAAAACAAAATGCCTGAGTTTTAGGTCTCTAGAGCTCAAGTTATTAAGTCCAAAGTCGCCACTTTCCTTGAAGGCTTAGGTGAGAAGGGGAAAGCTGTCCTGTCCAGATGGCAGGACAGATGGTGGGCAGGAGTTGATGCGCCTGAGTGAGGATGGTGCAGATGTAGAGACTGAAGCCCTCAGAGGACCAGATCCCTGGGCTGGGGTTGGCCTGTGGGACCTGGAACCAGGGAAGGATGCTGCTGTTGCTGGTGGCGATGTGCAGGGGCCTGGGAAGCCCTCTGAGAGGTCATGGGGAGAGCAGGTGGGGCAGGCTGTGCCTGAGTCAGTGACCTCTGCTGTCCTAACCCTCACACAGAGAGTCCTGCTGCAGGGGTGGGGAGGGCGGTGGGCAGGGCTGGGGTTTCTGGACGTCACCTCTTTTCCTTCCTGTCCTGCAGATGTTGAACCTCTTTGTGGCTGTGATCATGGACAATTTTGAGTACCTTACGCGGGACTCTTCCATCCTAGGGCCTCACCACCTGGACGAATTCATCCGGGTCTGGGCTGAGTACGACCCGGCTGCGTGGTGAGTGAGCCCCTGTGCTGTGTGGCTCTCAGGGCTGGTACACACCACCCACAGGTCTCAGCACAGGGCTGGGTGGCTACAGGCGTGTTTCGAGTGAGTGACCCCCTTTGGGTTTTGGTTGGGGGTCGGGATTCCATCCAGCTTCCTCCTGGGAGGTACACTCCCGCTAGCTCCCTGGGCCCTTGTGTACAGCTCCCTGGGCTGAGAAATCCTCTTCTCAGGCCTGCAGTCCAGCCCTTAGGAGCTTGCCTGGGGGTCATGGAAGGTCTTCAGGGGGCTGTGACACTCAGGTTCCTATTGGGCAGGAGCTCACTGTCTTCTTGCGAGGCATGCCACATGTGGGTTGTGAGAGGTCATAGGGCGTCACCCTCTCACAGCTCTGAGGCCTCTGTGGCCAGAAACAATGTGAGGCCTTAGTTCTTTCCCTCCACGGGCTCAGGGCCCGTCTCCCTGCTCCTCCCGGAGGACAGGAGCCAGTGCGCCTGTCGCCAGCCCAGGCTGTGAATGGAGGGTTGTTGGTAAACTTTTACTGAAATCAGATGAACTGCCAGAAAAGGTCTAGTGTGTTTGAGGCTCTTTGGTCACGGTGCAAAACTGTTAATGCGTTGCTGTTTCATAAGTGAGGGCCAAGTGCTTCCAAAGCAAGGGTCTCCTGAAGAGAGTGACTGGGTCAGAAGACAGTGAAGATGGTGTGCTTTTTGTGAGGGAGTGCTGCGCACCTGTGACGTTTTGTCCTCAGGCCCAGGACAGCAGTGAGGGTCCTCCACCTGCCCGTTTATCTGTCCCTTGGTTGAGCTCATCCCCTTTTGCCCGTTTGTCTGTCTTGTCGAGTACTCGTTCCCTTGCTCATTCGTTCAGGCACCTCCACAGCCGTGACGTGAAGAGTCACTGAGGACATGCCCTCTGCAGCGAAACGCGGGATGTGCTCCCCTTCTTTCTCAAGGCGCCCCAGCCTGCCTGCGTCCCTGTTGCATGACTGTGTTCGGTCACCCCTTGTGTGGTGCAGGCCTGGAGGAGATGGCCAGGGTCCTCATGGGAGGACCCTGGGACTCTGAATCCAAGCTCAACAAGGGGAACACTCAGGAGCTTTCTGATTCCCCAGACCCCCAAAGGTCTGGGAGCTTGGCTGGGCTCCTGTTCCAGTCTTCTAATCCAGTCTTCTTAGACTTCACACCCCATCACAGTGAGGACACAGAGGTGCAATGTGAGGCCCTTCCCACTGGGCAGCACCGGGGCCCTGGGGCTCTTCTGGGCCTAGAGCCTCTCTGAGTGTGTCTCACTGCGATGGAGAATGTATAGTTTTCACGCAGCGCAGAACAAGCCTGCCTGCTGTTATGTCTTACGCTGTATATGGCTTTCCGTGGTCTTGAGAGTCCTGTTGTTTTCAGCACATTTGCCCGTAGCACGCGCTGGAGTTCACAGGCTCAGGCGTATTCCTGGGCTGTCTGGTCAGGAAGGCCCAGTCAGATTGAAGGGGAGACTGACCACACCTGAGACCTGGTCCTTGTCAGGCAAAGGGCAGGAGAGAGTCCAGCTGAGGCAGGACTGAGACTCATTCCAGGAGGACCCTCCTGACTGTGGTCAAAAGAGATGCTGCTGTTTCTGGGCATATTTTTCCCCAGAGGAGATCTGTGTTGTAGAAAGCAGAGAGATTGTGTAGAATGTGACTTGGACTAACAGACAAAGGAAGGTCAGTGCAGGTCTGCCAGAGGGGAGTGACGTCCCCCAGATCTCTGTGGACTGTAGACCCAGTACTTCCCCAGCAGCCCAAAACTGACCCAAGACATACAAGAAGTGGACCTGGGCCAGGCTGCAGCTTTGCGATTGTGCACAGAGATGCTGACTGTTTCCCAAACCCAGAGTGCCAGACCTGGGGCCTCGGGAGGACATGGGCATTCAGGAATGCGGTGAAGAGCTTATGGAAGAGTAGGGAACGACATGGAAGCCTCACCGCAGAGTGCAGCACCATGCAAGGCAACACACGATCTGTGGTCCGGAAGAAGCGCAGACATGCCTGCAGCTGGCACTCAGACCTGCTGCTCTGGTGAGCGGATAGGGCAGCAGAGGGCTGGGTGGAGACGGCTAAGCAGACCAGGCTTGGACCCCTCCTCTGGGCAGGCCGGGGCATGCTTTGAGGCTTCCATTAGCCTATCTGAGCGATGCAGGTCCCTGACCATCTTTATTTCCCAGGGACCATCTGCTGTCTCCTTATTCTTGGGGAGCCTGAAGCAAAAGCAAACTTTATGAAAATTTCTCAAGCTTTTGTGTGTATATGTGTATACTATGTGTGTGTGCACAAGCGTATGCATGTGTTCTCTGTGCACAGATCTGTGTACACCAGAGTGTGTGTGAGCGTGTTTATGTGCAGGCAGGCACACACCTGTGTGTACGTGTTTTTGCATGCAGGTGAGGGCAGCGCATCCTCACGTGTGTGTGTGTGCACGTGTGTGTGAATGCAAGGCATGGGCGTGTGCGTGCCCATGTTCCCTGCTCTTCCGTAATGTGTGCGTGGGCATGTACATGCGTGCGTGTGTGCACACACGTGCTGTGGAAGGTGAGGAGGACGTGGAGTTACTGCTTCTGGTGCCGCCTCCCCCGCCTTCCCTGGTGCTCTTGCCCCCGCACTTCGTGGGGAAGGGCAGAGACTGACGGAGAGTCAGGACCACCCCCGAGTGATGAGTCTGCTCATCCTCACGCTCGTCCATGTCCAGTGAGCATCCTGAGCCTGGGCCCTGCGCTGGGGCCCGCACCCTCAGCTCTGCTCAGCCCAGCAGCTGTGGGCAGAGGAGCCGCAGTGTGACGCCAGGGCCTCTCCGAGCCGGGAGAGGCTGGTGAGGCAGAGGAGGTGGCAGCTGAGCCGAACTGAAGGGGCAGGTTCGATGGAGCTGTGGGAGGGTTGGGGCAGAGGGAAGGGGGAGCTGACTGCCTGGCTGGAAGGGGGGACACGCTGTAAAGCTGCTAGAAGGATGGCTGCGAGGGGCCGAGAAAGGCCTTGATGTTGGGTTCCAACAGCTGCCTTTGGCTTTCATGGATAGCAGGAACAGTTTTGAGTCAGAGTGATGGTATCGGGCCTGCGCTTTTCCTCTGGTGGCATCTGAGGGGTTTGACAGCAGCAGAGAGGAGAGGAAGGGGGCCTTGGGGACTGGGGCTTTGCCAGGCTTCCAGCTTCTTTGTGGGCATCCTTTGGGTCCATGAGGTTAGCAGGCACTTGGCTGAGGCCAGAGTGGGGCTTTCCCTTTATTCCCTCTTTTCCATAAGTAAAGGCAACACAGTTTGGAGCTAGTTTGACAGGGCCATGGTGCAGGAAAGGGAAGCAATGGCATTGGCTGGGGTGCCCACCCTGGGCCAAGGGGGTCGTTAGCTGGACCTGCAGTTTCCAGGGGAGGACATGGTGAGTTCAGGGAGGCGGGGATAGTCAGGAGAGCCAGGTGTGGAGAGAAGCTTCGCCAAGGAGGCCCTGGGGTCTCAGGCGCTGAGGGGGTGACGCAAGGGGCTGTCAGAGAGCCGACGAAGGAGGCCCAGGTGTAGACGACAGCCATGCTGCGTGAGGTGGACACTCTGGCCCGACACTGCTTGCTTGGAGTGTCTCCTGCCTGCTGGGGGCTCTGGAGATTGTCGGGTTGTGGTGTCTCCTGGGTACTCCCTCTGTCCACCCCTGGGCCCCCAGCTGGGCGCTGCCTGTCCAGCCTCCCCTGGCTGCACCTCCAAGCAGCACAAGGCTGGGCGGGTGGGATGGGCTCCTCGTGCCTCCGTTGCCGTAATCTGCGGCATTTCCTTTCCCGTCGCCGGATGCATTATAAGGGTAATGCGCCACCCGTTGGCTTAGGGAAGAGCTGCCCTCGTGCGTTGGCCTACAAGGTTCTCTATTTCAGAGCCCCCATCTGACATACTCTTCCCTGCCCGCAGTGCAAACACAGCACACACTCCCTGCCTGGTGTGGAGTGACGACACCTCTTCCTGCGCACACTCCAAGCCCCTGGACGGTTTGGTTTCCCTGACCCCTCTAGCTGGCTGGGGGCAGGCAGCTCTTTCTGCTGGGCCCTGAGGACAAGGACCAGCCACTGGTGGGAGTAGGGGGCCAGGTCCCACCCGTGCCGAGGAAGTGGCGGTCTCACTCAGATTTGCCTTTGCACTCTTGAGGGTGGACTGATGGTCACACAGGCCAGAGGCCAAGGGCCCCAGAGAGGGGGTATGGGCACAAGTAGACCAGGGACAGTGGCCCCAGCAACTCAGGGTTTCAGGGTCCTGCAGAGGGGAGGGCAGAGGCGGTGGGGACCCAAAGACAGGTCCTCCTGCTTCACCTCTGGGCTGACCCGCTCGGCTGAGCCCAGGAGTCTTGGGGGGAGGACCGGACCCAGGACCGTCTGGGGTGGATCCGCTGGTCTGGAGAAGGCTGACGCTCCTCTCTCTTGGGTGGCCTGAACCTGACCATGTCTTTGGGAACCCAAGCCGGTCCCATAGGCAGCTGTCCCAGGGGTGGAGGTGAGGCTTCCAGCCTGGTGGCCAGTCTGCCTAAGGGGGTCACAGTCACCAACCCTAAACGCCTACCCTGGTCTAGAGCCTTATTCCGTATGTTGGTCCCAGCCCTTCCTCACGTGCTGTCAGGAGGCTGCAAGAGTGGCACCCAGCCACATCCCATCCCAGCGACCCCAGCTCCACAGTTTCCTGCTCAGGTCTGGTCTAGCAGCAGCCCTGCTCCAGGCAGGGCTTGGGTGTCTCTGGGCTTGTAGCAGGGCTTGCCGCCATGGACTTTGTCCCTGGAGCCTCGGGGCCCCCTGCAGAACACTGTGGCTCCCACACTAGTTTTCTGGCCTGCTTTTAGGCTTTTCTCCAATCTTTAAGCCTCTTGGCTCATTCGGAAGCAAATTAGGCATGAAGGAAAGCTGATGTTTCTGCCATGGCTCTCCAGCCAGGTTCTTTGGCCACTGGACAGCTGCCCTCCAGCTGGCATGGTGAAACAGCTCTTTTCCAATTTGGCTTTATCCATGGCTTCTGAAAATCTAAAGTCAGAGTTGACAACCCAAAGCCTCCCTGATGCAGCCTCTGTCATCTCTCCATGTTCACTAGCTCAGATGCCCCCTGCTCCACTCCCTGCGTGGGGCCAGAGTGTGGAGGTGAGGCTGGGGGGCTAGGAGGGGATTGAGCCTCCCCTCCACAGAAAGCCCTCATTTTGCTTGTTTTGACTTCCGGCATTTAATCTGACACTGGTTAACTGGCTCTGTTTTCTTGTCTGCTTCCTCCCCCACCCTCCTGCCGTACCCCTCCCGTGGACCCCTCCTGTGGACCCTACTCTGCCTCTGTCCTACGGGCCGGGTCTCCAGTGGGCGCATCAGTTACAATGACATGTTTGAGATGCTGAAACACATGTCCCCGCCCCTGGGGCTGGGGAAGAAATGCCCTGCTCGTGTTGCGTACAAGGTAGACCCCACGCCTGCACCCACAGGCTGTCTGTGCTGAGCTCCCATCTCTTCCGGGGCTTGTCTGTCTGTCTGCTGCTCTGCCATCTCTCTGTTTCTTTCTTTTCTCTGTCCCAACCTTCTCTGCTTCCTTCCCAGACAGAGGGAAACAGACACTGTGAAGTGTCTCTACACTGGCCCCTTGTCCCATAGGGCTGCCCCCTCTGAGAGCTCCCTAAGAGGCTCAGGAAGATGGAGCCAGAGCCCAACAGCTGCCTTTTCTCATTCCCTTCTCTTCCTCAGAAAGGAGGGAACAAACTAGCTTTTTTGACAGAGGCTGTTTTTGTTCTGAGCTCAGGACCACATTTGGCTTCTCTGTCCCCCAAGCCTCTGATGTGGGCAGAGTTGTCCAGCCCGCAGCGTCTGGCCCTGCGAGGCCTCTGCAGGGTGCACCTGTGGAGCCCACGCCCAGCTCTGCATGCACTGAACTTTGCGGGCCGTGAAGGGAGTATTGTCTAGAGCTTCATGAGTCCACGGAGCCTTAAGAAGGAAGGGTGCTGGAGAGAGGCATCCTGCCCTCATTCCTGGGCCTCCAGAGGGTCCTGTGGGGTGAGAACAAACTCTGGGGCCTGGGTGGTCCCGTGTCCCTGCCCCTCTGTTGCTGAGGGCCCAGTGGTCTGAGCTGCAGAGGGAGTACGCTGAGGACACTACCAGGCCTCCCCCGGGAATGTGAGCAGGGCCCCAGGGCCCCGTTCCCAAGTCTGCTCCTACCTGTCCCTGCGCCCCCAGTCACCCTCCTTGGAGAGTAAACACTCTCCATCCCTCTAGCACTCCCGCCTGAGAGCCCGCCAGCAGCCCCAGTGGTTGCATGACTCAGCCAGCACCAATCCGGAGCCTAGCTGCCGTCTCCTTGTCTCTGAGCAGGCTTCCCACAGAGCTTTCGTCTCTCTGGTTCTGTCCACATTGTCTGTTTCTGTGCTCTGATGCTGGGCTTGCATCTGTCCCCTGGCGCAGCACAGCCTCTGGGAGCTAAGTGGCTCCTCTGGGCCATACGTGATGTCTCTGGTGCCCTCCTGGGTCCTCCTTGCCTGGCATGCGTGTCGAGTCTGCATGGGAGCCCTGCATGCAAGGCTGTAACACTGTCCTCAAGGAGAGCTCTGTCCACACCAACAACTGGGGCCAGGGTCGGCAGGGAAGGCCACGATGGGGTAGCTTTTGGAGTTCCTTCCTAGGTGTGCTGGCCAACTCCAAGGTTCTGGGCATGAAGAGACCAGGGGAGGCCTCGAGTGTAGTGAGAGTAGATGGTCTTGGTGAGTTGGGAAGGGCCCGGGAGGTGCACAGAGCGCCATGGCCAGAGGGTCTCGGCCCAGGCAGAGGTGCCTGTCTGTCTGCCCTGGTCTTGCCCCTCTGCTGCTCCCAAACTCCTGGCCCTCTGGGGCCTGGGAAGGCAGATGGGGGGCTCTGGTGAAGGTGCCCTGGACAGAACTCTCCTCTCTGGGAAAACACCTGCTTGTGCCTCCTCATGCTGGCCCCTGACTCCCTGACTCCCCTCGAGAGGAATCCCTCTGCCTCTCCCACTGCCATCGGTGCTGGTCTGCGGGAACACTGTGCTCTGGGAGCGATGAGGGAGGCCCCAGGACCATGACTGGAGGTGCCAAGTGGGGCTTTGCCAGCATTAGGGGCCAGGGTGTGGGTCTTATCTCCAGCCACCTGCTCTCCATCAGGCTGAAGACTGGATTGGTTCCAGAATGCTGGGGGTAGAGTGGCCCTACCCAGAGAAGGGACAGAGAGGCTGCCCTATCCCAGGGCTTAGGCTTGGCAGAGGACAGCACACCCCATGGAGTAGCCCTGTACCCCCACCTCTAGCTCCCATCCTGGTAAGGAATCAAGAGGCTGCTGGGGGAGGATGGGGGCCACAGTGCCCCCAAGGGCTCCACTTGGCCAGCAAGGTGGCCACCCCATGATCAGGACATTCCAGACACATCTGAGACCGTTTTCCTCCTGGAGATCACGTAAGTTCTTAAAGCCTCCAGCTCTGGACAGCTGCTGGTTTTTACCAGAGGATTTCGGTACGGACACACTCCTATTTCCAGCTGTTCTGCCCTAGAAAATGGGAGAGAGGGAAGGGGGCTGCTCACCTAATGGTGAGACAGAGAGAAGGCTTGCACTGGCCGCAGTCTGGTTGAGTGCTGTGTCCCTGTGGGGGGCCCTGGGCCCTGTGCAGCTGGCTGAGCCCGAGGCCCTTGCAGTCACATCTGTTGGGTCCTTCCCCCGTAAGGAGCTGGTCTCTAAGACTTTCTTTGTTGCCTTGGGCTGGTGCCATTGAGCATCCTTCCCTAGCCCCTAGCTAGGTGGTGAGACACAGAGGCCATCCCGGGGCTTGTGTCTCCTCTCACCGGGAACTAGCCTCCGAGCTTGCGGTCCTGGCTGGCCCCCACTGGCCTGATGCTCCTGTCTGTGGGCTGTCCCAGGGGTCCTGCCGCCCAGGCCCCTCTTCAGCCTAGGCCACATACTTGTTCTGTCATGGGCAGTGGGCTGGGGTCCCTCTGGCTGAGACGTGCCTGTTCTTTCAGAGGAGTCCAGGCTTCTGGCCTGGCCCCATTGGACAGTATTTTCCTGGACTGCTGTCTTTCTGTAGCCAAGGGAGTCCTCAGCTCAGATGAGGGTAGGGGTCCAGGGATGGTGTGAATGCTGGCAAAACTCCCATCCACCTAGCGTCTCCTGGTCCTGGGAACCCTGGGAGGCCCGGCCTGATTTGCCCCCTTATCCCCAGCGCCTGGTTCGTATGAACATGCCCATCTCCAATGACGACATGACCGTCCACTTCACATCCACGCTGATGGCCCTCATCCGGACTGCACTGGAGATCAAGCTGGCTCCAGGTGAGAGAGGCAGCCTGGAGGGGAGGGCCCAAAGCAGGGCCATGTGACCGTGCTGCCCACCCCACCCCCCGACCCCACCGAAAGCCACCCCAGGCAGCTGTGCAGGGCGGGGAAAGGGGCCTGTCTGGACGGCTCCTTGTCAGACACTGGCCTTGTCTCCTGAAACCATCCTGCACGCTAGCGCTGCAGTGACCCCATTTTCGTGTAAGGGAGCGGAGGTGGAGTGAAATCGAAGGGCCCCAGGTTACCCCAGTCCTGCAGTGCTGGAGCCCGCGTCTCATGAGCCACTGCCCCTTACATGGTAAAGAGAACCCCTTCCCCATCGGGAGCCTAGTCCCCGCTCAGGACCGCGAAACCCCCTCCAGATCAGGGAGGAAACGGACCTCCCGCTTGTCCTCCTCTCCCGCCCCCTCACATGGTGACTGCTTCCCCTTCACAGGGAAAATGAAGGGCCCTCCCCCTACGTCGCTTCCTCCCTGCATCCATGCCCATGAGCTGGGCCCTCTCTTGTGTAAAGGGATGAGCTGAGGCCAGTCTCCCCTCTTTGCATATTCTGTACTATTTTCGTCATCTACCCTAGGATGTCATGCCCAAATTCTGTTTCTATTTCTTGTCTCAACTTTCTCTTCTGGGTTATCTCCATCAGTGTATGAATGAATGTGCTGTTATCTTTCCTGTTTTTGAAAGTTCTCCTCTTCCCCTACCTCCATCATCTCCTCTTCCCCTACCTCCATCATCTCCTCTTCCCCTACCTCCATCATCTCCTCTTCCCCTACCTCCATCGTCTCCTCTTCCCCTACCTCCATCAGCTTCTCTTCCCCTACCTCCATCAGCTTCTCTGGTTTCTTCTTTCCTCCCTAGCAACAGGAGAAGTGGGTCTTCATTGACTGTGATTCCTCCTTTCCTCATCTGCAGTCCAGCTTGTACAACACAAAGCTTCTCTGGCACTGCTCTTGTCAAGCTCTGCAGGAACCTCCCCTTGCCTCGTGGGCCTGTCCACAGCCTGTCTGTAGTAGTCCCTCCCTTTTGTGTAAAACCCTTTGTGCCTTTTCTTTCTGTTTTTTTTTTTTTCCCCAATCTCTGAAGGTCATTGTGTGCTTCAGACACACATTCTCACCTTTTCCCCTGGCTTTACGTGTTGTGAATTCCAGTTCTGTAATTTTAGTCCAGGCCTGCTGCTAAACCCCAGGCTTATATAGCCCACACATCATCCGTCAACTCTGCTTGGAGGCCCAATAAGCATCTAGAATCCATGTGCTGACTCTTGAGCTCCAGATATTCCCCAGATCCCTCCCTGTCTCCATCGGTGGGACACTCTTAGAGCTACTCAGGCCAACACTCTGCGCATCACTTTTATCTCCTGCTTTTTTCTTATCCTATTTCTGATCCATATTTCTGAACTCTTGCAACATCTTCTGACTCCACCTTCAAATACACCCAGAACATCATCAGTGTCTGCTGTCTCTTCCTGCCACCTCTTGGTCCACATCACTCTCTGTCGGGTCTTGGCTGGGACGGTTGCAGTAGCCTTCTCACTGGTCTGCTTCTGCCTCTTTCAGTCTCCCTTCAACACAGCAGCCAGAATGGTCATGCAGGAATCAAACCAGTAACGTTAACAAGCCTCTCGCTAGCCTGACCACAAAAAACAAGCCTTTCACTAGCCAGATCACAAAAAACAAGCCTCTCTCTAGCCAGACCACAAAAAACAAGGCTCTCTCTAGCCTGATCACAAAAAACAAGCCTCTCGCCTGACCACAAAAAAACAAGCCTCTTGCTAGCCTGATCACACACACACAAAACAAGCCTCTAGCTAGCCTGATCACAAAAAAAGAAGGTAAAAATGACAAATATAAGGAATGGAAGAGGGAGCATTGCTATACATCGTCCTAACATTAAATGGATAACAAGGAAATTGTATGAACAACGCTATGTGGATAACTTCAGTAACTTAAATGAAATGGAAAAATTCCTTGACACAAACTATGAGGCTCTTTCAAAAACAGATAACCTGAAAAAAGGAAATAGATAATATGAGTAATTCTGTATGTATTAAATAAGTTAAATTCATAAAGATCTTAGAAAGAAAATCATGGGCCCAGTTGGCTCCATTGATGAAGTCAACCAAACATTTAAGGGACGAAATAATTCTATACAAACTCCTCTAGACAACAGGAAAAGAGAAGATAGTTTCCAATTTATTTTATGAGGCCAGCATTACTCTGATACCAAAACTAGGCAAAGACATTACAAGCAAACATGATAGACATTCCTCATGAAGACAACAAAATTCTCAGTGAGTGTTAGCAAACTGAAATGATGACTAGGATTTATCCCAGGAATGAAAAATGCAAATTTGAGCTCAATCAATACAACTTAATATATAAAAGAAGAAAAGCTATATGATTATCTCAGTAGATGCAGAAAAAGCTTTGACAAAACTCAGCGTCCACTTATGATACACAAATTCTGTTGTAAACTAGAACTTAAAGCAAACTTCTACAGTTTGATCAAGGGCATCTATGACAAACCTACAGCTAATGACATGCTTATCAAAGAAGCCTGGCTCCTTCCCCCTAAGATGAGTAACAAGGCTGTCTGCTGTCACCATTTCTGTGAAGTATCATGCTTGAGGTTTTAACCATTGTGACAAGTCAAGAAAGAGAGACAAGAGGTGTACCAGTTGGAAAGGATGAAAGAAAATTGCCTCTATTCATGATTGACATGATAATGTAGAAAGTCTCAAAGAATAGAATAAAAAGTTAACAAGACGGAAGCATCTATGTGCCCAGGCACATGAAGCGTTGCGGAACCACTGAAACCTAGAAAGAGACGAGAAGGCCTTCAGGGTGGTCACAGCCTCACTCACGCCTTGATTCTCTGGCCTCCAGAACTGAGATCGCTGTAAAAAGAAATTACTAAAACTGAAACATGAGTATAGCAAGGTCAATATATAAAAAACAGGTATATTTCTATAGGTTAGCTATTGAAATTGAAGAATGTTCCACCAAAATCATCGAATATTTCTATATTGCTGGCTAACTCTAAAAATATATATGCTGGCATATATGCTGCACATTTCAGAATATTGACCAAAAGAATCTTCTTTAATAAATAAGCCATGTTCATGCCTTGGCAGACTCAGTATTGTCAGTTCTTCTGTTGATCAGTCGTCCCAGTGACAATGTAGAGTCAACGTCATCCCAGTCAAAATCCCAGCAGGCTTTTTGAGATGAGATTTATGAACTGACCCTAAAATATACATAGAAAGCAAACAAACTTGAATGACAAAAACAATTTTGAAAAAAAAGAAAAAAGTGACAATATTAAGTACTGAGGAGAATGCAGAAACCTCAGATTCCTGTGTTCCTAGTGTGGACACTGGTGTAGCCGCTTTGGAAAAGTTTCACAGTTCTTCATCATGGGGCCCAACCATCCCATGCCTAAGGGGGATGACATGAAAATACACACAAACCTCTATGCTGCTGTTTGCAGCTTTATTCATAATCACCCCAAACAACTCGGGTGTCAGCCAAGTGGTGGCAGATAAGCAAACTGGTGTTTCTTTGTGATGAGACAGTTCCCACTCAGCAGCTGAGAAAGAGGTTGCTGACGTGTTGGCACGGGTGGGTCTCAGACACATGCTGGGTGGAAGGGCAGATTCGACAGCCAGCATATTATGAGATGCCATCTGTATGATGTTCTCAGAAGTTGAAACAGTAGAGAGAGAAAACACCTTGGTGGTGCCAGGCCCTGGAAGGGGTTGAGGGGGTGGAACACGAAGGGCGCAGGGGAGCTGGGCAGGATGCCATGCTCCTGCCTGAACTGTGGTGAGTCCGCGGTTGGACGCACTTCACAGAGTGGAGGAACTAACAAGGGGAGCGTTCTTATAGAGAACCACACCGTAGTAACCAGGTGCTTGAAGACAGTTAGGTCAGAGCGCGCCGCCCTCTGCGGCTCCCTCTCTCAGCGGCCCCGCCTGCACGTCTGCGCCTGCTGCCGCGACTTGCCCCACTGGCTCCCTGGCTGCCGCTGTCTCCAGGGCCCTGTGAACACGCTCCTGACTGTCCACGCCGCAGCCCTCCTGACAGCTCCCATCCCTCCCTCCTGGCTTCTCCTGTGTCCAACTTCCTGGGTTTTTACCTTGTTGCTACTGTATTGAAGATTAACGTCATGTGATTCCTGAGGGCAGTTTCCTTTGACTTTGTTCCATCATCTAGAACAGCACCTGTCTCAGTAAATTTAATGGGACGACGAATGAACGGCTGGAACACTGAGGCGCCCCTTCCCCTCCCCACTCCTGCCCATCACTCCTGCTTGCCCACGCACCCTCGCTCAGCACCACACCCCTTTAGACACAGTTTGACTGGGAGCTCTCTGACCAGCCCTTCTGGCAGTGCTTCTTACCCAGCGACTTTCCCCCAGGATCAGGGCTCTCCCCACCCACCTCTGCCTGTTCCCCTGCGGGGCTAAGGGATGGCTCCTAACAGCCCTCCCCACTCCCCACCCTTGTCCTGCCCCAGCTGGCACGAAGCAGCATCAATGCGACGCAGAGCTGAGGAAGGAGATTTCCTCTGTGTGGGCCAATCTGCCTCAGAAGACCCTGGACTTACTGGTGCCACCCCATAAACGTAAGTAGGGTGAGAAACTCACCCTGCCCGCCCCCTTTCATGTCCCGCTCAGAGGCAGAGCCGAGAGTCCTAGGTGAGGGCAGCTGTTGAGTCCCCTTGGAGAGGAGGGCTCAACCTCCTTGATAGCCCAAAACTCTGGTCTCCACGGTGGGCGCACAGGGCTGTGGGAGGAGGTACCAAGGCCCTATTCCATCGAGAAGAGTCGCCCACACTCTCCGTGTGGGGACTTCCCTGCAGGAAATCCAGGGGAAGGGCAAGGAGGCCCCTACGGCTGGAGCAGCCAGGATGACGCCTGGGGTTAGACTGAGCTGCGCTTTGCTGGGTGGAGCATGGCGGGGCCTGGGGAGGGTCAGTGTAGCTCCCGTCCTCGGGTCCAGGAGTCTTTACCCAGCCTCCCGTGTGTCCCCTTTCTCTGTACTCCTTCCCTTGCCTGTCGTGCTCTCCAGCCGACGAGATGACGGTGGGGAAGGTGTACGCAGCTCTGATGATATTCGACTTCTACAAACAGAACAAAACCACCAGAGACCAGATTCACCAAGCTCCTGGAGGCCTGGCCCAGGTACCCGTTTCCAGGAGTCCCACGAGTAACCCTGCGGCGCTGGCACCTTCTGCTGTTTGGCAGCAGAGGGGACCCAGCCCCTTCTTGGAGCAAGTGCAGCGGGAAAAGGAAGACGAGAAGTTCTTGTGGCTGCCTCATCAGCCCCCAAAGTCAGAAACCCCACCCAGTCTGTGCTCCCGTTGGTTGGCTGCCTGTTGCTGTCAGGGAGCTCCTCGTGTGGAGAGCTAGTGGTGTCCAGGGCAGAGACGTGGGCCGAAAACAGAGGCCGCAGGCAGTGCTGCCTCTCCAAAGAGTGCTTGAGGCCGTCTGGGAGGGCACACAGGCAGGCCCCACAGCCCAGTGTCATGAGGCCCCACTCGCCTGAGTGGGGTGGTTTGGGGCCTGTCTTCCAGAGGCCCTCCTCCACAGATGACGACCTCATCGCAGCCCAGACCTTGAGCGGGCGTGTGTAGACCCTCATCTCTTAAGTTGTCTGGTGTCCAGAGCTTACGGGACATTCATCTCTGGCATGTGAAGTGTCTGGTGCCCACACCCCAGCCCCGAAATATCTGAATTCTTCTCAACCTTATACTCTGGTGGTCTCTGCCAGGCAGCCCAAGTTGATGATGATGTCCAGTCCCCAAACTGTGTAGGAAGGGAAGCTGAGGCTCCAAGGACTGAAAGGACTCTCCTGAAGTCGCTTACAGGCCCAGTTGGGATGGGCACAGGGCAGGCCCAGGGATCCCCTTCCCGTGCTGGGGGGTCTGGGCAGGTGGCTGAACATGGTGGCGCCCTTGTCCACTGTGCCTCCCAGGCCTCAGAGACCCCTCCCCATGTCCTTCTGCAGATGGGCCCCGTGTCCCTGTTCCACCCCCTGAAGGCCACGCTGGAGCAGACTCAGCCGGCTGTGCTCCGAGGAGCCCGTGTTTTCCTTCGGCAGAAGAGCTCGGCCTCCCTCAGCAACGGTGGGGCAGTGTGAGTGCCACCGGCAGGCGCGGGGTGGGGCCGGGAGGAGGGCAGGGCTCCCCGGGCTCCGCCCGCTCTCACCCCTGCTGCTCCGGTGTCCATCCGGGGTGCCCGGGGCTCCTGCCGGCAGTGCTGCAGGACGGGGGGCCCTCGGGTCTTACTGCCACCCACCCGCACCCACCGCCACCAGGTGGCTATGCTGTGGGTCCAGCTGGTCCAGGCGGCCACCAGAGCTGGTTCTGTGGTTGGTCTGGAGCCCACTCCTGTAACAGCAGACAGGTGCTCTCGCAGCGCCGGGCCACCTGAGTGAGAGCCTGCGGCTCCAGCCTGCGGCTCCACTGTGTGCTCCCGTCTCTCTGTCAGGTGGGGGCTCCCCTCTGCTTCCTCACTGGCCTTTGTGGCCTGCAGACCATTAAGAAGCTTTTGTTTCCACTTCAGCTTCTCGCCACTGTTTGGTAGTGGCCATTTAGCGTTTTCATCTTTCTCTAAGAGACTTTTCCCCTCAGATCCCCATTTTGGTTATATATGTGCATACATGATTATTTTGCGGGGCGAGGCCTTGGGTATCCCGTGTGGAGTGGTGGTGAAGAGTCCTGCCAAGGCAGGAGACACGGGCTCCACCCCGGGGCTGGGAAGACCCCCAGGTCCGTAGTGTTGCAAAGAGTCCAACACCGCTGAGCAGCGGAGCACGCGCTCGTGCTGGGTCTTGGCTGCAGCCTGCAGACCTTCCTTGTGTCATGTGGGATCTAGCTGCCCAGCCAGGGCTTGAACTCAGGCCCTTGCTTTGGGACCTCAGAGTCTTAGCCACTTGGCCACCAGGGGAGTCCCTGCATTTGATGTCTGCACTTTGTGGCCACGTTGGTGAGATCCTGCCGTATCGTGTCACTTGGTACTGACCCTCAGTAATTCTTGGTACTGACCCCAAAACCAAGTGATGTAGAATAGCAGTCACCATGGGACTCTGGCCGAGGGGCAGACGGTGGTGCCAGGCTGAACTGCACTAGAGGGCAAGACTCTCTCAGCTGCCCTCCAGGCCAGGGGTCCTACATCTGCTCATATCCTGTTGGCCAAAGCAACTCATTTGTTGAGCCCAAACAACATGCGCTCTGCCTCACTGGCAGGGGCCGAGGGTGGGCCTCACACCCATCTGCTGTCCTGGAGAGCCACAAGGTCGGCAGCCAGCATGGCGAGGGCTCCCGGCTTCTTCCTCTCCTGTGTGTGTTTTGGACACTTGTTTTGAAGCCGAGTTTGGGTTCATCGGCTGGGAGCTATGTAGCTTTTGCTGAGGAACAAACTGCCGTGTTTAGGGACCCCAGCTGGCAGTGCTCCAGACCTGGTCCTGGGTCAGGATGGCTGGGTCCTGGGTGCATCTGTGCTGTGAGGCCAGAGAGCAGCCCGAGGGGAAGTGCAGGTGCGGGCGCTCAGGCCTCTCCCTGTGCCCTGTTGGCCAAAACAGGTCATGTCCCGGGCCCAAGCTGGTGGGATGGGGGCAGGCGGTTGCAGGGCAAGGCCCAAGTCCAGAGGCAGAGATGCCGTAGGACACCGGGAGAACCTGAGCACAAGCGGGAACACTCCCATAGGAAAACCGTGCTCCAGAGGAGTGCCTGTGGGCCCCAGGGACAGTGGCCTTTCTCCATATTGGTTAAGATCCTGTTTGCACCCTTAAACAGTGGATTCTGAGTGTACATGTGTGTGTCGGAGGGGATGGGGTCGGGCAGTGTCTTTGTGGATTGATCTGAGCTGAGCTCTCGGTTCAGGAGAATGAGTGTCACTTTCCCCATGGTTATTACGTCTGCACAAATCAGTTACCACCACTTTTTGCTGCATGTGAGAGAGGGCCCAGTCTACTGGGGCCATGTGTTGAGCCCCCTGACGGGTGGTATCAGTGCCTCCCTGGCCTCAGCATGGTGTGGCCTCAGGGGTGGCCAGGCCTCGGGGCCAGCGTCTGTCCTCCTGGCTGTGCTTCCCCTCAGGGTCAGCCTCTCCCGAGGCTGCAGCAGCCCCAGATGCGCAGCACAGGGGAGGTGCTTGCAACCTGGGAAGACGAAGGGTGTTCTCAGAATCCCCAGTGATGGTGGGTCAGGTCATTCGTGTGGCCAGCTGAGGTTGTCAGGCTTCACCTCCAAGCTCAGAGTGTGATTGTTACCACTCAACCTGGGTGATGGAGAATGTATGTGATGCTTCACTGAACGCGAGAGCAAGCAGAAACCCAGGCAGATGCTGGGCCATATGGGAGACATACTGAAACACACTGAGCGGGTGAGGGCAGGCAGGTGGGCTGTGTGTGCCGGGAGGGCCTGCAAAAGTAGTCTCACCAAAGGTGCCCTCAGGGCGGAAAGGCTCAGGGTGGGGGAGCAGGGACGAGCCCTGGTTGTCAGGGCTGATGAGCTGCAGCACAGGCTGGGTGCCTGTGTGTGTGTACGTGTGGCCTTGTCCTTGTGGACGAGCTCTGCTTCCAGCACACATGTGAGCCCCTGGGTGGGCCAGCTGCCCCACATCAGGGCCTCCTCTCTGCCCGTCCGTTCTGAGCCGCGGCAGGGCGTCCACTGTGCCTGTGCCTCCTGGTGAGGCTACTGCTGCACTCCACGTGGGGGTGGCCACACTCAAGGGGTCTCATCCCTCTGGGCTCCTTCTAGCCCAGAACAGGGTCAAGGTGGAGGTTCCTGGCAGGGTGGAGCCTGGTTCTGGGTGGAGCCAGGTTCTGGGTGGAGCCTGGTTCTGGGTGGAGCC
>SJYQ01002020.1:210878-238220 GCA_006410935.1 Redunca redunca | reverse complement strand
CTTCCAATTTGCCTTGATTCATGGACCTGACACTCCAGGTTCCTATGCAATATTGCTCTTTACAGCATCGGATCTTGCTTCTATCACCAGTCACATCCACAACTGGGTATTGTTTTTGCTTTGGCTCCATCCCTTCATTCTTTCTTGAGTTATTTCTCCACTGACCTCCAGTAGCATATTGGGCACCTACTGACCTGGGGAGTTCCTCTTTTGGTATCCTATCATTTTGCCTTTTCCTACTGTTCATGGGGTTCTCAAGGCAAGAATACTGAAGTGGCTTGCCATTCTCTTCTCCAGTGGACCACATTCTGTGAGGCCTCTCCACCATGGCCCGCCTGTCTTGGGTTGCCCCGCAGGCATGGCTTGGTTTCATTGAGTTAGACAAGGCTGTGGTCCTAGTGTGATTAGATTGACTAGTTTTCTGTGCGTATGGTTTCAGTGTGTCTGCCCTCTGATGCCCTCTTGCAAAACCTACCATCTTACTTGGGTTTGTCTTACCTTGGGCGTGGGGTATCTCCTCATGGCTGCTCCAGCAAAGCACAGCCTCTGCTCCTTACCTTGGAGGAGAGGTATCTCCTCACCGCCGCCTTTCCTGACCTTCAACGTGGGATCGCTCCTCTAGGCCCTCCTGCGCCAACGCAGCCACCGCTACCTGGATGTGGGTTGATCTTCCCGGCCACCGCCCCTGGCCTCAGGTGCGGGGTGGCTCCTCCCGGCCACCTTCCCTGGCCTTGGACGTGGGATGTCTCCTCCCAGCCCCTGACCCTGGCCTCAGACGTGGGGTGGCTCTTCTAGACTGTTGCTCCTGATCTCATACACGAGGTGGCTCCTCTCAGCCGCTGCCCGTAACCTCAGACACGGGGTTGCTCCTCTCGGCTGTTCCTGCGCTGTCACAGCCTGGCACTCTCGGCCGTTGCCCTGACCTCCGACGTTGGCTAGCTCCTCTTGGCCGAAAAAAAGATGTCCTTTTCATCATAGGGGATTGGAATACAAAAGTAGGAAGTCAGGAGATACCTGGAGTAACAGGCAGGTTTGGCCTTCGTGTACAAAATGATGCAGGGCAAAAGCTAAAGAGTTTTGTCAAGAGAACACACTGGTCATAGCAAACACCCTCTTCCAGCAACACAAGAGAAAATTCTACACATGGACATCAACAGATGGTCAATACTGAAATCAGACTGATTATATACTTTGAAGCCAGAGATGGATAAACTATGCAGTCAGTAAAAAGAAGACCTGGCGCTGATTGTGGCTCAGATCATCAGCTCCTTATTGCAAAATTCAGGCTTTAAGAAAGTAGGGGAAACCACTAGGCCAATCAGGTATGACCTAAATCAAACCCCTTATGATTATACAGTGAAACTGATGAATAAATTCAAGGGATTAGATCTGATAGAATCTCTGAAACTATGGACAGAGGTCCATAACATTATACATGAGGCAGTGACCAAAACCATTCCCAAGAAGAAAAAATACAAAAAGGCAAAATTGAGGAGTCTTTACAAATAGTTGAGAAAAGAGAAGTGAAAGGCAAGGGAGAAAAGGGAAAGATATACCCAATTGAATGCAGAGTTCCAGAGAATAGCAAGGAAAGATTAGAAAGCCTTCTTAAGTGAACAATGCAAAGAAATAGAAGAAAACTGTAGAATAGGAAAGATTAGAGATCTCTTAAAATTGGAGAATCCAGGGGAATATTTCATGCAAAGATGAGGATGATAAAGGATAGAAACAGCAAGTATCTTAACAGAAGCAGAGGAGATTAAGAAGAGGTGGCAAGAATGCACAAAAGCACTAAGCAAAAAAAGGTCTTACTGACCCAGATAACCATGACGGTGTGGTCACTTACTTAGAGCCAGACATCCTGGAGTGTGACATCAAGTGGGCCTTAGGAAGCATTACTAGGAACAAAGGCAGTGAAAGTGATGGAATTCCAGCTGAGATATTTAAAATCTTAAAAGATGCTGTTAATGTGCTGCACTCAATATGTCAACAAATTTGGAAAACTCAGCAGTGGCCACAGGACTGGAAAAGGTCAGTTTTCATTTCAATCTTGAAGAAGGGAAATACCAAAGAATGTTCAAACTACTGTACCATTGTGCTGTTTTCTCATGCTAGCAAACTAATTCTCAAAATCCTTCAAGCTAGGCTTTAGCAATAAATGAACTGAGATTTATAAGCTGGAGGATTTATAAAAGGTAGAGGAACCAGAGATCAAATCACCAACATCTGTCATATTATAGAAAAAGCAAGGGAGTTCCAGAAAAACAACTGCTTCAAGGATTATGCGAAAGCTTTTGATTGTGTGGATCACAACAAACTGTGGAACATTCTTAAAGAGGTGGGTATACCAGACCACCTTACCTGTCTTCTGAGAAACTTGTATGTAGGTCAAGAAGCAACAGTTAGAACCAAATATGGGACAACACACTGGTTCAAAATTGAGCAATGAGTACATCAAGGCTGTATATTGTTATCCTGCTTATTTAACTTCTATACAAAGTACATAATGAGAAATGCCAGGCTGGATGAATCACAAGCTGGAATCAAGACTGCTGGGAGTAATATCAACAACCTCAGATATACAGATAATACCACTCTAATGGCTGAAAGTAAAAAGGAAATAAAGAGTCTCTTGATGAGGGTGACAGAGGAAAGTGAAAAAGCCACTGTAAAACTCAACATTCAAAAAACTAAAATCAGGGCATCTGGTCTCATTACTTCTTGGCAAATCAGTTCAGTTCAGTCGCTCAGTCATGTCCAACTCTTTGAGACCCCGTGCACTTAAGCACGCCAGGCTTCCCTACCCATCACCAACTCCTACAGCTTGCTCAAACTCATGTCCATTGAGTCAGTGATGCCATCCAACTATCTCATCCTCTGTCATCCCCTTCTCCTACCACCTTCAATCTTTCCCAGTGTCAGGGTCTTTTCTAATGAGTCAGTTCTTCACATCAGGTGGCTGAAGTATCAGAGTTTCAGCTTCAGCATCAGTCCTTCTAATGAATATTCAGGACTGATTTCCTTTAGGATGGACTGGTTTGATCTCCTTTCAGTCCAAGGGACTCTCAAGAGTCTTCTCCAACACCACAGTTCAAAAGCATCAAGTCTTTGGTGCTCAGCTTCCTTTACAGTCCAACTCTCACATCCATATGTGACTACTAGGAAACCGATAGCTTTGACTAGATGGGCCTTTGTTGGCAAAGTAATGTCTCTGCTTTTTAATATGCTGTCTAGGTTCAGTTCAGTTCAGTTCAGTTGCTCAGCCACGTCCAACTCTGTGACCGCATGGACTGCAGCACGCCAGGCCTCCCTGTCCATCACCAACTACCGGAGTTTATGCAAACTCATGACCGTTGAGTCGGTCATGCCATCCAAACATCTCATCCTCCATTGTCCCCATCTCCTCATAGATTTTCTTCCAAGCAGCAGGTGTCTTTTAATTTCATGGTTGCAGTCACCATCTGCAGTGATATGGAGCCCCCGCCCCCACCAAAATAAAGTCTGTCACTGTTTTCAGTGCTTCCCCATCTATTTGCCATGAAGTGATGGGACCAGATGCCATGATCTTAGTTTTCTGAGTGTTGAGTTTTAAACCAGCTTTTTCACTCTCTTCCTTCACTTTCATCGAGAGGTTCTTTAGTTCTTCTTCACTTTTTGCCATAAGGGTGGTATCATCTGCATATCTGAGGTTATTGATATTTCTCCCAGCAATCTTGATTCCAACTTGTGCTTCATCCAGCCCGACATTTTGCATGATGTTCTCTGCATATAAGTTAAATAAGCAAGGTGACAATATACATCCTTAATGTACTCCTGTCCCAATTTGGAACCAGTCTGTTGTTCCATGTCCAGTTCTAACTTGCTTCTTGACCTGCATACAGATTTCTTAGGAGGCAATCAGGTGGTCTGGTATTCCCATCTCTTTCAGAATTTTCCACAGTTTGTGGTGATCCACACAGTCAAAGGCTTTGGTGTAGTCAATAAACCAGATTTAGATGTTTTTCTGGAACTCTTGCTTTTTTGATGATCCAATGGATGTTGGCAATTTGATCTCTGGTTCCTCTGCCTTATCTAAATCCAGCTTGAACATCTGGAAGTTCTCGGTTCATGTACTGTTGAAGCCTGGCTTGGAGAATTTTGAACATTATTTTGCTAGCGTGTGAGATGAGTACAGTTGTGTGGTAGTTTGAGCATTCTTTGGCATTGCCTTTCTTTGGGATTGGAATGAAAACTGACCTTTTCCAGTCCTGTGGCCACTACTGAGTTTTCCAAATTTGCTGGAATATTGAGTGCAATACTTTCACAGCATCATCTTTTAGGATTTGAATTAACTCAACTGGAATTCCATCACCTCCACTAGCTTTGTTCATAGTGATGCTTCCTAAGGTCCACTTGACTTTTCATTCTGGGATGTCTGGCTAGAATACGAATAGATGGGGAAAGAGACTTGCCAAAGTGGAAACAGTGACAAATTTTATTGTCTTGGACTCCAAAATCACTGCAGATGGTGATTGCAGCCATGAAATTAAAAGATGCTTGCTCCTTAGAAAGAAAAATATGACAAACCTATACTCATATTAAAAAGCAGAGATATCACTTTGCCAACAAATGTCCATGTATTCAAAGCTATGGTTTTTCCAGTAGTCATGTACTGATATGAGATTTTGACCATAAAGAAGGCTGAGTACCAAATAATTGGTGCTTTCGAACTGTGGTGCTGGAAAAGACTTCTGTGAGTCCCTTGGACAGCAAGAAAATCAAACCAGCCAATCCTAATCAACACTGAATATGCAATGAAAGGACCATTGCTCCAATGCTTTGGCCACTTGATGCCAAGAGCCAACTCACTGGAAAAGACCCTGATGCTTGAAAAGATTGTTAGGAGAGGGCAACAGAGGAAGAGATGGTTGGATGGCATCATCAACTTAATGGATATGAGTTTGATCAAACTCCGGGATATAGTGAAGAACAGGGAAGCCTGGCATGCTAAATTCATGGGGTCACAGTTAATCACAACTTAGCAACTGAACAGCAACAGAAAGGTAGTGCAAAAAAGAAGATAAATATATTATTCTTTCCATTATTACAAATAATCTGTTCTGGCTTAAAAATGAATATTTAAGCCTATTTATAAGTGTGCATTGTGCCCCTGCATCTTAGAGGGGCACGATAAGAATTATAATCCTATGAGCATAAAATTCCTACTTTTAATTATCTCAGTAGAATATAATAGGTAACTGGTGACTATGGAATTATTCATGGAATTATTGCTCTAATATGTATCATTCATATTCAAAACTAGATTGTAAAGACTTCTCTAGTTGTCTAGTTTTTGAGACTCCACCCTTCAGTGAGATGGACATGGGTTCAATCCCTGGTTCAGGAACTAAGATTGCACATGCTTCTTGGCATGGCCAAAAAAAAAGAAAAACAAAAAAAACCCATATATTCTATACTACTTGATAATTTTAAATCAGTCATGCCTCTCAAATCCCCATTGCTGGAAGTTACTGTCATTTTTTTTAAAGTACTTAAGTATTTGAACGCTCAAATAATTAAGCCAGCATCAGTGGTCATGTTTGAATAAGTTCCTTCTTCTTTGGGAGTCAAGGGACCTTAGCAATTATTAGTTCAAACTCGTCATTCACTAACGCCTAAAAATGGAAAAAGCAAAAAAGTTTGAGTATACATTGGATATATTTGGTTTATTATGTAACCACAGCTGTCGATTAAATGTGTCTTAAAATTTTATTGAAAGGCAGTATAATATAATGAAAATACTGCAGAGGTTATAGTCAAAGAGACTTAGGTTGATGACCAGTTCTACAGATCCTTGACTAAGATAATACTTTAATTTGAAAAAGTTGTTTAAAACTGAAGTTCCATATTTTCTTTCTCACATTTCCATCTTTCCGCCTTTAAGAGAGTTAGGAAGATAACCACAGTGGAATACTGGTACTTCTTTTATCACCTGGACACTCTTGGCACTGAATCTTGTATGTTTACTTTATGTTCAGTTAGACTAAGAGTCTGAATCGATGAAAGAGGAAAACTGTAATAAGCAGGAAAACTGACTTGATGTGACGACACAACTCCTACGTAATAATGATGTCTATGTTGTTGTTATTTAGCCACTAAGTCGTGTCTGCCTCATTCGCTGTAGCCTGCCAGGCTCCTCTGTTCATGGAATTCCCCAGGCAAGAATACTGGAGTGAATTGCCATTTCCTTCTCCAGGGGATCTTCCTGACCCAGGGACTGAACCCACATCTCCTACTTGGCAGGCAGATTCTTTACAATTGAGCCACCTGGGGAACCCAGTGTCTATGTGCACCCACATTATAAGGTCTGACACACATGTGGGGAATGTGTCATCCTATCGTGGTTTCCTGTTTTGACACAAGTTCATACACATCCCAGTGTTATGTTCCTCAGGCTCTCCAAGCACCATTGGCTTTACTCCATAGCTCCAACTGATAAGCTCCGTAAAGCCATCATGCACAAGTTCAAACTCATGGTCTCTGTTACAAATCTTTCTTCTTCAGGTGCTTAATCTTGTCTTATTGAATAACACTGATATGTACTCTTTTCCAGTCAAAAACCTCATAACCATCCTGTCCTCCTATCCCTTACACTACCTCGGTCCTTTCATCTCCAGCTACTATAGCTTATCAATTGTACCTCCTATTCACCTGTTTTTCTATCATCACCTGTTTTTCATCTCTTCTGCCCATGCCTCAAAACAGCCTTTCAATATCTGTCCCTACCAACTTATTCAACCTCTTGCTCTGGTGACTCCTCCCCCTGCACCCAACCCCTCAGTCTTCACACACCCAACCCCTCAGTCTTGGAGTTGCCTTAACAGACCACATTTTTCACACCGTATTCCCTCTGCTTGGAATGTCTTCTCTCCTGTTTCCTTAAGGTTGTCTCTGTGGCAAGTTTGTACTTCAACAATCAGTTCAAGTATTTATCATTTTTGTGAAGCCTTTTCTAAATTTCCCAGGTAAGATGCTCCTTTCTCCTCTGTGCCCACACATGGAATCTTGCATATAATTCCACTACAGCTTAAAGCAAATCAAACTTATTTATATTTATGTTTTCTCACTTGACTCTAAGGTGATGGACCTTGTATTTTTATGTGCATGCAATCCGGTATATTTGTATTTTTCAGGTACCTGATCCCCTGCTGCCTAGCACAGATTCTCGATAAATATTTGTTGACTAAGAATTGCAGAAACATAAAAGGTAAGGGAGGAAGGAAAGGAAGAGAGGGAAAAACTAAAGTAGGACTGTTCAGAGTTCTAAGAAACTACTTCAGATCTTTGTAGGTCTCAATCTCCTTTCTTCTAAATAATCTTGGCTCTCCCAATGCAAAATTTTTGAATCATGGCTGAAACTTCTGTTCTCACTCATCAGGATGTAAATGCTGTAACTACCTTCTACAGCCAGCTAAGTTCCTTCAAAATTCTCCTATTTTCATTGGAAAATCTTCTGCCATGTACCAACTTCCTCTCTAATCTTATTTACTTTTCTCTGACACTCTTGATATATATAACATCTCATAAATGAAGAAACCAAAGATTTGTTTTGAATGTGGTAATGACTCTGAATGATAAAATACATTCAAGAGTAGTGATGGATTGCCCAGGAATTATGTATTATATTTAAGTAATCTGTCTGAATATATTTCTGCTGTAAAAATGCAATAGTAAGTGTTTAGAGGCTTATTATTTTGAGCATTTTATTCACTATTCAAAGTATATATTAATCAAAAAGCTTGTCAACTTCTCACAGAAAAATGAACATCTTTCTGGAAGCTCTTGTTTTTTATTTCTTTTGAATTAACAAAACTACAAGTGATAAGTAAAGATAATGAATTGTCACATTGAGAGTGAAGAAAGGTGATAACCAAGTGGTGATATTGCCTGTATGGAATAACCTTCTTGTTTTCTAAGCAAGTTAGGCAGGAGTAGAAAAGAGGGCGGAGAAGGCTATGGCACCCCACTCCATTACTCTTGCCTGGAAAATCCCATGGACAGAGGAGCCTGGAAGACTGCAGTCCATGGAGTCGCTGAGAGTCTGACGTGACTAAGTGATTTCCCTTTCATTTTTCACTTTCATGCATTGGAGAAGGAGAAGGAAAAGGCAACCCACTCCAGTGTTCTTGCCTGGAGAATCCCAGGGACAGGGGAGCCTGGTGGGCTGCTGTCTATGGGGTTGCACAGAGTTGGACACGACTGAAGTGACTTAGCAGCAGAAGCAGCAGCAAAGAGGGATGTCATGTCAGTATAAGTGAAGAGAGAGAATGACAGTATACAATTGTTTGGGTTATAATATGTTATGGATTTTTGCAAGTTAATTGTTTAAAGTGTAATCATTAGTGGAAAAATCACTGCTCTAAAGACAATATTGGTTATCTGTTAATTCTATGGGAAATATGGTGAGAAGGAAACTTAAGATCTTTTACTCTAATATTTAATATTTTACCTTTAATTCCCTTCTTAATTTCCATAAATTTCTAAGAAGTAATATATGCTAATAAAGCAGTTTTTCTTGCAAATATGTATGCAAGTAAAAGTAACAAATCTTTAAATTATCAGAAATTAAGGTTTAAAGGAATAAGTGCTTTTGTAGTGCAGCTTTCTAGAGTCTGCATTTCTTCAACTAATTCACTACAAAAACAGTTCAGGTCTTTGTCTTATCTTCTGGTGTCTCAGACAGTAAAGAATCTGTCTTCAGTGCTAGAGACCTGGGTTCAATCCCTAGGTCAGGAAGATTCCCGGGAGAGGGAATGGCTACCTGCTCCAGTATTCTTGCCTGGAGAATTCCATCAATAGAGGAGCCTAGCAGGCTACAGTCCATGGTGTTGCAAAGAGTCGGACATGACTGAGCGATGACTACTTTTCATATTTGTTTAAACCAAGGCTATGATTAAAATTGTTTCATACATAAAACAGAAAACAGTGTTCTCTTCTTGCTTTCTAAGCATAGCAAAGCATTGTCCCAAGTTCAAAGCAATGTCCCAAGGAGCTTTATTCTTTGGGTATGCTCTATCACTCTTCTGTTAGATCAGGTTTTATTTTTTAACACTTTGCTCTTCTTGTTTCATTTGTTTCCCGAAGTATGCTTTCCAAGACCGATTCCTGGTGTTTCTCTCATTTGCCTATTGCTGTTGTTCCATTGGGCTTCCCTGGTGGTGCAGATGTTAAAGAATCTGCCTGCAATGCTGGAGATCCAGGTTTAATTCTTACCTCAGGAAGATCCCCTGGAGAAGGGAATGACTACCCTTTCCATTATAATTGTTCCTTATTTTTCTTTCTTCAATAAGTTGCTAGATTTCCCACTCTTCAATTTGTGTTCATATAGTTCCTAACTGAAAAGATCTGCTAAAAATGAATTTCTAATAATATACTCTCTCCTATGGGACATTATGTTGATATCTTACCTATTATGAGAAGGTTCCTAATTGTAGTTGATACAAAAGTCTTTGAATTACAAAAAAGCCTTTTCTTTTTTGTCATCAATAATAGTTGTCTTTTGTTCTCTTGATTTTGAAAGCCCCAGAATCTGTCCTCAATTAGAAATGTAGAATGCCGGTCCTTCAAAACCACTTAAGAAAGCATTAAACCATTATTTTTTTGCTATTCCGTTACTCTCAATACCCAGTGAGAAATGTGGGATTTTGAAAAGTTTTCAAAGGAAATGCTCTTGATTGAATCCCCTAAGTAACCTAATTTTTATTTTTGCATTAAATTAGATTCCTGGGAGGCTGCATGGTTATACTGCATTAAACTTAAGCCTCCTATAGAATCAAATGCGCTAAGTTATAGTGTAAAAACTCTCGACTTTAATGGAAGATTGTTGTAAGAAAAAGTATTATGGATTTACTTTTATGTTGATGATAAGACTATTGTCTAGAATATTTTACTTGAGTAATATGTTAATAGTCTCTCTGTAAGATTGCTAAGTGAGAGATTTCTTGGATTTTACAGAGAATCAGCTCTCCAGAAGCATTGGTACATTTTCTCTTTTTGATGCTACTTGTAAAATAATGTGTTTCTTTCACATCCCACCTCCCCCCCCACAAACCCCACTTGCCCTACCTCAGTCTGCTCAGGTACTCAGAGCAAAATTTAATGCTATCATGTCAACTCTGTCAATGCTTTCAAAATTTCAGATATTTGCATAACACCTTTATGATGTTTGCCATATTTTCGTATCTCCAGAAGAATTTATATTCTAATTTTAATCAAGCCAGGTTTTTACTTTTAGAAATGTATTTTAATAGGATACTTGGATTTGGCATGCTCACTATATTTTTAATCTACTTCAAAATATTGTTAAGGTGTCAGAATAAATGAATTGTATAATGTTTAAAATCTTCTCACATATTATCAGTAGTACATATATCAGACATTGGAAAATAGTGGACTGTATTAACTTAGGATTGGCTTATTTTGCCCTCTTATATCTGGTTCTGATTTTCTTTTAAATAATTCTATTGTGTATGCCTTTTGTTGCCTCAAAATGTCTTTGCTAAAAGGGACTCTTTCCTGCAGGTGTCAGAAGCTAAGTGCAACTAGCTTATGTAAAGAAAAGAAGAGGTAGAGGGAGAACTGGGTCTATTAACTGACAAGTTTGAGATAGATCTCTAAAGGCTTAACTGGATCTATCATTCATTGATGTCAGGAGGTCTCAGTCCTTTATTCTCTACCTTTCAGCTTTGTTCGGTGTAGCCATGATCCTTGGTCAGTCTCCCTCAATGTGCTAACTCCCTGCAGATCCTGGGATTATCATCTACCAGTTTAGCAATAGTTCCAGGGGAAAACACACAAGCAAACTCCTCTTTTCCTGCAACTAAAGCCAAAGTCTTACGTCTAGTTCTCATCACCCTGAAAAGCTTCATTTTACTTAACTAACCACTGTGGTATGGAGTTTTGCAGTGCTCTGACTAGTAAATTTGCAGTGTTCTGACTAGTAAATTTGCCTGGGGCAGATGGGTCCGCTCTGTCCACACCATATATAAGAATCCTAGGGTAGATAGTTTCTAGAGTAAAAGAGGGGTATGTTTACCAGCTGTAATAGGCTAAATGTTTTTATCTCCTTTCCTCCTATGTATTGAAATCTTAAATTTAAAAGAAATTTCTTTTGGAATTTAGTTACAGAGAATAAGCTCTCCAGAAGTACTGGTACATTTTCTCATTGGAATTTTTGAGAGATAAGGAGAAAGGAGATAAAAATTCCAAAAGAAATTCTCTTAAAAACTCATGTATACCCGTGGCGGATTAATGTCAATATATGGCAAAACCAATACAGTATTGTAAAGCAAAATAAAGTAAAAAAACAAAACAAAACAAAACAAAAAAGAATCTTTCTATGTATTGGAATCTTAACCCTCACAATGTGATTCTATCAGGAGGTGGTGCCTATTGGAGGTAATTTGGTCATCAGGGTGATTTCAACAACTATATATTAGGGCCGCTGTGCCTCAACACTATAGGTATTTTGAACTAGAAAATTCTTTGCTTTGGAGGGTATTTTAAACTAACAGATTGATCATAATATCAGAATCAAAGACAGCTCCTTCATTTTTTGTTTTGTTTTTTAAATATCTTTAGTTTTATTAAAAACTTTTTTGTTGGCATATACTTGATTTACAGTGTTGTTTAGTTTCTGCTATATGGCAATCAGCTATACATATATTATATAAATATATATATTTACACACATACTGCATTTTAGATTCTTTTCCCATATAGGCCATTACAGAGTATTGAACAGAGTTCCCTATGCTATACAGTAGGTCCCTATTATCTATTTTATATATAGTAGTGTGTATACTGGAGAAGGCAATGGCACCCCACTCCAGTACTCTTGCTGGAAAATCCCATGGACAGAGGAGCCTGGTAAGCTGAAGTCCATGGGGTCGCACAGAGTTGGACACGACTGAGCGACTTCACTTTCACTTTTCACTTTCATGCATTGGAGAAGGAAATGGCAACCCACTCCAATGTTCTTGCCTGGAGAATCCCAGGGATGGGAGAGCCAGGTGGGCTGCCATCTCTGGGATCGCACAGAGTCAGACACAACTGAAGCAACTTAGCAGCAGCAGCAGTGTGTATATGCTAGTCCCAGTCTCCCGGTTTGTCACTTTCCCACCTCCAAGGACAGCTGTTTAAATAAAGGCAGGCATGTTTAACAATGTCTGCACAGCATAGGATATTTAATAACATCTCTGGGCTCTACCAACATCAATAATCTCAGATATGCAGATGACACCACCCTTATGGCAGAAAGTGAAGAGGCACTAAAAAGACTCTTGATGAAACTGAATGAGGAGAGTGAAAAAGTTGGCTTAAAGCTCAACATTCAGAAAACTGGTCCCATTACTTCATGGGAAATAGATGGGGAAACAGTGGAAATAGTGTCAGACTTTATTTTGGGGCACTCCAAAATCACTGCAGATGGTGATTGCAGCCATGAAATTAAAAGATGCTTGCTCCTTGAAGTAAAGTTATGACCAACTTAGATAGCATATTTAAAAGCAGAGACATTACTTTGCCAACAAAGGTCTGTCTAGTCAAGGCTATGGTTTTTCCAGTAGTCATGTATGGATGTGAGAGTTGGTCTATAAAGAAAGCTGAGTGCCGAAGAACCGATGCTTTTGAACTGTGGTGTTGGAGAGGACTCTTGAGAGTCCCTTGGGCTGCAAGAAGATCCAATCAGTCAACCCTAAAGGATCAGTTCTGTGTGTTCTTTGGAAGGACGGATGTTGAAGCTGAAGCTCCAATACTTTGGCCCCTCATGTGAAGAGTTGACTCACTGGAAAAGACCCTAATGCTGGGAAGGATTGGGGGCAGGAGGAGAAGGGGATGACAGAGGATGAGATGGCTGGATGGTATCACCGGCTCGATGGACATGGGTTTGGGTAGACTCCGGGAGTTGGTGATGAACAGGGAGGCCTGGCGTGCTGCGATTCATAGGGTCTCCAAGAGTCTGGCATGACTGAGCGACTGAACTGAACTGTGCTCTACCCAGTAGATGCCAGTAGCATTCTTCATTTTAATGGTCCCAAAGTGTTCCCAGATATTGCCAAATTCTCCCTCTCCTCAACTTGGGAGGAAAAGTTGCCCCAGTTGAGAACCACTGCACTGTATGTAGATATTGATGTACAAATAAAATGACACTTATAGTTAGAAATGAGCCTCATGATTAATAGTTTGTGATTAATGGTAAAATGTTATTGGTGGTATTATAACCACTCCATGACCTACATTTCCTTCCTTATTATATCTACATTAAGACTACCCTTTGTTGTATGAAAGTGAAAGTAGCTCAGCCGTGTCTTACTCTTTGCAACCCCATGGACTATACAGTCCATGGAATTCTCCAGGCCAGAATACTGGAGTGGGTAGCCGTTCCCTTCTCCACAGGATCTTCCCAACGTAGGGACTGAACCCAGGTCTCCCACATTGCAGGCAGATTCTTTACCAGCTGACACACCAGGAAAGCCCAAGAATACTGGAGTGGGTAGCCTATCCCTTCTCCAGCAGATCTTCCCAACCCAGGAATCAAACCAGGGTCTCCTGCATTGCAGGCAGATTTTTTACCAGCTAAGCTACTAGGGAAGTCACTGATAAAATTTATTGAATTTATTACTTGTGCTTCTGTATCTTTACCTCATGGATTCATAATTATTTACACTCCAAATTACAGAAACCAACTCTACTGCATGTCAGAGGAATCCGTCAGTTGCTGCTGCCACACAAGGGTCTATGGCCATTACTTACATGTGAAATTGTATTTTTTCAGTCCATCCAATTTTTTCTTGTTTTCAGCCCATCATCCACATACGTTTGTAATTCTGTATTTTTCCTCCGTATGTGTTCTTATAGTTGAGCTATGCTATAGCATTATACCTTCCTGCTAGTATATTGGTTGCAACTTAAAACCTTTTAGTTATAATATTTTTGGCATTTTTGTTATGGGTAGTTTGTACATGATTCAATTACTTGGATTTGAAGAGAAGTCACTAAGACTAGAAGTGAGTGGTTAGTGGATAGAATCTATGGGTAACTGCATGTTCAGTCACAGTTAAATGAAGTGGGCACCAAAATTTACAGTGGGTGGAAAGAGCATCATCAGACACTTACTACTCTGGCATCTAGATGCAATTGTTGTCTGAGGGGCTGGTGTATAAATAACAGTGTTTCTAACCATTAAAATGATGTTTCTGGTACAAAAATTCAAACCCAGAGGCTGCAATTTTAAAAAATAGATGGCCTCTTATCTGACTGGTGGGAATGATCAAGTAGGCAAGAAATTAGAATTGAAACTGAGAATTCTGGATAGCACAGAGGTCCCATTAATTCAACTAGGTGGTATAGAAATCGTGACTTATGGGATAGTTAAGTGAAACCAGTGGTAAGCGGGGTATCTTTGAAACAGAATAATAGAAAATTGTCATAGAAAGAGAAAAATCAGGTAATAACTAAACTTTACCTGATGAAAGGGTCTACTTGGGCACTTTCTGCCTCAAGTCAAAAGTGAAAGAGCCCAGAGAGCCATCTTTGCACTGATGGGCAGTGGAAGCTAATAACTGATGTTCCAGTTAGAATACTAGATTTGTTAGCAGGCTGTACCACACCCATGAAAAAAGATTCATAGCATCAGCTATTGATGACACAATATGATGTTTCCTAAGATTTATTGGTTGTCTTGATTTGATTTTCTTTTTCCTGTGTCGCTGGAACCTCTATTCCCTTAGTAGAATATTTTATAATGGTTTAAATCTATTCTTATCTAGGGAAGCTACTGGCAGTCTTTAACCTTTTTCTTGATTCTTGCTCAGATTGATTGTTTCCTTGTTCAGATTTGGCAGCCAATTCAGTAGATTTGGTACATGCTCTTGTGTGAGTTTCTGTTTGTGCCCTTGTATGGGACAGAATTGCACATGCTGTAGTTTATCAGGTTTGAGCCTAGTTTTACATTTTTTAAAAAAATTAGACATTTGCTATTTTTAGTTATTTAATAATTATAATTAGGAATAGTATATAAAGAAATAACATAAAGTTTGTTTTGTTGTACTTTTTAGTTTCTTTCCCTCTTTTCTATGTAAAGTTAAGATACATATAAATTGATCACTACCTTATTGGTTTTTAAATTTTATGTTAAATGTACTAGTTCATTTTACACTGGTTTAGACTTTCACTTTTCACTTTCATGCATTGGAGAAGGAAATGGCACCCCACTCCAGTGTTCTTGCCTGGAGAATCCCAGGGGCGACGGAGCCTGGTGGGCTGCTGTCAATGGAGTCACACAGAGTCGGACACGACTGAAGCAACTTAGCAGCAGCAGCAGCAGCAAAGGATAACTACAGTGTATTTGTATGTTCATCACATAGAATGTTTTCACTTAGCCTGCATTTCTCACATAGCATTAGCTTTCTTACCCAGTTTTACTTTAGTATGTGTGTGTGTGTTTTCTTTACATCAACCAGTGTATTATTTGAGTCAAATCTTTACCATTTGCTTTACTTAAATCCCTTAAGCTTATCATTCAGATCTCACAAGATATCACAGAAGTCTCAACCTCGATGGGAAATTTTGAGTTGTTCAAATTGAGCTGTCTTTTTCTTTAGCAACGTTCATTCTCTGTTTTAATCTTTCCCCTCAAGTTCTCTGCTTTTTTAAACTAATAAATGTATGTAGTCAGTCAATCAGTGAATTCATTTTTATCTACACATTCATCATATATTTGCTCCACACTATGTTCTGCATGACAGCTGGCTAGGCAGTGGAGAATCAAGGGTGAATGAACTTTGCCTCACAAGCTGGAGTCTTGCTTCTATGCTTTGCTTACCTGTGAGGTATGCTCCCCTGTCCTGCACCCTTCAATTAGTGAGCAAATCCTGTCAATTCTGCCTCTTTCTTACTAACTCTGTCCTTGGCTATGCCTACCTGTCTCTATTACTGCAGTCATAAATCTGTGTTTTGTCTTTGTCTACATGGCAACCCACTCCAGTACTCTTGCCTGGAAAATCCCATGGACGGAGAAGCGCGGTGGGCTATAGTCGATGGGGTCGCAAAGAGTCGGACATGACTCAGTGACTTCACTTTCACTTTCACTTAAGTCTATGTTTTGTCATCAGGATAAACTACCACTGATGAATCTCTCTTTCTTTGCTTCTTATTCAACTCTGTAGTCATAGGATCTTCCTGAAAAGCAAATCAGCTACTCGTAAACCCTTCTGTATCTCCTAGTGTCCTACAATGAAGTTGATATCATGAACGTTCTTCAAGGCTTTTACTGATCCAACCCAAGTGTGTCTCACCTGCCTTATCTCTTGATACTTCCTCCCTGAAACACTTCAGGAACTAGAACATGTACTGTCTCACCTCTGGGTCATCTAAAGAGCTTTCCATTCTGACTCTTCACCTCCACAGTCTTGATCTCTTCACCTCCTTCACCACCCTTTTCCCAGATAATTCCAATTCATACTTAATGTCTCAACTTTGATATCACTACTTCCAGTATGAAAGGAGAATAAAAATTGAGTTGATATTGCTAAAAGAGCTCTCTACAATGGAGCCAAGACAACTTTAAGGAAGTGTGGCTTAAATGCACATCTCCAGTTGGATGGAATCTGACTTTTGACCTGAAATCATCCAGAACACCAGCCAGAAATTCAAGACACTTATCAAACCCTTACCCGAAAATAACTCAAGACGGGTTATCTACTCATCAGACTCCTACCTTAAAATAACTCGTAATTCCATAAGGAGAAATATTTTCTGACTCACGTTAGAGTCAATCAGAATTCTCACCAGGCAGCTTTTAACAACCTGTGACTTTTTTTGTCTTTTATAAGCCCCTGATTCTTTGCCTTCCTTGAAATACTCTTTTAGGGTTATCTGAATCTGTGTCTCTGAGTTGCCTTAAGACCCCAAATAAAGTCTTCTTCTTTGCAGCATCCTGGAGGTTTTTGGGTGGGGGAAGGAGGTGGAATTGACACCAGTGCAGCTTTTTAGGTATCTCTTCTATGGGTACATTTACCATAGACCATATTGAAGTTTCTTCTCTTCTTGTCCTGTTCTGTATACCCTTATCTTGTTTTTACATCTCTTCTTGTCTTTATAAGAAACAAGGGAAATGTCTTTTCCACTCTTTTTACCCAGAACCTAGCTTAGTAGTTGTTACATTACAGGTGTTAAAAAAAATACTTGTTGAATGAATGATTGAACAACAGAAACAACTCATAAACTATCTCAAATATTAAAAAAGAAAACCCTCCAAGTCTTAAAATATGCCAGTAAAGTCCCTGTCCCATATTCCATACTAGGATTGTAAATAGAAAATAACCAATGACTTTGTTAGCTTTTGACCATATCTGGAATAAGAAAAAAAAAATGTAGGAAAAGAACCACTTTGCTTTGTGTCATGTATAAAATGCTAGGTGCAGCCAGATTCAACAGGGACTTAGATTTAGATTTCTTCATTTTAATCTCTGGATTTCTTCCCCTCTCCCATTAACTAATACACAGAAAGAGTGCCCCCACAAACACACACACTTTTTTGTTATCATTCTCCATATGAATCCTTAAAATAGCAAACTTTCTAGGCAACTGTTGTAATGAAATGCTCACTGAGCCAGAAGTAGAAGACTGACAGCAATTAAGAAAAATGGGGCAGACTATGTTTATCTCAAATGGAGGCTTAAACTGGTTGGACCGCTTTTTCCATCTAGAAAATTAGAAGAATTGGATTAGAAGAGGCTTTCCCAGAGAATCCAAATATTGAGTTGGTCAAAAAATTCATTTGCGTTTATCCGTAAGATGTTATAGAAAAACCAGAATGAATTTTTTGGTCAATCCAATACTTCCTATTCTATATTCAATTTTAAATAGGGATTAATTTACAAATTTTGAATTGATATAAAAGTTTCAGGAAAANNACCTGGAACCTAGCTTAGTAGTTGCTACATTACAGGTGTTAAAAAAATACCTGTTGAATGAATGATTGAACAACAGAAACAACTCATAAACTATCTCAAATATTAAAAAAGAAAACCCTCCAAGTCTTAAAATATGCCAGTAAAGTCCCTGTCCCATATTCCATACTAGGATTGTAAATAGAAAATAACCAATGACTTTGTTAGCTTTTGACCATATCTGGAATAAGAAAAAAAAATGTAGGAAAAGAACCACTTTGCTTTGTGTCATGTATATAATGCTAGGTGCAGCCAGATTCAACAGGGACTTAGATTTAGATTTCTTCATTTTAATCTCTGGATTTCTTCATTTTAATCTCCGGATTTCTTCCCCTCTCCCATTAACTAATACACAGAAAGAGTGCCCCCACAAACACACACACTTTTTTTGTTATCATTCTCCATATGAATCCTTAAAATAGCAAACTTTCTAGGCAACTGTTATAATGAAATGCTTACTGAGCCAGAAGTAGAAGACTGACAGCAATTAGGAAAAACGGGGCAGACTACGTTTATCTCAAATGGAGGCTTAAACTGGTTGGACCGCTTTTTCCATCTAGAAAATTAGAAGAATTGGATTAGAAGAGGCTTTCCCAGAGAATCCAAATATTGAGTTGGTCAAAAAATTCATTTGCGTTTATCCGTAAGATGTTATAGAAAAACCAGAATGAATTTTTTGGTCAATCCAATACTTCCTATTCTATATTCAATTTTAAATAGGGATTAATTTACAAATTTTGAATTGATATAAAAGTTTCAGGAAAACATCTACTACATAAAATAAAGGTATATTTCTATAGATCTCTGCATTTAAATTACCTTAACTTGCATGTAAATTCTTATGTGATGGGAATCTCAACTTCAAAGTGGACTGAGTCCCCTGCCAGGATTTAGGGATGACTAAGCATTTCTTGAAAACTGGTAGGACAGACCTAAAAAGAGTCTGCTTTTCATGAGTCGATTGTCATGAGTGTCTGGGGCTATGGAAAGTCTGAGGAAGTTTAGTGCATGGAAACTTGCTCACTAGAAACAAATGCTGTGGAGGGCACCATGTTCCTTCCTGTAGTTGTTATTGTTTAGTCACATAAGTTGTATCTAAATCTTTGCAATGTCATGGACTGTAGCACACCAGGCTCACATATCCTTCACTATCTCCCGGAATTTGCTCAAATGCATGTCCATTGAGTCAGTGGTGCTGTCTAACCATCTCATCCTCTGCTGCCCCCTCCTATTTTTGCCTTCAAACTTTCCCAGCATCAGGGTCTTTTCCAATGAGCTTATTCTTCACTTGCTCTTATCAAGTGGCCAAAATACTGGGCTTCAGCTTCAGCATCAGTCCTTCAATGATTATTCAGGTCCGATTTCCTTTAGGATTGAGTGGTTTGATCTCCTTGCAGTCCAAGGGACTCTCAAGTCTCCTCCATCACAGCAGTTCAGAAGCATCAATTCTTTGGTGCTCGGCTTTCTTTATGGTCTAAATCTCACATCCAAACAAGACTACTGGAAAAACCATAGCTTTGAATACATGAACATTTGCTGGCAAAGTGATGTCTCTGCTTTTTAATATGCTGTCTAGGTTTGTCTTGGCTTTTCTACCAAGGAACAAGTATCTTTCAATTCCATGGCTGCAGTCACCATCTGCACTGATTTTAGAGCCCTGGAAAATAAAATCTGTCACTGTTTCCACTTTTCCCCCTTCTATTTGCCATGAACTGATGGGACCAGATTCAATGATCTTAGTTTTTTGAATGTTGAGTTTCAGGCCAGGTTTTTCACTCTCCTCTTTCACCTTCATCAAGAGGCTCTTTAGTTCCTCTTTACTTTCTGCCATTAGGGTGGTATCATCTTTGCATATCTGAGTTTGTTGATATTTCTCCTGCCAATCTTGATTCTAGCTTATGATTCCTTAAGCCTGGCATTTCCTATGCTATACTCTGTGTAGAAGTTAAATAAACAGGGTGACAATATGCAGGCTTGTCATACTCCTTTCTGAATTTTGAACCAGTAAGTTGTTCCATATCTGGTTCTAACTCTTGCTTCTTAACCCTCATACAGATTTCTCAGGAGACACATAAAGTGCTCTGGTACTCCCATCTCTTTGAGAATATTCCATAGTTTGTTGGGATCTACACAGTCAAAGACTTTGACGTAGTCAATGAAGCAGATTTTTTTTTTTTTTCTTTTTCTGCAACTTCCTTGCTTTCTTCATGATACAACAATTTTTAGCAATTTGAACTCTGGTTCCTCTGCCTCTTTGAAACCCAGCTTGTACAACTGGAATTTCTCTGTTCACATACTGCTGAAGCCTAAGTTGAAAGATTTTGAGCATTACCTGCTAGATTTCCCTGGTAGCTCAGCTGGTAAAGAATCTACCTGCAATGTAGGAGACTCTGGTTTGATTCCTAGGTTGGGAAGATCCACTGGAGAAAGGATAGGCTACCCGCTCCAGTATTCTTGGACTTCCCTGGTCCTCAGTTGGTAAAGAATCCACCTGCAATACAGGGGACCTGGGTTTGATCCCTGGGTTGGGAAGATCCCTTGGAGAAAGAAAAGGCTACCCACTCCAGTATTCTGGCCTGGAGAATTCCATGGACTGTATAGTCCACGAGGTCGCAAAGAGTCAGACATGACTGAGTGACTTTCACTTTCACTTTGCTAGCATGGAACATGAGCAAAATTGTATGATAGTTTGAACATTCTTTGGCATTGCTCTTCTTTAGGATTGGAATGAAAATTGACATTTTCCAGTGCTGTGGCCACTGCTGAATTTTCCAAATCTGCTGATATATTGAGTGCAGCACTTTAACAGCAATTGTCTTTTAGGATTTTAAATAGCTCAGCTGGAATTCCATCACCTCCACTAGCTTTGTTTGTAGTAATGCTTCCTAAGGCCCACTTGACTTCATACTCCAGGATGTCTGACTCTAGATGAGTGACCACATTATTGTGGTTATCCAAGTTTTTAAGACCTTTTTTGTATAGTTCTTCTGTGTTTTCTTGCCACCTCTTCTTCATTTCTTCTGCTTCTGCTAGTTCCTTACCATTTCGGTCATTTATCCTGCCTATCCTTGCATGAAATGTTCTCTTGATATTTCACATTTCCCTGAAGAGAATCTTTCTAATCTTTCCCATTCTAATCTTTCTGATCTTTCCCATTCTATCGTTTTCTTTTATTTTCCTTGCATTATTCATTTAAGGAGGCCATCTTATCTCTCCTTGCTGTTCTCTGAAACTTTCATTCAGTTGTATACATCTTTCCCTTTCTCCCTTGTCTTTCACTTTTCTTCTTTTCTCAGCTATTTATAAAGCCTCCTCAGACAACCAATTCACCTTCTTGCATTTCTTTTTCTTTGGGATGGTTTTGGTCACTGTCTCCTGTACAGTGTTATAAACATCCATCCCTAGTTCTTCAGGCACTCTGTCTACCAGATCTAATCCCTTGAATCTCTTCATCACCTCCACTGTATAATCACAAGGGGCTTTATTTAGGTCATACCTGATGGCCTAGAGATTTTTCCTATTTTCTTCAATTTAAGCCTGAATTATACAATAAGAGTTCATGATCTGAGTGACCTTCAGCTTCAGGTCTTGTTTTTACTGACTGTATAGAGTTTCTCTGTCTTTGGCTATAAAGAACATAATCAGTCTGATATTAGTATTGACCATGTGGTGATGTCTATATGTAGAGTCATCTCTTGTGTTGTTGGAAGAGGGTGCTTGCTATGACCAGTGTGTTCTCTTGACAAAACTCTTTAGCTTTTGCCATGCTTCATTTTGTACTCCAAGGACAAACCTGCCTGTTATTCCAGGTATCTCTTGACATACTTTTCCATTCCAGTCCCCCGAAGATGAAAAGGACATCCTTTTTTGGTGTTAGTTCTAGAAGGTGTTGTAAATCTTCATAGAGCTGGTCAACTGCAACTTCTTTGGCATTAGTGGTTGGGGCATAAACTTAGATTATTGTGATGTTGAATGATTTGTGTTGGAAACTAACCAAGATAATTCTGTCATTTTTGAGATTGCACCTGAGTGCTGTATTTTGGACTCTTTTGTTGACTATGAAGGCTGCTCCATTTCTTCTAAAGGATTCTTGCCCACAATAATAAATATGATGGTCATTTGAATTAAATTCACCCGTTCCTATCTATTTTAATTCACTGATTCCTAAGATGTCTATATTCAATCCTGCCATCTCTTACTTGACCATATCATTTACCTTGATTCAAGGACCTAACATCCCAGGTTCCTATGCAATATTGTTCTTTATAGCATATGACTTTATTTTCACCAACAGACATATCCACAACCTAGTGTCATTTCCCCTTTGGCCCATCCACTTCATTCTTTCTGGAGCTTTTAGTAATTGCCCTCAACTCTGTCCAGTGCCATATTGGACACCTTTTGACCTGGGGGTCTCATCTTCTGGTATCATATCTTTTTGACTTTTCATACTGTCTTTGGGGTTCTCTAGGTAACAATACTGAAGTTGCTTGCTGTTTTCTCTTCCAGTGGACCACGTTTTATCAGAGCTCTGCACTATGTCTCATTTAATTTGTGTGGCCCTGAATGACCAGGCTTATAGGTTCATTGAGTTATGCCTGGGCACTAGAAACAAATTCTGTGGAGGGCACCATGTCTCTTTCCTGATCTATTAAATGAGAGCCTCTTGGGAATAAATGCTTTGGGTGAGGAAGCTGAAGGAACGTTTTATGACAGAAGACGAGATTTGGGAGAGGGACATTTTCTACATTTTGGAGCACAACATTGCTTCTCTGACACAATAAATTATTACTAGAATGTGGTTCCATTTCTTATTCTTCAACTGCAGATTTAGAATGCACTGGGAGACACAGCCTTTGACAGTGATGATGCATTCCTTCAGGCAGTTTCTCAACTGAAGTAGGCATGTGATTGTCTGTGAACGTAGGCAATATATCCCTGGAAACTGAAAAATATACCGTGATGAAGGGGAATATTGCAACAGACTATTGTTCTGCAAGGGCTTCTGGGTGACTCAGTGGTAAAAAATCCACCTGCCAATGTAAGAGACGTGGGTTTGATTGCAGGGTCAGGAAGATCCCCTGGAGAAGGAAATGGCAACCCACACTAGTATTCTTGCCTGGGAAATCCCATGGATAAAGGAACCTGGTGGGCTACAATCCATGGGGTAGGAAAGAGCAACTAAACAAATTCTTCTGTGGAAGGCAGAGAACAATAAGCTCACCAAATTTGAGTAACTGCTATCAATAAAAATTCTTTTATATCCCGTAGGATGATGACACCAGGGGAAACTTGGATTAAATTTACAAAAGGATCATCTCTTGCCTGGAAAAGCCCATGGGTGGAGGAGCCTGGTGGGCTGCAGTCCATGGGGTCTCGAACAGTCGGATATGACTGAATGACTTCACTTTCACTTTTCACTTTCATGCATTGGAGAAGGAAATGGCAACCCATTCTTCAGCGTTCTTGCCTGGAGAATCCCAGGGACGGGGGAGCCTGGTGGGCTGCCGTCTATGGGGTCGCACAGAGTCGGACAAAACTGAAGCGACTCAGCAGCAGCAGCATATGAATACAGTTTCTAAGGCATACACTGCCACTGGACTATTTTAAAATTTTTGTTTATTTTACTTTTTTATTCTAGTACAGTTCCTCTGTGTATTATATGTTACAGATGTATAATGTTGTGATTCACAATTTTTATAAGTTATTTTATTCATAGTTATTATACACTATTGGTCATCTTCTCTGTATTACAGCTTATTTTCTATATAATAGTTTGTACTTCTTATTCCCCTACCCCTGTATTGTCCCTTTATTTTTCCCTCTCCCCACTGGTAAGCACTAGATTTTTCTCTATAGGCTTGAGTCTGCTTCTTTTTGTTATATTCACCAGTCTGTTGTAAACTATATCATGATAATATATATAACATCATACAGTATTTTCTTTCTCTCTTTGACTTAATTTACTTAGCATAATGTCCTCCAAATCCATGCATGTTGCTATAAATGGCAAAATTTCATTCTTTTTTACAGCTGAGTAGTAGATGGAATTCCAGTTGAGCTATTTCAAATCCTAAAAGATGATGCTGTTAATGTGTTGCATGCAATATGTCAGCAAATTTGGAAAACTCAGCAGTGGCCACAGGACTAGAAAAGGTTAGTTTTCATTCCAGTCCTAAAGAATGCTAAAGCTACTGTACAGCTGCTCTTATTTCAGATGCTAGCAAGGTTATATTCAAAATCCTTCAAGCTTCAACAGGCTTCAACAATATATGAACCGAGAACTTCCAATTGTACAAGCTGGATTTCAAAGAGGCAGAGGAACCAGAGATCAAACTGCTAAGATTTTTTGTATCATGGAGAAAGCAAGGAAGTTCCAGAAGAAAACATCTACTTCTGCTTTACTGACTACGCTAAAGCCTTTGACTGTGTGGATCATAACAAACTGTGGAACATTCTTAAAGAGATGGGAGTACCAGAACACTTTATGGGTCTCTTGAGAAATCTGTATGTGGGTTAAGGAGCAAGAGTTAGAACCAGATATGGAACAACTTACTGGTTCAAAATTTGGAAAGAAATACGATAAGGCTGCATACTGTCACCCTGCTTATTTAACTTCTATTCAGAGTACATTATGTGAAATGGTGGCTGGGTGAATCAGAAGCTGAAATCAAGATCACTGGGAGAAATATCAACAACCTCAGATATGCAGATGATACCACCCTAATGGCAGAAAGTAAAGAGGAACTAAAAGCCTCTTGATGAGGATGAAAAAGGAGAGCGAAAAAGCTGGCTTAAAACTCAACATTCAAAATCTAAGATCATCTGGTCTCATCACTTCATGGTGAATAGAAGGGGAAAAACTGGAAACAGTGACAGATTTTATTTTTTTGAGCTCTAAAATCACTGCGAATGGTGATTGCAGCCATGAAATTAAAAGATGCTTGCTCTTTGGAAGGAAATCTATGACAAACCTAGTGTGTGTGTGTCAGTCACTCAGTTGTATCTGACTCTGCAATCCCATGGACTGCAGCTCTCCAGGCTCCTCTGTCCATGGAATTCTCAAAGCAAGAATACTGGAGTGGGTTGCCATTCCTTTCTCCAGGAGATCTTCCCAACCTAGGGGTTGAACCCAAATCTTCCACACTGCAGGCAGATTTTTTACTGTCTGAGCCACCAGGGAAGCCCTGTGACAAACCTAGATAGTGTATTAAAGAACAGAGACATCATTTTGCCGACAAAGATCCACATAGTCAAAGCTGTGGTTTTTCCAGTAGTCATGTGCAGATATGAAATTTGGACCATAAAGAAGGCTGAGTCCTGAAGAATTGATGCGTTCAAATTGTGGTGTTGGAGAAGATTCTTGAGAGTCCCTTGTACTGCAAGGAGATTTAAACCAGTTAATTCTAAAGGAAATCAACTCTGAATATACATTGGAAGGACTGATGCTGAAGCTGAAGCTCCAGTAGTTTGGCAACCTGATGTGAAAACCTGATTCACTGAAAAAGACCCTGGTGCTGGGAAAGACTGAAGGCAAAAGGAGAAGAGGGAGACAGAGTATGAGACAGACAGCATCACTGACTCAATGGACATGAATTTGAGCAAAGTCTGGCAGATGATGAATGACAGGAAGCCTGGTGTGCTACAGTCCATGGGGTTGCAAAGAGCAGTGCACAACGACTTGAAGACTGAACAACAACAACAAACGGTAGCTCTGCTGCTGCTGCTGCTGCTGAGTCGCTTCAGTCCTGTCCTACTCTGTGCCACCCCATAGACGGCAGCCCACCAGGCTCCCCCGTCCCTGGGATTCTCCAGGCAAGAACACTGGAGTGGGTTGCCATTTCCTTCTCCAATGCGTGAAGGTGAAAAGAGAAAGTGAAGTCGCTCAGTCGGGTCTGACTCTTAGCGACCCCATGGACTGCAGCCCACCAGGCTTCTCCGTCCATGGGATTTTCCAGGCAAGAGTACTGGAGTGGGGTGCCATTGCCTTCTCCGAATGGTAGTTCTAGCCTTAGTTTTTGAGAAACCTCCAAACTGTTTTGCACAGTGGCTATCCCAGGTTACATTCCCATCAACTGTGTATAAGGGTTCCCTTTTCCCCATATTTTCCCCAACATTTGTTATTTGTGTTCTTCACGGAGATCCAACCAGTCCATTCTGAAGGAGATCAATCCTGGGATTTCTTTGGAAGGAGTGATGCTAAAGCTGAAGCTCCAGTACTTTGGCCACTTCATGCGAAGAGTTGACTCACTGGAAAAAGCTCTGATGCTGGGAGGGATTGGGGGCAGGAGGAGAAGGGGACGACAGAGGATGAGATGGCTGGATGGCATCACTGACTCGATGGACATGAGTCTGAGTGAACTCCGGGAGTTGGTGATGGACAGGCGTGCTGCAATTCATGGGGTCGCAAAGAGTCGGACACCACTGAGCAACTGAACTGAAGTGAACTGAACTGATGATAGTCATTCTCCCAAGTGTGAGATCAAATCTCATTTTGGTTTTGATTTGCATTTCCCTGATGACTCGTGATGTTTAGCATCTTTTCATGTAGCCGTTTCCACCTGCATTTCCTCTTTGGAAAAATGTCTATTCAGTTCTATTTTTTAGTTGGATTGTTTGTTTCTTTGATGTTGAGTTGTATGAGTTGTTTATGTATGTTGGATATTAATTCCTTATTGGTCATACCATTTGTAAATATTTCCTCCCATTCAGTAGATTGTCCTTTTTGCCCATGGTTTCCTTTGTTATACAAAACTTTTCAGTTTAATTAGATCTCATTTGTTTATTTTTGCTTTTATTTCCTTTACTTTAGGAAAGGAACCCCCGAAAATATTACTTCAACTTATGTCAAGGAGTGTTCTGCCATTTTCCTCTAGGAGTTTCATAGTATCTGGTCTTACATTTAGGTCTTCAGTCCATCTTGAATTAATTTTTGTGTGTGATGTTAGAGAATGTTCTAATTTCATTCTTTTACATGTAGCTGTCCAGTTTTCCCAGGTCCATTTATTAATGAGACTGTCTTTTCTCCATTGTATATTCTTGCTTCCTTTGTCACAGATAAATTAACCATAAGTGGGTGAGTTTATTTCTGGGCTGTCTATCCTGTTCCATTGATCTTTGTGTCTTTTGTTTGTTTATTTTTTAATAGAAGAAATTCTCCTATCACTCTTGTGTGCAGAACTGTAGCCACTGCTCATGTTGGTCTGTTGAGTACTTGAATTGTGGCTCATCTGAATGTAAATGTGCTGTAAACATAAAATACTGATTTCTGAGACTTGATATTAAAAAAAGAATGTAAAATATCTTAATATTTTAATAATTTTAATATTATTGTATGTAGAAGTAATATCTT
>SJYQ01002020.1:193877-208369 GCA_006410935.1 Redunca redunca | reverse complement strand
AATATGTTAGGGATATTTGCAAAATAAAAACAGATAATTGAGTACACATCAAAAGCTCATACAATGGAAAGCAATAGTATTGAATTTTTGGAATTAGCTGTAATACAGTATATATTATCATAAAATCAGATAGATCTGAGTTTGACTCCTGGCTCTGCTACTTCATAATATTTATAATAACATAATACTAACAGAAATAATGTACTAATGAGGCCAACATTAACTGAGCTTAATATGTGACAGGTTTTGTGCTAAATCTTTACATTAGTATATTCACTGAATCTTTTCAACAAAATCAGAAATAACTTTTGTTTTGTAAATAACTTGCCAGATGATCACATTTGGTAAGAGACTGAGTAGAAATTTGAAGCTGGGGCATGGATCAGCTGGATCAGCATCCTGGTTTTATCCTGTACTGCATGGCCTTGTCTTATCAGTGACTGCCATGAGCAAGTTATTTATTCTCTCTCAGCCTTAGTTTTATCTCTCATAAAATAGGAATTCAAATAGTAACTACCTTACAGGCACAGGGATTACATTAGATAATGCATGTAAAACACTTGATACAAGTGGCTAGCAGGTAGGAAAATAAGAAATGCTAACTACTATTATTCTCATTACCTAGTTTGCTTCAATAAGTATTTGTGTTGACAACAACAGTGACAGGAAAATCAGAAGACTATTAAACACAATGATGGATTTTATTTTCACCCAGAAATCATCTGGACAGCCAAACACAAAGTATGTCAGAGGTTCCAGAAGCTGCTCTCCAATATGGTAACCACTAGCCACATGTGGCTACTGAGCACTTGAAGTGTGGTTGATAGTTGAGTTAGGCTGTAAGTGTAAAATACAAACCAGACTTCAAAGATCTAGAGTGAAAAAGAAAATATCTCATTCACATTCTTGAATTACTATAGATAAGTTGAGTTAAAAATATTAAAGTTAGCTCCACTTGTTATTTTTAAGTAATTTTCTAAGGTGACTATTGGAGTGTTTAAAATTACATAGTGGCTCTTGTGTTTCTAGGACAGTGCTAATCTGGAACTTGGGTTACTTCTAAGTGGCGTCACCCTTATGGAGCTTTTTGTATCCTTGCTCAAAAGTGTGAAATACTGCTACCTTCCTCAAAGTTAAAATCATTTACAATATAGCCAATCCTAGCTGTTCAGTGAGGAATTACATTGTGTTCTGTTCTTCCCCAATTCTATCGTCACTTCCATCATTCATATTATAGACTTTCAAAGGAAAAGTTGTAAAAATGGTGAGGATGGTTGTGCTGGAAAAATTGAAATATAACATTTGTTTAATAGTTTTGAAATTTTCATGTGCTGTTACCATCCACTGAAATACTAATATTGGATGTGTATTAATATACAAATAGTTTTCAGCTTTGACTTGCTAGTTTAGCTTTTCTCAAAGTGTATTCCAAAAGAAAACTAATCCTGTAGAATTAGGGTGATCATACATCCTGGTTTTCCTGGCACAATCTCAATTTATACCTATTGTTCTGATACAAATATTAACGCTCATGCATTCAAAAGTGTCCCAGTTTGAGCAATAAATTATATGGTCACCCGATCCTCTCTGATGAAAAGATTGTTTTGTCAAATAAGTTTGGGAAATGAATCACACTCCACCCTCCTTTTAGAAATTTACAACACATACCAGGATTTGATAAGTCATACAATAAAGAAACTTGTTTAATTTCATTTAACTCATTGTTTCCTAAATTTACTTGATTGCGGAATTCCTTCTTGCCTGGAATACATATTCCCTAACATGCATGCACGCTCAATTGTGTCAATTCTTTGCAAAAGTTCTGTGGACTGTAGCCCACCAGTTTCCTCAGTCCATGTCCAGGCAAGAATACTGGAGTGGGTTGCCGTTTCTTCCCCCAGGGAATCTTCCTGACCCAGGGATCAAACCCATGTCTCCTGAGTCTCTGATATTGATAGCTGGATTATTTACCACTGAACCACTTGGGAAGCATTAATATCCCAAGAACACACTTAAAACTGATTTAACCATACTTAGAATTTTTTAAGGCTAGATTTTTGACTAATAGTTGCAGTTATTTTTATCACTATTTAAATAAAGTATTTATATAATAAACCTGTACCTTTTTTCTAAAGTGTAGCAGTGACATGAACAGATACCTGTTTAAGGAAATGTCTTTTATTCATGATCAGGAAATCCAACACTGAAATCCTGATTCACTTAAGTAAATATTCACTGTGTGCCTTGTATACATCAAACCCCGGCCTCGTGTTGATAATTTAAAGATGAATTAGGCCATGATCATTATCTTCAGTTTGCATATAATTATACGGATAGATTTGACTCCTCTGCAGGGACTTTTCCCCAACTTTTGGTTGGTTAGTTCTGTTTTCTAATTATATTTCTAGTTCTTGTCTAAAACTCTGGAAATGTTATGAAGTTTAGTGGTAGAATGCACATTATCATGTTAAGTGCTTTAAGACAGGTATAAACAGTGTTAGCTAAACAGAGAGGGTAACTGCTCAACCTTCCCCAGGGTCATTGAAAAGTACTTCACGGAGGAGGTGCTATGATGAGTTGTTTAATCACTAAGTCATGTCTGAGATCCATGGAGCCCAGCAGGCTGCTCTGTGTGAGTCGAGAGCACAAAAATGATGACAGACACAGAAGGAGCAGAAGTATTTACAGGCAAGAGAATTATTTGTACAAAGAAGCAATGCCAGAAAAGTTTGCTTCATGCTGATGGGAGTAGATTAGCTATGTTGGGGACAAATATAAATTTGAGAAGATAATTGTGAACCACCTATATAGGCTCTTTAAACAGTATTTAAGGCTCTTGAAGAAATCTTGAGAAGTACCTATGCTTCTCATTACTATGACTTTATGACCTGGCTGAGTACTCATCTGTATCCAGCCATCTGTTTTGAAGATCCTGAAGAGCAACTTTCATAGGCATGTTAAAACTCTACCCAAAAAATACAATATACTGAATCACCACTGTGTGTAATAGCATTTAGTCACTCCCCTTCAATAACATAATAATCATACTGTGTTTATATCTCATCTTATTATTTTGGCAAGAACTTCCTCCAGAAGGTACACGGTTGCTGCCATTGCTGGTGCTGTGTGCTTGTGTGTGTGTGTGCACACAAGCATAGGCATATAATAGCATAGGATATATGTAAAAGGGGGCTTTATTCAGTGGTTTGAATGTCATTTAGTTTGAATGTTTTTTAGATAATAAATAATTATCCTAGTATATTAAGGTGTTTCTAGTTTTTATCTTTTTCAAATTCTTTAATTGCAGTCTATTTACTAAAATAAGATGGCAAGGACAAACTGAAGACACACATACACAATAAAAAAAATAAGATGAGGGGTTTCAACATGTTCTAAATTAAGAACAGACTTTTAGTATACTCCGTAACAGCAGTGTGACAGTAGGTTTTAGAAACTATTGGGATGTTTGGAATCAAGAATCTTCGTTTTTCAATAGTTGAGAAGTTGCTTAATTCCACTAGAAAGTGTGACACCAGCCCCATACTGACCTCACTTAATGATTAGCCAAATAGAAACAGAAGTTTAGAGATTTCACAGCTGCTGACAAAGAGTCCTTGGAAAGAATTATGTTGGAATATTCTAACTGTTGCTAAAGAAAGGAATTAAAAAGGTCAGAAATAAGAAACCAGGAAGAAAACAAGCCTGTCAGCATTCAAAACTGATTACCAGGGAATTACTTTGTGGTTAAAAATCCACAGTGTTTCAGCAACTTATTTAGGAATGTTTATCCCAAAGGACTGTCACTGCATGTATTTTGCTACAAATAAATTTGCTTACCTTAACTCTATCAGAACTTTACAAACCACAACTGCTTGGGTTTGAATTTGCCAGTTTTTACAACATCTACCAACTCCACTGGAAAACAGGAGCCTTCCAGGATATGGGAGGGGCCCTGGTAGTCCCAGGGCCCAATTATGTGGCTATCCCTTTTGTTATGGTTCACATTTTAGAAGAAGTCAGACAATGAGCTGTAGCTTCTACCATTTACAACTGGGAGCCTGATAACTGTGTAGGGACCCCTTACATTGAGGGCTTCCCAGGTGGTTCAGTGCCTAAAGAATCCTCCTGCAATGCCAAAGACACAGGAGATGTGGGTTTGAGATGTGGGTTCCATCCCTTGATTGGGAAGATTCTCTGCAGGAGGGCATGGCTACCCACTCCAGTATTCTTGACTGGAGAATCCACATGGACAGAGGAGCCTGGTGGGCTACAGTCCATGGGATCTGAAAGAGTCTGACATGACTAAGTGAGCACACAGGCACCTTTACACTGAGTGTCAAAAAGGGAAACGGTGTTTTTCTAATCTAAACCAGTTTGATAATTTACTTTCATTCTCTGTTGTTGTTCAGTTGTAAGCTGTGTCTGACTCTTCGCAACCTCATGGACTGCAGCATGCCCCTGTCTCTTGCCACCTCCTGGAGTTTGCCCAAGTTCATGTCCATTGAACAGGTGATGCCATCCAACCATCTCATCCTCTGTCATCCTCTTCTCCTCCTGCCCTCAGTCTTTCCCAGCGTCAGGGTCTTTTCCAGTGAGTCAGCTCTTCACATCAGGAGGCCAAAATATTAGAGCTTCAATGTCAGTCCTTCCAATGAGTATTCAGGATTGATATCCTTTAAGATTGACTGGTTTGATCTCCTTGCTGTTCAAGGGATTCTAAAGAGTCTTCTCTAATTTCATTCTGTAATTTGCTTTGATACCTGTGGCATAAAAAATTATTGAAAAATTAAATACATTGATTTCTTTGAACAAACAAAAGAATCTTCCACTCGGATTAGAGAATCATAGTGCTTATTAAGGCGGGTACTGGGCTGGACATGAATTGAGCTTCAGAGAACCTGTACTCTGTTTTCTACTTATTTATTGTTTGCTTAGTCTCCTCTAAGGTAGCTTAACTTTCTCAGTTTCAGTTTTCTCATCTTTCAAATGGAAGTGACAATGCCTGTAGCACAATGATGTAGGCAGGGATCAAGAGAGGTAGTGTATTGCCAAAGTATTTCATTAAAACATTAATTTACTATTCTGCCTCATTTTCCATCCCTGCCATAAACACACTTTTGCTGCTCTGAGTTCCTTGAACTCAGAGCTAGATTAAGATGTGGGCCACGTGGACAACCCCAGCCCAGTGCCAACTTCTAATAGTACTGCACAGCCCTGAGCTACATTGAAAATATGTTGCCAGATGATGGAGGCTTTGACCTGCTATCCTCAGCAAAATGTAAAGTTTTTATCCCACTTCTGCCAAAAGAGGCAAGTCTTTGAGCAGATATAAAAATACAAAACAAAGCTCTCCTTGCTAGAATTAGCTCTCTATACTGAACTTTCTTGCAAATAAGCAGTAACAAATAACCAAAATGCCAAGGTCCAGGGCGTAGGTCACAATGCTGCTTAATGGGGGTATGATTCATCTTTTTATTTAAAATTTTTCATCTATGAATAAGCATGCCACTAAGTGGTCACATTTTTTTTTTTTTCAGAGCATTGACTATGCTTTGACCAGTGGAAGTCAACCAGTGAAGGAATTTGCTTCTATGCAAAATTTTTTGTTGCTATAATTTTCCATACTCTTTGAATACATCCTCAACAAGTATTTTTGTATATTGGTTAAAAGAGGTGCCAAACCATTTTCCTGCCAATGATGCTCGGATTTTCTTGCATTTGTGATGCTTTCCCCATGTATTTCCATCTACAAATATGTTGTCTTTACTCCACTTTGTTCACTACTCATCTTTTGAGTACATTAAAACTAATCAGTTCCTCTATTATAATTTCCTGTCCCCCTTAGTTCTCTACAGGGAATTATAATATTTTCTTGATTCTGAAACAGCAACTTTTTTTTGAAAATCAAAGCAAATAGAATGTTAAGGATATGTATTAGTTTTAAGACATGTTCCAATAGTAAAACACTAAAGTGATCAAACAAGTTTTAAAATCTAGGGAGTGGGGTAATTGCTATCTCTTAGGAGCTTTTCAGGCACACAGTATACTCTCTTTTTAGTATTTCTCTATCCATATGACTGTAAGGAATATAAATTTGTCCCATGAGACTCACATGAAGCAAAAATCTTATTGTCTTATGTTGAAAAATCAAAATAAACCTTGCTCCGAACACTCTTGCTAGCATGTTTCATACTGATTGATACTAGAGAGCTCTTCCTTGAGATGGTTCATGATTCCCAGGGCACATTGTATAGTATCCTGTGTCATCAAGGAGGAAAAGATTCTCGAGTTGAGTTCATTCCAGTTGCCTAGTTGTCCTGCCCGTTGGTCAAGCCCATGCAACCTAGTTTAAGTTAGGCTACTTTCTTGCTATATAGTACCCTACCTCCATGATCATCTCAGCTCCAGAAGCAATCTCCAAGATGCAGAGGACCACAGAGACAGAAATTGAGTCAGTAGTCTCCTACATCCATTCCCTGTCAGGGGTCCTTCTGCCTACTGAGATTCTGAGTGGGCATAAAATTCAAGTCCCCATGGACCTCAGGAAATCACCTCTAGGTCTCAATCAGCCCCCTTCTTCAATTCCAAATAATAGATCTCTGCTGGTGCTGCTGCTAAGTCGCTTCAGTCGTGTCTGACTATGTGCGACCCCATAGACGGCAGCCCACCAGGCTCCCTCATTCCTGGGATTCTCCAGGCAAGAACACTGGAGTGGATTGCCATTTCCTTCTCCAATACACGAAAGTGAAAAGTGAAAGTGAAGTTGCTCAGTCGTCTCTGACTCTTTGCAACCCCTTGGACTGCAGCCTACCAGGCTCCTTCATCCATGGGATTCTCCAGGCAAGAGCACTGGAGTGGGCTTTATCCATTCCCTTTCTGTGATAATCCAGTATTATCTTCCTCAGTGGGCCTGAATCCAGAAAAGTTTAACTTTATTTCTAAAGAATTCTGTTTGTGTTTTTTGAGCAAGGAAGGGGCAATTGCAATATAAAGGGAGAAAGATCTTACCTTTTCAGCTGCAAGATAGTAAAGAGGATCATCTATTTTACCACAGTGAATAGACAGAAGGGAAAACTAAAAGTAACATTAAGCAACAATCAAAATTTAGCAGCTGAATTAGTGTGTATGTCCACCCTCTCCCAATAATCAGTGGTCTTCCTGAGGGTGGGAGCTATGTTTTCCTCATGGATAGGTCCTCAGCTCTCAATATAGTTTTATTATATGTTGGAGACAATCAATAAATATTGGATCCATGGACTGAGTGTATTATAGATGGTTATAGATTACTTTCAGAATAACGTTGGCTTTAAGAACCTTTAGGTGCATTAAAGTGTAAAGCTAGTTGAATAGAACTCAGAAAAATATTTTTGCTCTCCAACAATACCATTTCAATGAATTTTCCTTCTGAGATACAAGGAATATTGCTTGTCAAACATGTAAATTGGAATTTAAGCATTCTGGGACCTAAAATAGATTTCAGCTCTGTTTTTTTACCCCAGAAAAGTCATTTTATCTTCTTGTGCCACTGTGTCTATTCACAAAAGGCAAAGTTAGTAAAGTGTTCTGAATTTAGATGAAAAGTACACACTGTTCATTGAAGGCGTAAGAATATCTTTAAAAGTGAAATATTTGATGCTGTACACAGATACTTGTACTTTGCTTTTGTTACATATTTAGCAGTGAATTTATGTCACTGATAAATATCAGGAACATTTCATGAGAGAACAAGGAAGTACCTTGGTAACTATGAAGTCACCAGAGTTCACTTCAAAGCCTGTGTGATTTCACTACCTCTGTTCATAAAATTCCCTCATTTAAAATGTCATTTTAAGCCAATTTTCAACCTTGCAGCTAAAGCCCCATGATGCTGCTTTTCATTCTTTCACTGCTGCTGCTGCTGCTAAGTTGCTTCAGTCGTGTCTGACTCTGTGCGACCCCATAGACGGCAGCCCACCAGGCTCCCCCGTCCCTGGGATTCTCCAGGCAAGACCACTGGAGTGGGTTGCCATTTCCTTCTCCAATGCATGAAGGTGAAAAGTGAAAGTGAAGTCTCTCAGTCGTGTCCGACTCTTCTCGACCCCATGGACTGCAACATACCACCCTCCTCTGTCCATGGGATTTTCCAGGCAAGAGTACTGGAGTGGGGTGCCATTGCCTTCTCTGCATTCTTTTACTACCTAATAAATATTCACCACCGGAGCTCTGCCACATGTGAGTGATCAGAGTCACTCTGATAGAAACTCCTTATGGGACTCGTTATAGACAAATTAGAGCAAAGAGCTTAAACTCGAAAGACCAAAATGACCCACAAAGGTTTATTTATGCAGTATGTATTTATCAAGATATCTTAGGCAAGGAGCTACTGCAGGCCCTGATGAAAGCTCTGATTTATCAGTGTTATTTCCAGATGTAGGATTGCTATTTCCAGATGTGGGAACAACACAAATGCAAATAACTACTTCAGGACATAAAGTGATGAATACTGTAAGAGGAACAGAGTCAAAAGGGGTAGGGACAACTTTCAGCTAAAGGAACTGGGCATTTCCCCTCAGAAGAGCCATTGAACTGTGCCTTAGAAAATGGGTTGTGTACCATTTACACAAAGGATGACTAGGAGAGAAGGTATTCCAAATGCAAGGAGTGCCTTGAGCAAAGGTACACACTCAGGCCTCAACAAGCAAATCTGTTCCCCCAAACAATAGCAAACATTCATATTTCATCAGTCTTCCTACTTGGGTATATTCAGTGTGTGCTTTTCACTAGAATAATAGAAGACATTATCGTGAAACATACTCTATAACTATTTCGTATATATTCAAAATTGACCTATAGAAAATATGTCAAGAATAAATACTACTTTCTGAGTTTTCTTTGATTGCTTTTCACATTTTTCTCATCAAAGTAAGTTCTTCATTCAGAACAGCTATTTATTAGAATTCTCGAGAAGCAGAACCAATAGAATGTGTGTGTATGTGTATGTGTGTAAATATGTGTGTACATGTACATGTATACAGATATACATATATCTGTATATATACAGATGGTCTGCTCTCTATATCCACAGATAAGGCGAGCCAAANAAGGCGAGCCAAATGTATTCATTGTACTAAATCATTTTATTTAAAGGATTTGAGTATCCATGAATTTTGGAATCCATGAGGACTTCGGCAATCAAACCTCCATAGATATGTATGTCTATGCATATATACCTATATATACCTTTCATATTTATTCTAGAGAGACTGTTATCTTAAAGAGTTGTCTCATACGATTGTAGGAGCTGGCAAATCTGATATTTAGAGGGCTGGTCGATAAGCTGGATACTTCAGCAGGAGTTGCTATGGTAGTCTTGAGTCTGAAGTCAGCCTAGGGACAGACAGAATTCCTTCTTTCTTCAGGGAACTTCTGTTTCTTCTCTCAAGGTCTTCAACTATTTGGATGCAGCCCATCTGCATTATGAAGTATAATATGCTTTACATGATTTAAAGAATAATGTCAAAAATGTAAAAATATATTTTCACAGCAACATCTAGAGTAATGTTTGATGAAACAACTGGGTACTATAGCTTAATCAAGTTGCCACAGGAAAGTGATCATCATAGTTACCATGAATCATGAAAACATGGCAGTAACGGAAAGGGATAAACAGTCTTTGTTTGTGGTTCTTCACAGTTTTGCAAACATTTTTGTACATATAAGGTTAAAAACCCTCTGAGGAAAGAAGGGAACATATTGCTATCAACAGTTTCTAAATGGCAAATCTGAGGCCCAGAGAAATTCAGAATCTTAAAGGAGGTAGAAGTGGCACAGTTGGTATCAGAATGGAACTGATGTCTTATGACTCATCTAATCTTTCCATTGCACTGTCTACTAGTGATCCAATCCAGTTTCCTATAACATTATTTTCTGTAACACTCTCTTGACAATTCTATCTCTCCAACTAAATTTGAAGATGTACCTTTTTCACAGACAACTCTGTTGTGTCTTATATATAATTGAATATCAATAAATGTTTTATAAGAGTAAATTCTGCTACAAATCCTATTTATGCTGAGTAACGATTTGTTTATATAGCTTACGATGACAGACTCCTTGGATTAGTTTTCAAAGCATGTGGAAGAAACTTGTTGCAGTGACATTTATAAGGCTGCTGCTGCTGCTAAGTCGCTTCAGTCGCGTCCGACTCTGTGCGACCCCATAGACGGCAGCCCACCAGGCTCCCTTGTCCCTGGGATTCTCCAGGCAAAAACACTGGAGTGGGTTGCCATTTCCTTCTCCAAGGCATGAAAGTGAAAAGTGAAAGTGAAGTGGCTTGACTAGCAAGTCTGAAAAGCCTAAATTCTCCATATTGTGTACTGTGCTGTGCTAAGTTGCTTTAGCAGTGTCCAGCTCTTTGCGACCTCATGGACTGTAGCCCACCAGGCTCCTCAGTCCATGGATTCTCCAGGCAAGAATACTGGAGTGGGTTGCCATGCCATTTTCCAGGGGATCTTCCTGATCCAGGGAATGAACGCATATCTCCTGCACTGCAGGCAAATTCTTTACCACTGAGCCCCCAGGGAAGTCCAAATTCTCCACTCTGTGACAACCTGGAGGGGTAGAATGGGGTGAGAGATGGGAGAGAGGTTCATGAGACGGGAGACATACATATACCTATGGCTGATTCATGTTGATATATGGCAGAAACTAACACAATAATGTAAAGCAATTATCCTCCAGTTAAAAAAAAAGATTTTTTTTAAGGCTTATGAGTTCTGTGAACATAGGCAAGTTGCTTAGCTTCTCCTCCTGCCCTCAATCTTTCCCAGCATCAGGGTCTTTTCAAATGAGTCAGCTCTTTGAATCAAGTGGCCAAAGTATCGGAGTTTCAGCTTCAGTACCAGTCCTTCCAATGAACAACCAGGACTGATCTCCTTTAGGATGGACTGACTGGATCTCCTTGCAGTCCAAGGGACCCTCAAGAGTCTTCTCCAACACCACAGTTCAAAAGCATCAATTCTTCAGTGTGCAACTTTCTTTATAGTCCAACTCTCACATCCATACCTGACCACTAGAAAAACCATAGCCTTGACTAGACAGACCTTTGTTGGCAAAGTAATGTCTCTGCTTTTAAATACGCTATCTAGGCTGGTCATAACTTTCCTTCCAAGGAGTAAGCATCTTTTAATTTCATGACTGCAATCTCCATCTGAAGCAATCTTGGAGCCTAGAATAATAAAGTCAGCCACTGTTTCCACTGTTTCCCCATCTATTTCCCATGAAGTGATGGGACCAGATGCCATGACCTTAGTTTTCTGAATGTTGAGCTTTAAGCCAACTTTTTCACTCTCCTCAAGAGGCTGTTTACTTCTTCTTCACTTTCTGCCATAAGGGTGGTGTCATCTGCATATCTGAGGTTATTGATATTTCTCCCGGCAATCTTGATTCCAGCTTGTGCTTCCTCCAGCCCAGTGTTTCTCATGATGTACTCTCCATAGAAGCTAAATAAGCAGGGTGACAATATAAAGGTGTATGGCCCTGGTATTATTGTGAAAACACAATAGAAAAAATCAAAATATTGGTTAATTTATCAATAAATTACATTGATGCACAGGCAAATCACTCAGCATAGAATAATTGCTCAACGTATGTTCCTTTTTATCATGTTATTTGGAAAACTGTAAGTGCACATTGATTATGATCCATTGAACCTTCTGTATCTCGGGAAGCAAAGGGTATGGGGCAATGATCCTGGCTTTTGCAGTCACACAGATCAGGCGTTGACTCCTGAGTCTGCTGTTTATTATCTTTGTGCAGTTAGTTGACTTATATCACTCAGCCTCAGTTTTTCTCCTGTAAAATTAATTGTGCTGGTTAAATGCACATAACCTACAGCCTTAGGCTTCAGCTGACAAGACACATAAGTATTTCACATTTAGGGCTTCTCTAGTGGCTCAGTGTTAAAGAATCCACCTGCTGATGCAGGAGACATGGGTTCAATCCCTGGCCCTGGAAAATCCCACATGCTATGGAGCAGGTAAATTTGTGCACCACAACTATTGAGTGTGTGCTTAAGAACCATAACTCCTGAGCTCTTGCACTACGCTACTGAACCCCGCAGGCCCTAAAGCCTGTGCTCCCCAACAATAGCAGTCATCTCAATGAGAAGCCTCCCACAACAACTAGAGAGAAGCCCTTGCTCGCTGCAACTAAAGAAAAGTCCATGCAGCGATGGAGGCCCAGCACAGCCAAAAAATAACTGAATAAAAAATAAATGTATTATATTTCACATTTAGAATAATGTCTCTAACTCTCAAGGCTTTGAGACCATCTCCTTAACAATAAAAAAATCAGGTTTTTGATGGCAGCCCTTCCTGGTGGCTCAGATGGAAAAGAATCTGCCTGCAATGTGGGAGACCTGGGTTTGATCCCTGGGTTGGGAACCCACAGAGAAGGGCATGGCAACCCACTCTAGTATTCTTGCCTGGAGAATCCCCGTGGACAGAGGAGCCTGGTGGGCTATAGTTCATGGGGTCACAAGGACTTGGACAAGATTGAGCGACTGAGCACAGCATAGCACTTCCCACTAATTTAATTGTGTCTGGGAGGCCCTGTGGGTGAGGTTTGCCTTGGGTCACTTTTTTCTCCTGTCCCTACTCCTAGCCTCAGGCTGCTGTTCTCATGTTTCTCTCCCTTTCTGAGCTGTAGAAAAATTCAGGTCTCATGATGAGAGATATTTCAAGTTAGTTCCCTAGAACCAGATTTGCAGGTAGGTCCCAGCCCTAGCACACTCAGACCTGGTGAGAAGCAATGTCAGGGAAGGTCACGTGCAGCCTCATGCCGCCACATCCATGCCTCTCTTTGACATTCAGACAAGCTACCAGCTTAGAGCTGTTCTTCTATATCTTCTCAGAACTTCTAAGATCCCTTTCTCCAGGCCAGCCTCCTTCAAAGAATCCCAGGCCCCTCCAGTTGTTTGTGGATGTCTGAATACAATATGTGGGTTTAAATTCTCACCTACAGATATCCTGTACCCATGCAAAACAAGATGTGTGTCAAGATATCTATGTCAGTCCTTAGGAGCACTCTGTGATGGTCACAAAGTCCCTGGGACATTTTGCAACAAGAAGCTGTGCTATTAGGCACAAATAGAGGACCTCATATCACGCTTCAACCTTGACCTGGTCCAAAATCTCCCTTAAAGCAACTAGCGTCTTCCACATAGTAAGATCTCAGTAAATGGAATTCCCTTTCTATCTCCTTTGCTCAAGAACAATTTGATGTATTTGCCAGACAGTTGACTATAAATCATATTTTATCTTTATGCCAAGAAAACGGCTTTTATAGTAATAAAATCTGAGACCCAAAGTCCTCTGGGTCATATTGTTAAAATAGAGCTCCCCAGGACTTGGGATCTTACTATCAATGTAGTCTACATGGTTGTGAACACTCTTAACTCTAGTGTCTTACCCTGTATGTCTCTGTCACATGGCACTCAAGGAGCCGGTTTTATTCTGCTCCATTTTTTGGTATGAATTTCTTGCTTGTTGGGGTACAAGGTGAAATGGTTCTTACCATGGTGCAATACCGTGACTTTCCCTGGTAACTTGTACATTCCATTAGCTGTATTTCTGACTACGCCAGTTAAGCTCACAACCATGTAGACTACATTGACAGTAAGATCCCAAGTCCTGGGGAGCCGAGTGTAGGGCCAAGAAAATCATTAAAACTCTTCCCCAGAGCTCACAAGTAAGGTAGGAAGTGAAGTGTTTGGAAGCTACGCTGCAGGGAAATGAAGCCTCTATAAGGTTTATATTTAGGTGAACTTTGATCTTTTGCCAATGTAAAGAATAAGCACTATTTATTAATACCTATTCGGAGAAGGCAATGGCAACCCACTCCAGTACTCTTGCCTGGCAAATCCCATGGATGGAGGAGCCTGGTGGGCTGCAGTCCAAGGGATCTCAAAGAGTCGGACACGACTGAGCGACTTCACTTTCACTTTTCACTGTCATGCACTGGAGAAGGAAATGGCAACCCACTCTAGTGTTCTTGCCTGGAGAATCCCAAGGACGGGGGACCTGGTGGGCTGCCATCTCTGGGGTCGCACAGAGTTGGACACGACTGAAGTGACTTAGCAGCAGCAGCATTAATACTTAATGGAGAAGGAATCAGCAACCCACTTCAATATTCTTGCCTGAAAAAATCCCATGGCACTAAAAAGTATCAATTTAAACACAGAAAAATATGGCTCTAGACATTCTTGGAAAACAAACAATGATTAGTACTGGAAAAGGTGTCCAGGTCTGATGAAACCTGAGACTGTTCCTTTTATTACAAAAGGATTAGGATTCTCACAAAATCTTTAAAGAAGAACTTAAAACTGATTTAAAAAACACTTGTATGATGTTTATAGTTATAAGCCTTTTACATAGGCACTTGCTTTAAAACAAGCATGTGAAATACTGTTGGCACCATTCTATACAAAAAACAACTGAGGAAAAGTTTGCTTA
>SJYQ01002020.1:175957-193804 GCA_006410935.1 Redunca redunca | reverse complement strand
TATTCAGCTGCAAAAAGGAAAGGACTGATATATACTACAATATGGACAAAGCCAATGCCAAAGAATGCTCAAACTACTGCATAACTGCACTCATCTCACATGCTAGTAATGCTCAAAATTCTGCAAGCCAGGCTTCAACAATACATGAACTGTGAACTTCCAGATGTTCAAGTGGTTTTTGAAAAGGCAGAGGAACCAGAGATCAAATTACCAACATCTACTGGATCATCAAAAAAGCAAGAGAGTTCCAGAAAAACATCTATTTCTGCTTATTGACTATGCCAGAGTCTTTGACTGTGTGGATCACAATAAACTGTGGAAAATTCTGAAAGAAATGGGACTACCAGACCACCTGACCTGCCTCTTGAGAAGCCTGTATGCAGGTCAGGAAGCAACAGTTAGAACCGGACGTGAAACAACAGAGTGGTTCCAAATAGGAAAAGGAGTACATCAAGGCTGCATATTGTCACCCTGCTTATTTAACTTCTATGCAGAGTACATCATGCAAAACGCTGGGCTGGAAGACGCATAAGCTGGAATCAAGTTTGCCTGGAGAAATATCAATAACCTCAGATATGCAGATAACACCACCCTTATGGCAGAAAGCAAAGAAGAACTAAAGAGCCTCTTGATGAAAGTGAAAGAAGAGAGTGGAAAAAGTTGGCTTAAAGCCCAACATTCAGAAAACTAAGGTCATGGCTTCCGGTCCCATCACTTCATGGCCAAAGATAGGGAAACAGTGGCTGACTTTATGTTTTTGGGCTCCAAAATCACTGCAGATGGTGATTGCAGCCATGAAATTTAAAGACGCTTACTCCTTGGAAGGAAAGTTATGACCAGCCTAGACAGCATATTAAAAAGCAGAGACATAACTTTGTCAACAAAGATCCGTCTAGTCAAGGCTGTGGTTTTTCCTGTGGTCATGTATGGATGTGAGAGTTGGACTATAAAGAAAGCTGCACACCGAAGAATTGATGTTTTTGAACTGTGGTGTTGGAGAAGACTCTTGAGAGTCCCTTAGACTGCAAGGAGATCCAACCGGTCCATTCTGAAGGAGATCAGCCCTGAGTACTCATTGGAAGGACTGGTATTGAAGCTGAAACTCCAATACTTTGACCACCTGATGCAAAGAACTGACTCATTTGAAAAGACCCTGATGTTGGGAAAGATTGAAGGCAGGAGGAGAAGGGGATGACAGAGGATGAGATGGTTGGATGGCATCACTGACTCGGAGGACTTGAGTTTACATAAACTCTGGGAGTTGGTGATGGACAGGGGGGCCTGGCGTATTGCAGTCCATGGGGTTGCAAAGGGTTGGACATGACTGAGCGACTGAACTGAACTGATGGACATAATTTGAAAACGCTTTGCTAATTGAAAGAAGTCAATAACAGACTGCATGTGATATAATTCCATTCACATAAAATGTTGCAAATAGGCAAGCTGCAGAGATAGAGAGTTGATCAGTGGTTGCTTTGGGTGAGTGGAATGGATAGTAGGTATGAGGTGGGGAAAGTAAAACTAATGAGTAACAGATTTAAAAAAAAATTTAGTTCAAGATTTGAACTTTCAGCTCCTGGTCTAAGCTATATTTCTTGACCCCCAAAACTTGCTATCTAGAACTTCTTGCTTTGTGTACTTGAATAGTGATAAAATACATTTAGTTTTGATAAGCACAGGCATGGGAAAGTGAGGTGAAAATAGTCCCTTCAAGGAAACTGGCTTCATGAATCTCAATTATAAATGGATGTGTGACATGTTGTATAAGTTTCAACATCTATTTGCTTTGACTATTCTTGTATCTTCCCTTACTGTAGATCCGGTCTACCACTGTCCTGTTGCTACTGAACATCACAGAAAAAGAAAGGATTAAAGTATCAGAGTAAGGTATTCCAGAACAGGTTCATTACATTGTTCTGTTTAACTAATTTCACCTATCAATGAGGTAGTCAACTAGGACTCCAAACTTTATTTCTCAAGAAGCTGTGAAAAATTAATAAACAGAAACACCAATTAAATAGAGTTGGGAGACCAGAAAGGAGCTCTCACACCCTGCAGAGATAACACAGCCTTTGGGTAAAAGAAGACTCCCCTTGTTTCCTGGCATGGACTCAGCCAATGAAAAGCCATGGACTCTGTTTACTAGAGCTCTTCCAACTTCCTTTCCCCCTCTATTGGCTTGACCTGGTTGCAAACCCTGAATTCGTATTCTTACTGATCCCAAACAAGCCTATCTTCGCTGAAGAAATATCTGGCAGAAATAATTTATTTCAGGTTAACAAAGCAATCGTCAAGCTGCGAGAAAATGTCAGCTATATAAATGGGGCACAGATGTTTGAAACAAATTTGTTGTTCTTCTTTCGTCAAAAAAATCTCACCATTAGTTTCTGATACTGACCATAAATAGATGTGAAGAAGGGACCTCTGCTAACTCTCTACTGTTAAGTACTAAGTGAATTGGAGGCCTGTACTCAGGGCCTTGCTGCTGCTGCTGCTAAGTCGCTTCAGTCGTGTCCGACTCTGTGCGACCCCATAGACGGCAGCCCACCAGGCTCCGCCGTCCCTGGGATTCTCCAGGCAAGAACACTGGAGTGGGGTGCCATTTCCTTCTCCAATGCATGAAAGTGAAAAGTGAAAGTGAAATCACTCAGTCGTGTCCGACTCTTTGAGATCCCTTGGACTGCAGCCTACCAGGCTCCTCTGCCCATGGGATTTTCCAGGCAAGAGTACTGGAGTGGGGTGCCATTGCCTTCTCCGACTCAGGGCCTTAGGCTAGAAAATTTTTTAAACTTACCAAGACACTGGGCTCTTTGATAGTAATAGTGTCAGGTTGGTTGTAAACCACCCTCTCATCATTACCACAGGCCACTGTCATTGACCCAGGATTCCTCAGGTTCTCGTGAGCAGCTATCAGTCAGAAATAATAAGGTGAAAAGTTTTAAAAAAAGGTCATACACCCTCTGTTTGTCCCTGTTTTCTAAGAAGTGGATTTCATTTCTCAGGCCTCAATTTCAAAGCTCTTAGAAGCTTTTATTTGGAAGTCTGATTATATCTATAGCAATTATCATAATTAAAAAAAATTTTCCACAACTATGCATTTCCTAATAAATAAATCTCCAAATTCTCCTGTCATTCTTACCCACCAGGTGGTGCCACCTACGTTTCCTAAAGACTCAATTTCTGAATTAACTTTTTACAGTAGGTTCAATTCTCTGTGTTAATATTCAAATTTGCAAACTTCCGTTATTCAAGACTTATAATGAAATAAGAAATTTTGTAAATGGAACCCAGTTGTAGTTGAAAACCTGGTTGCAACACATTCAGATGTTTAACTTTGAAGTCACTCTTCTATATTTAAACCAGAAGTAAGGCCAAAGTTTAAGGGCAAGCTGTGGGGATAGAAACCACGCAACCAGCAGACTCCACGCTTCTACCTGGGTGGTGCCTTATTCCTGACAGGTGTAAGAGCAGATGTCGTCTCCTTCCATAAACACTGCCTCATTATAAAACACACATGATATTACCTACAATAATATTAGAATATAACTTAGCATTTAATAAACTTATAAAAATCTTGAATTATTCTTCCTTGACCACGATATGTAAAGCAGTCTCTAAAATAAGGGTGATAGTATTTATCCTGAATGTAAAGGCAACTCTGGAAATGAAGGAGCTGAAGTTAGGAGGAGGCAGGATGCTGAATATCTGAATTATGTTCAAACGAGGAAGCAGATCACATCTATTTGCTCTCCTGCATTTCCTGGTCACTTTGTGTTCAGTTCAGTTCAGTTCAGTTGCTCAGTCGTGTCCGATTCTTTGCGACCCCATGAATCACAGCACGCCAGGCCTCCCTGTCCATCACAAACTCCCGGAGTTCACTCAGACTCACGTCCATCGAGTCAGTGATGCCATCCAGCCATCTCATCCTGGGTCGTCCCCTTCTCCTCCTGCCCCCAATCCCTCCCAGCATCAGAGTCTTTTCTAATGAGTCAACTCTTCACATGAGATGGGCAGAGTACTGGAGTTTCAGCTTTGGCATCATTCCTTCCAAAGAAATCCCAGAATTGGTCTCCTTCAGAATGGACTGGTTGGATCTCCTTGCAGTCCAAGGGACTCTCAAGAGTCTTCTCCAACACCACAGTTCAAAAGCATCAATTCTTTGGCGTTCAGCCTTCTTCACAGTCCAACTCTCACATCCATACATGACCACTGGAAAAACCATAGCCTTGACTAGGTGGACCTTAGTCGGCAAAATAATGTCTCTACTTTTGAATATGCTATCTAGGTTGGTCATAACTTTCCTTCCAAGAAGTAAGCGTCTTTTAATTTCATAGCTGCAGTCACCATCTGCAGTGATTTTGGAGCCCCAAAAAATAAAGCCTGACACTGTTTCCACTGTTTCCCCAACTATTTCCCATGAAGTGATGGGACCGGATGCCATGATCTTTGTTTTCTGAATGTTGAGCTTTAAGCCAACTTTTTCACTCTCCACTTTCACTCTCATCAAGAGGCTTTTTAGTTCCTCTTCACTTTCTGCCATATGGGTGGTGTCCTCTGCATATCTGAGGTTATTGATATTTCTCCCGGCAATCTTGATTCCAGCTTGTGTTTCTTCCAGTCCAGCGTTTCTCATGATGTACTCTGCATATACGTTAAATAACCAGGGTGACAATATACAGCCTTGACGTACTTTTCCTATTTGGTCACTTTGGGTAGATGAGTCCAAAGAACTAGTTCTGACCAGCAAAATGCTAATGGATATAAGTGTATTATTTGAAATGCCTTTGCAAGTGGCTTGTTTCCCTCCTCCCCTAACAGAACACCTGAGGAAGTTTCATGCTCAAGCTGGAGCAGCTACGGAAGGGCGGCAGCTCCTCTGGCTTGTGTCTCTGAACGATTGTGTGGCACAGAAAGTCAGCCAACTCATATGGGAGATGTAGTGTGGGCAAAAAGTAAACTTGTATTAAACTCAGATTTCGGGGTTTATCATCACATTTGAGCACATGCCCAGCTAATTTCAGCTTTCAGCAAATATGTTATGCTCTCTTACATCATTCCTCACCAATACATGACTTCAATCCATTTCAGATTATTTACTTTTGGGGCTCTTTTTAGGGCCCCTAAATCTAATCAACTTAGATTTTGAGTTGGTCTGTACTCATCTGTATTACACATCAGGAAGACCCCTGGAGAAGGAAATGGAAACCCACTTCAGTATTCTTGCTCAGAGAATCCCACAGACAGAGGAGCCTGGCAGGCCATGGTCCATAGGGTCGCAGAGAGTCAGACACCACTGAAGTGACAAAGCGTGTACTAAGCACGCATCTGTATTACATATTGTGTTGGGATCCTTAACTTTAAGTCTTCCATTTTCTTCTCTTTGCAAGGATTAACCCACAAAAATTTCAAGAAAAGGAATTTTAGTTTGACCTTGGTGGATAGAATTGGTTGAAATCCCAATGAGGTCATTTTATAGTTTGTGTTACATAATCTCAGTGAGCATCAGTTATCTCTTTTCTAAACAGGATCAAGAAGAGTACCAATCTTAGAAAGTTGATGTGAGGATTGGTTAAATTAGATAATAAATATATTTTGAGTACTTTTAAAAGTAAATAATATAATTTTCTTTTTGACTTCTCTGAATTCGTGATTTTACCTTGGTGTTGAGAGTTTCTATCTGTGAAGGCTGAATCTAAAGTTTATTATATGAGGAATACAAATAGAATAAATTAAAATTCTACTTCTGACATGCACATTTGATCTTGTAATAAGATGACAACCTTATAAACTTGTAGGACTCAGCTTAGCAGTTCGTCAGTAATGGAGAGATCTTACCCCTTCTACCTGTGATGCCAGGCCCTCTCTAGGGTAAAATTCACCACTTTCAAATGAAGGATAATTATGGGAAGAAGAGAAGAGTAAGAGAGTAAAGAGAGAGGATTCTCTACATTTTTCCCTCTCTGGTTTGTGGCTCTGGCCCAGATCCGAGCATTCTTTAAGTGAGAGGAACACCAAGAGTGGAGAGGTTCCCTTTCGCCCTCTACTCTCCATCTGTGGTTCTGAGGAAGCAAACACGTGAGCGGTCATATTCCAACCTGAGAATGAACCAAGGTCAGGAGGAGGAAAGCCTGGAGCTTTAGGTTTCCTGTGTTGCCTTTGAGCTTATATAGGATAAACTGACCCCAAGAAATTGAACATCAGGCTGGAGAGCTTTCAGCAGCATCCTGATGGAGTAAGAAATTCCACTGAAACCAGAAGAGGCAAAGGACATGACACTCAAGACCCCTGATCTTTCCCTGCTGAGATGAGGTTGTATAATCTCTCCCACATTGTTGCTCAGTTGCTCACTCATGTCTGGCTCTTTGACATCCCATGGACTGCAGCACAACAGGCTTCCCTGTCCTTCACTGTCTCCTGGAGTTTCCTGAAACTCATGTCATTGAGTCAATTATGTTGTCCAATTATCTCATACTCTGTCATCCCCTTATCCTTCTGCCTCGATCTTTTCAGGGTCTTTTCCAGTGAGTTGACTCTTTGCATCAGGTGGCCAAAGTATTGGAGTTTCAGCTTCAACATCAGTCCTTCCAATGAATATTCAGGGTTGATTTCCTTTAGAATTGACTGGTTTGATTTCCTTGCTGTCCAAGGGACTCTCAAGAGTCTTCTCCAGCACCATGGTTTGAAAGCATCAATTCTTCTGAGCTCAGCTTTCTTTATGGTCCAACTCTCACATCCCTACATGACTACTGGAAAAATGATATCTTTGACTATATGGACCTTTGTGGACAAAGTCATGCCTCTGCTTTTTAATATGCTCTCTAGATTTGTCATACCTTTCCTTCCAAGGAGAAAGCATCTTCTAATTTCCTGGCTAGAGTCACTGTCCACAGAGATTTTGGGACCCAAGAAAATAAGGTCTGTCACTGTTTTCAGTTTCCCCATCTATTTGCCATGTAATGATGGGACTGGACGGAGAAGGTGATGGCACCCCACTCCAGTACTCTTGCCTGGAAAATCCTATGGATGGAGGAGTCTGGAAGGCTGCAGTCCATGGGGTCGCTGAGGGTCGGGCACGACTGAGCGACTTCACTTTCACTTTTCACTTTCCTGCAATGGAGAAGGAAATGGCACCCCACTCTAGTGTTCTTGCCTGGAGAATCCCAAGGACAGGGGAGCCTGGTGGGCTGCCGTCTATGGTGTTGCACAGAGTCGGACACGACTGAAATGACTTAGTAGGTGGGACTGGATGCTATGATCTCAGTTTTTTGAATGTTGAGTTTTAAACCAGCTTTTTCACTCTCCTCTTTCACCTTCATCAAGAGGCTCTTTAGTTCCTCTTCACTTTCTGCCATAAGGGTGGTGTCATCTGCATATCTGAGGTTATTGGTGTTTCTCCCGGCAATCTTGATTCCAGCTTATGCTTCATCTAGCTTGGCATTTTGCATGAGGTACTCTGCAGAGAAGTTAAATAAGCAGAGTGACAATATACAGCCTTGACCTACTCTTTTCCCAATATTGAATCAGTTGTGGATGTTCCATATCCAGTTCTAACTGTTGCTTCTTGACCTGTATACAGATTTATCAGGAGGCAGGTTAGGTTGTCTGGTATTCCCACCTCTTTAAGAATTTTTCACAGTTTATCATGATCTGCACAGTCAAAGGCTTTAGCGTAGTCAATGAAGCAGAGGTAGATGTTTTTCTGGAAATCCTTTGTTTTTTCTGTGATCCAATGGATGTTGGCAATTTTATCTCTGGTTCCTCTGTTTTTTTCTAAATCCAGCTTGTGTATTTGGAAGTTCTTGGTTCATGTACTGTTGAAGCCTAGCTTGAAAGATATTGAGCATAACCTTGCTAGCATGTAAGATGAGTGCAATTGTGTGGTAGTTTGAACATTCTCTGGCATTGCCTTTCTTTGTGATTGGAATGAAAACTGATCTTTTTCAGCCCTGTGGCCACTGCTGAGTTTTCCAAATTTGCTGATGTATTGAGTGCAGCACTGTAGCAGCACATTCTTTTAGGATTTGAAATAGCTCAACTGGAATTCCATCACCTCCACTAGCTTTGTTGATTGTAATGTTTCCTAAGGCCCACTTGACTTTACACTCCAGGATGTACCCCTGCATGAAAGGATATCATTCTCATCCTTAGGGAAGAGACAGAAGAAAGAAGGAGACCAGATAAGACTTTTACTCTATAGAAAACATTATACTTTAAAAGATGCTGGATTGGATTAATTTTAATGCAACTGGATAGTTAAAGATTTTCCTATTCAGATGTAGGGGATTCAAATTGAAAACCAAAGTATTTAGGGACAAAGCAATTACATTCTACATAATTTACTTAAGATAATAAATACATTCATAAATAAACATATATATGTATGCAAAATGTATATATTGTATATGTGAAATGTATATAATATATATGACATAGTATGACTCAAAATTATGAGCTTCCTCTTTACATAAAATAATGAACACCATACTCAAAATAAGTGCTCAATAAGTTTTCCCTTTTCTTTTATCTCCACATCTAATCCAGCAGGAAATCTTGTTGGTTTTCTTGTTAAATATGTGTCGAATGTTTCTTTCTCCCTTTCTTCATTATATAAATTTAATGAAAACCGATTGGATTTCTGCATTTAACTTCCTAATAGTCCCCCATCCATTCTGTATTTCCCCCAGAAGTCAATGTAATCTTTTAAAAACATAAAAATAACCCTGTCAATTCCTTGCTTAAAACCCTTTGGTGACTTTCCATTGATCTTGGAATAAAACAAAACCCATCACTTCATCAGCAAAGCCCTGCATGGGTTGTTCTCTGCCTGGCTCTCTAACTTCATCTTTCTCCACTCTCCTCCTCCCTCCCACAGCTCAGACCTTACAGGACTCTGCTATTTCTCAGTCATGTTCCTTGTGTCTGGAATTCTCTTTCTCTGTATCTTTGCAAGACTAGCTGCCTCACAGTCCACAGATCTCATCTCCAATACCTCTTCACAATTTCCTGACTATCCTTCTCATTCTTTATCAAATATTTATCTCCATTATAACATTTATCATGATCCATAACTATTTTCATTTTAAAATTCTGCTTGCCTGTTGTCAGCAGACTATAAGCTTTGTAGGGGCAGAAATCCTGTCTATTCACTGTTGTATCTTCATAATCCAATACCATTAGCTGTACGTAGAAGAGTTCAAGAAATATTTCCTAAAAGGAAGAAGAGGGAAGGAAAAAAGAACAGGAGGAAGAAAGAAAGTAAGGGAGGGAACCAGGAAGGAAGGAAGGAAAGATGTGGGTAACAAATGAATGCTCCCAAGGCCAAATCATTAATAAAGTTCATTATGATGAATATAATATATATATAATATATATTATAATTCAATAACCACTTATTATTTATAACAAAATTAGCATAAATATTTTCTGCAATCATTGTGTATTCTGAACTAATTTCACAGGAAATTTTATTAATCTTGGTTATTAAGTTGTTTTACCAATTTTGAAATGCAACTCACTGTGTACTATAGTTCTAGTCATGAAATATTTCCAGCTTTTTTCCTTCAGGTAAATGGTAGAAGTCTACTTTCTGGTCCCTGTTTTGGTTGGGTGGGGCCATGTGATTAGTTCTAGCTAATGAGTAATGAGTCGTAATGGAAGTGGTGGGTGTCATTCCCAAACTGGAGCATATAAGTACATATACAAATTCTTTCAAAGATGTCCTTCCCCTCTAGGTGTCACCATGTCCTGGTGGGAGGAGTCGGAGCTGGGAGGGATGTTCAAGTGGGATGGGAAATGAGTAACCTATGGCTGATTCATGTTGACGGTTGGTAGAAACCAACACAATACTGTAAAGCAATTATCCTTCTATTAAAAATAAATGAATTAAAAAATAACAGAGGAAATGAGAAAACCTAAGGGAGACTCAGAAGTCTAGGATTTAGAGGAGGTGGTCAGGGTAGGGCTCACTGGGAGAGGGAAGAACAGGCAAAATCTTGAGGGATGTGTGGGACTGATCCCAGAAGATTTGTGAGGGAAGAGCCCTTCAAGCTGGAAAGGGACTCTCAATGTTTTGGTCTTGGGCCTCTTTTACACTCTTCAAATTTGTTGAGCTTTTGTTCTGTAGTTGACATTTTACATCCCATGAAAGGGTCCTTGAAACTTACAGAGATTCCTGGGGCATCCCTTGAGAATTGCTGCTGGAGTGAAGGCTCTGAGGAAGACACTTGACGGGTCTGTTGTAATGACTCCAAGAGTGCCTGTGTGACTAGAGAGTGATCCTGGGGGGAGTCAGGAGAGGAAGTCAGAGAGGTAGGTAACTGTGTCCCAATCACGTAGAGCCTTCCAGGTTCAAAAAAACCTTGAGTTTTACACTGAGGCATATGGGGCATCACTGAAGAGCTTTGAGCACAGAAGGGGTATGATCTGACTTAAGGTTGTAAGAGGAAACTGTGGCTGCCATGTTGCAACTAGACTGGAGAATGCAGGAGTGGAAGTTGGCAGATTTGTAAGAGACTCACAGTCATTCAGGGATGTCAGTCAGTCAGTTCAGTCGCTAAGTCATGTCCGACTCTTTGCAACCCCATGAACTGCAGCACACCAGGCCTCCCTGTCCATCACCAACTCCCAGAGTTCACCAAAACTCATGTGCATTGAGTCGGTGATGCCATCCAGCCATCTCATCCTCTGTTGTCCCCTTCTCCTCCTGCCCCCAATCCCTCCCAGCATCAGAGTCTTTTCCAATGAGTCAACTCCTCCCATGAGGTGGGCAAAGTACTGGAGTTTCAGCTTTAGCATCAGTCCTTCCAATGAACACACAGGACTGATCTTTAGAATGGACTGGTTGGATCTCCTTGCAGTCCAAGGGACTCTCAAGAGTCTTCCCCAATACCACAGTTCAAAAGCATCAATTCTTCAGCACTCAGCTTTCTTCACAGTCCAGTTCTGACATCCATACATGACTACTGGAAAAACCATAGCCTTGACTAGACAGACCTTTGTTGGCAAAGTAATGTCTCTGCTTTTGAATATGCTATCTAGCTTGGTCATAACTTTCCTTCTAAGGAGTAAGTGTCTTTTAATTTTATGGCTGCAATCACCATCTGCAGTGATTTTGGAGCCCCCCAAAATAAAGTCTGACACTGTTGCCACTGTTTCCTCATCTATTTCCCATGAAGTGATGGGANCACTGTTTCCCCATCTATTTCCCATGAAGTGATGGGACCAGGTGCCATGATCTTCATTTTCTGAATGTTGAGCTTTAAGCCAACTTTTTCACTCTCCTCTTTCACTTTCATCAAGAGGCTTTTTAATTCCTCTTCACTTTCTGCATAAGGGTGGTGTCATCTGCATATGAGGTATCCACATTTACCAGTTAATGCTAAATACATAAGTAGGCTAATTCCAAACTTCCTTCATATTGTTAAAGTGCTGCCACTTCTCTTTGACTGATTCACATTCAATGTATTCTCTTCTCTTCCTTTCCCTCACAGCCTTACATAAAGATGTTATTTCTTAATTGCACATTTCCTGTAATCTTTTTATTAAAAGGCAAGAAAAAAAAATCACTTATTTTCTTAGCTGCATTTTAGCAAATATTTTTAATTCCTTACTCTTTTATCAGCAAAGTCTTTTCTCTAGATATTTGGAAAGATACAAAACTTTGAAAGGGAATTAAGAATCCTTTTGTTAACATTTTTGTTACCATTTTTTAATTTATTCATTTCAGCTCCATGTTTNTGAATGTCTTGCATTTTAAACCTGGTTTTCCTTGATTTCAATTCCAATATGAATTTTTTTCTGAACACATTTGTTTGGTACACAAATTCCTTATAAAGTAAAAATAGAAGTTTCTTTTCTTTTGGTACTTAAAAAGTCAAAAAATTCTATCATCTGTATGATTTAATTATCTTGAAGTCACTCTGTTTCTCTACATTTAAAAGATTCCTTCCAGTGTAATACGCATCCGTTTGAAATCTCAATGTTATTTTGAAACATAATTTATTAGCCAGCATTGTTTTTTATGTGTATTTAATCCTCTTGAAGAATAAGTTTCATGTTTTTCTTTACCCACCACTCATAACCTGTCCCTTGTTGGCTCGTGAGGTGAATTTAGGCATTTACTTATATTACTTCTCATTCAGTTTTTGTTTTCATATTGAGGTATTAGAAAAAAACCTTATTAAACCTTCAAAAATATTTTAAAATTTAAAAAAATTAAGGAACAATTGACATAGAACATTATATTAGTTTCAGGTGTACAGCATAATGATTTGACATTGACTATTGCCAGATGGTGTCCATCTTAAGTCTAGTTAACTATTTGTTGCCGTACAAGGTTTTCAAAAATTTTTTCTTGTGATAACTTCTATGGTTTAATCTCTTAGCAACTTTCAATTATGCAATACAGTGTTGTTAAGTATGGTCACTGTGTACATTACACCCCCATGGATTATTTATTTCATGACTGGCAGTTTGTACCTTCTGACTCCCTTTACCCATTTCTCCCACTTCCTCCTTCCCACTGCCCAGTCTGGCAACCGCCTATCTGTTCTCTATGTCTATTACCTTGGTTTTTCTTAGATTCCTCATTCAAGTGAGCTTCTATTGTATTTGACTTTCTCTGTCTGATTTATTTTACTTGATGTAATCCCTTCAAGATTCATTTGTGTTGTTGCAAATGGCAAGGTTTCACTTTGTATAGCTAAATAATATTTCATTGTATATACATATGTTTGCGTGTATCACATTACTTAAGCCATTTATCCATTAATGGGCATTTATGCTGTTTCCATATCTTGGCTATTGAAAATAATACTTCAATGAACATGGGAGTACACATACCTTTTCAAGTTAGGTGTTTTTGTTTTCTTTACATAAATACCCAGAAATGGAATTGCTATATCATGTGATAGTCCTATTTTTAATTTTTGAGTAAACTCTATACTGCTTTCCATATTGGCTACACCAATTTACACTTCCATATTTAGTATCCAAGCTCCCTTTTGAACATCTCCCTTGCCAACACTTGTTATTTCTTATCTTTTAAATAATAGTCATTCTAACAGGTGTCAGGTTTCATTGTTAGTTTGATTTTCATTTCCTAATGATTAGTGATATTGATCATCTTTTTATATACCTAATGGTCTTCTTAATGTCTCCTTTGTAAAGTGTTTATTAAACTCCTGTGCCTATTTTAAAATCAGATTGTTTGTTTTTTTGTCACTGAGTTGTGTGAGTTCTTTATTTTGAATATTAACCATTGATCCAGAATATGATTTGCAAATATTTTCTCCCATTCAATAGGTTACCTTTAATTTTGTTAATAGTTTTCTTTGCCGTGCAGAAGCTTTAGTTTGATGTAGTTTTACTTGTTTATTTTTGTATTTGTTGCCTTTGTTTTTAGTATCAAATCCCCCCAAATCATTGCCAAGATAGATGTCACAGAGCTTACCACTTATGCTTTCTTCTAGAAGTTCTATGGTTTCAAGTCTTTAGTCCATTCTGAGATAATTTTTTGTGTAGTAGAAGATAGTGGTCCAATTTCATTCCTTTGCATGTAGCTGTTTGGTTTTCCCAACACAATTTATTGAAGAGATTATCCTTCTCCATTGTATTTTCTTGACTCCTTTCTCATAAAGTAATTACNTATTGAAGAGATTATCCTTCTCCATTGTATTTTCTTGACTCCTTTCCCATAAAGTAATTACCTATATGTGTATGGGCTTATTTCTGGGTTCTCTATTCTGTTCCATCAATTTATGTCTCCAAAACAATTGCTTCTTAAATTTAATTGGAATTGAGTGGGGTTTGGGATAGTTTGGTAGTTAATCCAGAAAAGGAATTTTGGTGTATTCTGTATAAATGGACTTTCAGTCAGTTCAGTCAGTTCAGCCGCTCAGTCGTGTCCTACTCTTTGCAACCCCATGAATCGCAGCACGCCAGGCCTCCCTGTCCATCACCAACTCCTGGAGTTCACTCAGACTCATGTCCATCGAGTCAGTGATGCCATCCAGTCATCTCATCCTGGGTCGTCCCCTTCTCCTCCTGCCCCCAATCCCTTCCAGCATCAGAGTCTTTTCCAATGAGTCAACTCTTCACATGAGGTGGCCAAAGTCCTGGAGTTTCAGCTTTAGCATCATTCCTTCCAAAGAAATCCCAGGGCTGATCTCAGCATTCTCTTAAAAATAAATGAAATATTTCAGTGTGCTCATTAACTTGAACCAAAGATTATATGAAGCCTTCCTCTCATGAGGAGAAAGAGTAAATAAGTACAAATTGGTTTATTGAAGATAACTAACAATTCTCTAGTTAAAATTTAAAATATGGTACTGGCACAAAGACAGAAATATAGATCAATGGAACAAAATAGAAAGCCCAGGGATAAATCCACACACCTATGGACACCTTATCTTTGACAAAGGAGGCAAGAATATACAATGGAGTAAAGACAATCTCTTTAACAAGTGGTGCTGGGAAAACTGGTCAACCACTCGTAAAAGAATGAAACTAGATCATTTTCTACACCACACACAAAAATAAACTCAAAATGGATTAAAGATCTAAACCTAAGACCATAAACTATAAAACTCCTAGAGGAGAACATAGGCAAAACACTCTCCGACATACATCACAGCAGGATCCTCTATGATCCACCCCCCAGAATTCTGGAAATAAAAGCAAAAATAAANTTGGTGGGAATGCAAACTAGTACAGCCACTATGGAGAACAGTGTGGAGATTCCTTAAAAAACTGGAAATAGAACAGCCTTATGACCCCGCAATCCCACTGCTGGGCATACACACCGAGGAAACCAGAATAAAAAGAGAGGCATGTACCCCAGTGTTCATCACAGCACTGCTTACTCTGATTTCTAAGCTGTTAAATTCTCATAAAGAATAAAGTTAATAAATGATATCAACTGATGTCACCAATTTTATTGTTTTGTTTTTACAGTTTTTGTAATTTCATATTCTTCCAGTTTGTAGTCTAATTACGAAGTACTTTGAAACTTCTTTTTTTTGTTCTTTTACTCAGGTAGTGTCCTCTCCCTTTTGCTCCCCAAAGGAAGAGAATGATCATCAATGGTAAATGGCAGTTGCAGAACCAACACCAAAAAGAAGCTTGGAGGGAACTCAGGAGGGAACACTAAGCTTGCTAGGGTTTTGGGTGCTCTTCACATTCAGAGAAACTTCTTTCATAGTGAGCTATAGAAATGACCCCTGAAAACATGATCTGAAACTTCTGTTTTCAGTGCAGACATTTCCTGACTTTTCAACTTTATGTGAGGCAAAAGCAGTATTCATCCAATGGAAACCATACTTCAGATTCTGAATTCTGATACTTTTCTGGGGCTAGTGATTTGTCCTACTTTCTCTCTTGTGATGCTGGACAGCTGCAGTGCCACAGCTTCCAGTCGACTACACAATCACAGGGGTAAACGACTCATACACTTACCACCATTCTGCCCCCATACACACATTCTATTTTTTTCTTTCTGAGATGAAATTTACTTATCTCAATAAATTTCATGAGATATTCAGCATTTTATTATAAAATAGTTTGTGTTAGTTTATTTTGCTGAATGTACATGTTCTGAGTATATTTAAGACAGGCTGCACTAAGCTATGATGTTCAGTACATTTCAGTTCCAGTTCAGTCGCTCAGTCGTGTCCGACTCTTTGTGACTCCATGGGCTGCAGCACACCAGGCTTCCCTGTCCATCACCAACTCCTGGAACTTGCTCAACTCAAGTCCATCGAGTCATTGATGCCATCCAACTATCTCATCCTCTGTTGTCCCCTTCTCCTCCTGCCTTCAATCTTTCAAGCATCAGGGTCTCTTCCAAAGTCAGTTCTTTGCATCAGGTGGCCAAAGTATTGGAACTTAAGCTTTAGCATCAGTCCTTCCAATGAATATTCTCCAACACCACAGTTCAAAAACATCAATTCTTTGGTGCTCAGCTTTCTTTATGGTCCAACTCTCACATCCATACATGACTACTGGAAAAACCATACCTTTGACTAGATGAACCTTTGTAGGCAAAGTAATGCTCTACTTTTTAATACACTGTCTAGATTGGTCATAGCTTTTCTTCCAAGGAGTAAGTATCTTTTAATTTCATGGCTGCAGTCACCATCTGCAGATTTTGGAGCCCCCAAAAGATAAAATCTGTCACTGTTTCCATTGTTTCCCCATCTATTTCCCATGAAGTGGTGGGACCAGATGCCATGATCTTCATTTTTTGAATAATGAGTTTTAAGCCAACTTTTTCATTCTCCTCTTTCACTTTCATCAAGAGGTTCCTCTTCACTTTCTGCCATAGGGTGGTGTCATCTGCATATCTGAAGTTATTGATATTTCTCCTGGCAATCTTGATTCCAGCTTGTGCTTCATCCAGCCCAGTATTTCGCATGATGTACTCTGCATACAAGTTAAATAAGCAGGGTGACAATATACAGCCTTGACCTACTCCTTTCCTAATTTGAAACCAGTCTGATGTTCCATGTCCAGTTCTAACTATTGCTTCTTGGCCTGCATACAGATTTCTCAGTAGGCAGGTAAGATGGTCTGGTATTCCCACCTCTTCAAGAATTTTCCACAGTTTGCTGTGATCCACAGATCCACATAGTCAAAAGCTCTGGTGTATTCAATAAAGCAGAAGTAGATGCTTTTCGGGAACTCTCTTGCTTTTTCTATGATCCAATGGATGTTACCAATTTGATCTCTGGTTCCTCTGCCTTTTCTAAATCCAGTTTGAACATCTGGAAGTTAACAGTTCACATACTGTTGAAGCCTGGCTTGGAGAATTTTGAGCATTACTTTGCTAGTGTGTGAGATGAGTGTAATTGTGTAATAGCTTGAACATTCTCTGGCTTCACTTTTCTTTGTGTTGAGATGAAAACTGACCTTTTCCAGTCCTGTGGCCACTGCTGAGTTTGAGTGCAGCACTTTAACAGCAGTTTAGTGGGTTACATCTATTAAATTTGGTTTCAACTCAACAATATTTTCAACTTATAATGGGCTTATTGAGACTTAGTTCCATTGTAAGTTAAGAAAGATCTGTGGCATACTTCTCTTGAATCTATATGGAGGAACTGCTACATACATAAGGTGTACATAAAACTTGTTCTCTAAATTGGAATAAAATTGAGAATTAAAAGTGCACTACAAGGTGTCAGTTATGACTGTCCCCAGCACACCAAAATGTCTGCCCACCCTCTATACTTGTATTAGAGAAGCACATTTCTTCCCATGGCTTTTGTGTCCTGAAGGAAAAAAAAATTCCAGAATAGTATGATAGAAACATTTTTACTTTTCTCTGCCTATTCTTTTGTCCTTCCCTAGAAGAGGAGGAGATTGACAAGTTTGGGAGAAAACTGAGCATGAAATCTCCAAGTATAACCACTGCCAAAGCAACCAATGTAATACTTGATACTTCCCAAAATAAAGATTTCCCCAGATGCCCGTTGCAGAAGTTTCTGATATTATATAAAATGATAATTTTTGCTTGATAATTCTAATTTTAAATGTCCATATGGAGTTTTTGAAAAATTAAATTTGAAATATCTCTCTCTTTCCTACAGCTCCCTCTACTGTAAATCTTTTCAAAATAGGTAGAAAATTCTTTTTAAAGGAACACTTTCTTTTCAGTTTTACATATCATCAAAAGGTGGCTTCTCTGTTTCTGAGAATCCTCTGTTTAATAAAATTTAAATTTAGCTTTTGTCTTTTTGCAATCATTAAGGGAGCAACCTACTTTATTTTTTGTGTTCTTGAGCTCTACTTATTATTAACCTAAAATTTAAAATCTAACCCAAATTATACAGTCCAGGTTGGGAAGTTTTTGTT
>SJYQ01002020.1:162096-175882 GCA_006410935.1 Redunca redunca | reverse complement strand
CTACAAATCTTTCCATGGTACTGAATCTTTAAAGACAGAAACAAAAGAAACTAACAATAAACATTAACAAAAGCCTATTTTCAACTACTTGAAAAAAATAAGATGGTTTAATAAATAAAGATGCAGTACTGTTCTAAATGTAATCTATCTTTTAGATGATGAAATACCTACAGTTGTACACTACTATATCAGCTCACATTACCCCTATCTCTTGAATCCATCAAAACTGACCATACTAGTATTTCAGAATGAAAAGACATTGAGCTCCACACACCTGATTATTTACTACGACTCTAAATCTAGCATCAGTGTGTTCTTTTAGCTCAACGGGAGTAAATTAGTTGAGTATATCAAAGCTGAACGTGCTGAACCATCCAGGCATCTCTTCTTGAGACGGAAGCCGCCCTTCACCCTGGCTGAAGAGTCCCTAGGGAGGGACATCAAGAGGTCGCAGAGACTGCACTCAGTCTGAGGAAGAATGCTCCCTTCACTAAGCTGACTTACTCATCAAACCCTTCCCTCTCGAAACTGCTCTGCTGAAGTCATGAGTCAGCACCTGGCTGCCTCAGCAAGTTGTCTTTTCTTGGTTCTCCTCTTACGCAGCTCATCACCTGTGAACACTTGGCCTTGGCCACACTGTCCTGTCCTCCCTATTCCCTCATGGCTTTAGCTTTTTTCCACCTGTTATTGATTATTTTCTCTTCTTCTTCAATTTTGAGGTAATCTTTAAAACCTTCTGGTATCATCTTTTCTCTATATTTTCCTCCTTTTTGTCCATCACCTCCTCAACACAGAAGATTCCTAGTTCTACACTTCTTTAAAAATTTCTAACTGCCGGCGGGACTTCTCCATCTCAAGATATCTACACCTCACGAAGCAATGTCTGTTACCTTTTGGGCCGGCCTTTTGTCTTTCTTCCTCTGTACTTTCCTTCTTATCTCTCCATCTGGAGTCCCTTTGCAGTTTCAGCGTGTTCAAATTCTGTTAAGTTCAAGCCTCAAATACCACTTCTAGCTCAAGCTTATCCAGATTTTTTAACCACATTTGATATTTTCATGTGTTGAACTCAGGCAGAACTCTGGGCTGTCTTATAAAAGTGATTCCACTCCATATATTTTGTAGGTTATTTATATATCCTTATACTGTAGTTCACAGCTGACTCCTACTATAATATATATGCGTTAAGAAAATGTAGCTTTTCCCTCTATAACCAGGATGATTATCCTCATAAGCCACCACACACCTAATGTGACTAAAACACAGTAGTAAATGGCATATATGACATGACACTTTTTTCCTAAAGAAACATGTGATGACTGGGGTTATTCACATATTTTTTCTGACTTTACCTACCACTGAGGATGAATGGTTCACATGTGTGACAATACACAGACTCCAGTGCTCTGAGATCCCTCATATGGATAGATAGCATTTTAGTCTGCCCCCTCCAATTTTTGACCTGAGGAGTCCTGGAGGCTGGGAGAAGAAAAGTTCTGATTTAATCCACACTTTGAATTCCTTCTGCTCAAATGTCCTTTGCTTTGACTTTGTGACCATTATTACAGTTTACTTAAGGGATTTGTCCCAGCCCATTTCTGTATGACTACCAGTCTACTCCTCTCCTCTAAATATTGATCCTCTTATCTCTCCCCAAGTAGCTGAGAAGCTTGCTATTTCAATTCCATGGAGAAATTATAATAGGGCCCTGTAGCAGTAGGACCTGCGGCACTTTGGTCCATATCATTGCTCTCCTTTATCCAGAGCAGGTAAGCTGTTGAAGGAAGGAGTTTAGGGAGGAGCCAAAGAAGGGTCAGAGGATGGTTAGCCCAGTCTCACAGTGTGCTTGGACCTTTCCTCTCCAGTTTTGGGATGCTGGACCTCAATCTCCCTACCCTTCAGGAATACCACACTCTTCTTGGAGTCCCTTCCAATCAAGTCTCTTTCAGGGAGCCTAGATTCATCTGACAGATCATAAAATTGGAAAGCTGTCTGCAGAAAAGATTTATGCTTTCTCCCACAGTCCTAGACTTCACAAAGACGATAAAATATGTCTGGACTCCTGTTCTAGGGACCCCAAGGCCACTAGACTGAGGTGGCTCTAATGCTGTGCAGTCTATATAAGTGAGTAAACCAGAGTGTAAGTCTGTACCTTCATCGCCTTTATAAAGAATATTTTACTTTATTATTATTTTTGGTAGGAGGATTTAAATAATTTGAATTGACCTGTCCTGCATTTTACTAGAAATTGGAAATATGGGTGAATTTGAACAAGTGCCCTAATGGAGTCAAATCTGCTTTAATCCTTATTTTCCTCCTTTGCCTTTTTAGGAGAAGGTAAATGGCAATCCACTCTAGTATTCTTGCCTGAAAAATCCCATGGGCAGAAGAGCCTGGAGGGCTACAGTCCATGGGGTCACAAGCAGTAAGACAAGATTGGGTGACTAAGCACGAAGCATGAATTACTCTTTCTGAGAAAATCAAGGCCATAAATAACCTGCAGGTAAATTAAAAGCTTATTGATGCTATGTGCCTTCTGTCCCTTTTACAAAGCTCTAACTTTCATGCAAACAAGGCCTGCCTTGAGAGAAAACTTCAGCTATGTGTGGAATGCCCCACAGCACATTGTAAGAGGCTCTGTGATGTAATTATAAACCTTTGCTGATTTAAAGTTGTTGTAACCCCCAGTGTGATTTAGTACTGGATCCTGAGGTAATTGGAGTTCCCTGGTAGTTCAGTTGGTAAAGAATCTGCCTGCAATGCAGGAGACCCTGGTTTGATTCCTGGGTTGGGAAGATCCCCTGGAGAAGGGATAGGCTACCCGCTCCAGTATTCTTAGGCTTCCCTGGTGCCTCAGAGGGTAAAGAATCTGCCTGCAACCCGGGAGACCTGGGTTTGATCCCTGAGTTGGGAAGATTCTCTGAAGAAGGGAATGGCTACCCACTCCAGTAATCTTGCCCGAAGAATTCCCATGGACATAGGAGCCTGGTGGGATACAGTCCATAAGGCTGTACAGAGTTGGACACAACTGAAGTGACTTAGCACACACCCACAGTTGCTTTACAATGTTATGTTAGTTCCTGCTGTAGAGCAAAGTGAGTCAGCTATACACATACACATATCCCCTCTTTTTTGGATTTCCATCCCATTTAGGTCACCACAGAGCACTGAGTAGAACTCCCTGTACTATACTGTAGGTTGGCATTAGTTATCTATTTTGTACATAGCCGTGTATAAATGTAAATGCCAATCTCTCAATTCATCCCACTCTTTGTTTCCCCCTTGGTGTTCATACATTTGTTTTCTACATTTGTGTCTTTATTTTCGCTTTGCAAATAGATTCTTCTGTACCATTTTTCTAGATTCCACATATATGTGTTAATATATGATATTTGTTTTTCTGACTACATCACTCTGTATGACATCCTTGTAAGACTCCATCAGAGCGCATCCATCATGCCTCTAACACATAAGCCCAAACTCCCAGGTTATTTTTATCACTTGTATTTTCCTCTCTCTATCCTCTCAGGGATCCAGATTCACATACCTCCCTGACCTGACAAACCTGTCCGTTTTATCCTTGTAATTTAAAATCTGCAGTCAAGGAAATCCCTTAGACCATACATCTCTCTTCTGAATGGTCACTGTGCTTTCTTGCTTTCTCTGCAGCATTTTTTTTTTTGTTTATTTTAAACTACGGTAAAGTAAACATACCATAAGCTTACCATTTTAATGGTTTTTCAAATGTACAGTTCAGTGACTTTGTTGTTCAATCAACCCGCTATCCACCTCGTGGACATTTCCCCTGCAGCCCCTTTGACTGATGGCTATTTCTGTCTCACCTGTCGACTCTCACTGGACAGGGAAGGAGCAGGTGTTTCCTCATTGCTGTTTGGGAACATTGCTCTTCCATTAGTTGCTTGTTGGACAACCCCAATTTATTGAAGCATATGGAATCAGATTCAACTGAACATCAGGCTAAACCTCTCCGAGTTGAATCATCCACAGACCCCTAGTTACAATGACCAGATTTCAGCACCGTGGTCACTCATTATAGAGTAAAATTAAAGTTTAATATAAAGTTAATATTTTTCTTTTTTCATTGGCTTAAATTGTTTGGGAACACATTTCCCATGAGAGAAGGAAGGTGGGACTGGCTTCTTCTCCATTGCCTTTCTCCCAAATACCAGGCAGCTGCTGACTCCTTCAGGGTGGAAGAAGAGTGGAGTGGCTTCAGGGAGAAGCAGGAAGTGTTTACTTGACAAGTGTCAATCTGTTCTTGAGTCCTTAAAACTGACTTTTGTCTTAGGATGGCAACTTCAAAAAAAGTAATGTTTGACTTTTAAAAAGACATTGAGTTTGATTGCAACAGAGCCAAGTTTGTGATTCTTTTATTTAAAAGAAAACTGCATGATAAAATAACTTTTGATATATAATTTTAACCACATTGCTTCAGGATGAGATCTCATTGGCTGGAATGCATAACAATTAGACTGTCCTTGCCAGGGGAGATTCTTTGGCAGGTTTTGGCTTAACTGATTTTATTTTATTTTATTATTATAGGGATTTAGCCAAATTTCATTTGGGAATTGATCAGTGAAAATACAGTCCAGTTTCTTCATGGGAAAACCCTGGAGTTAAATAATTAATTGGTTCTTAGTTTTATTTATGTACCCAGGAGAAGATAGCACTGAAATCTATAAATAACAGCAGATAAATGCCATTTCTACCTATTTCCTAATTCTAAAGGTAAATGTTGTATTAAAAAAATCAAACCAACAAATGAACAAATACACGTTTGGGGCCAATCCATTTCAAATAGCAAGCCAGGTATTACTTACTCTTAGTACCATTTGATATATCTTTTTGTCTGTTTTAATGGTTGATTGTAGTTGAAATTACAGGAAATTAAAATCAGAACATCTAGAAGATAGAGTTTTCATAGTTAAGAATTTGTGTGAAAGTTTTTACTTTGGTTTTTATTCACTGGATTTTTTTTCATTTTTCTCGTTAAAAAAAAAGACCCTCATTTTTCTTCCCTTTTAGGATAAAAGTATAAATTCAGTTTAAACACTACCATGAATTTACTTGGTTTGCTATTCATTTTGTAACATAAAATGAAAGAGACATTTGGCTTCATCATGTCTACTTCTTTTTCCTCTTCTCATTTTTAAGGGGAATGCTGTGATGGTGAAAACTATGAGCCAGTGTAGCCCCTGGGTGGCATGGTTAAAAGAGATGCTGCTCTTCATAGTGTTCTCTTATTCAGCCCTCAAGCCAGCAATGTCTCCAGGGATCAAACAATGACCTTTCAACATTTTCTGGGCTGCCCCGACAATGCACTGTCAGCATTTCTTCAATGTGGATCTGAATCTTCAGTTATTCAATATTATATCAAATCCTTTGGAGACTCAGAGTGGATCAACAATTGCCATAATTTATCCAAATGGATTAGGGTATTATCCTTATTTCTCTCCAGAGGGAAAATCTTTTAATGGAGGGATACCACAGAATATATGCTGGACTGGATAAAGCACATGCTGGAATCAAGACTGGCAGGAGAAACATCATAACCTCAGATATGCAGATGATATCACACTTATGGCAGAAAGTGAAGAAGAACTAAAGAGCTTCTTGTTGAACATGAAAGAGGAGAGTGCAAAAGTTGGCTTAAAACTCAACATTCAGAAAACTAAGATCATGGCATTCAGTCCCATCACTTCATGGGAAATAGATGGGGAAACAAGGGAAACAGTGACAGACTTACTTTATTTTTTGGGGCTCCAAAATCACTGCAGATGGTGACTGCAGTCATGAAATTAAAAGACTCTTACTCCTTGGAAGAAAAGTTATGACCAACTTAGACAGCATATTAAAATGCAGAGACATTACTTGGCCAACAAAGGTCCATCTAGTCTAAGTTATGGTTTTTCCAGTAGTCATGTATGTATGTGAGAGTTGGACTGTGAGGAAGGCTGAGTGCCGAAGAATTAATGCTTTTGAACTGTGGTGTTGGAGAAGACTCTTAAGGGTCCCTTGGACTGCAAGGAGATCAAACCAGTCCATCGTAAAGGAAATCAGTCCTGAATATTCATTGGAAGGACTGTTGCTAAAGCTAAACTTGAATACTTTGGCCACCTGATGCAAAGAACTGATTCATTGGAAAAGACCCTGATGCTGGGAAAGATTGAAGGCAGGAGAAGGGGAGGACGGAGGATTAGATGGTTGGATAGCATCACCGACTCAATGGACATGAATTTGAACATGCTCCGGGAGTTGATGATGGACAGGGAGGCCCAGCATGCTGAAGTCCATGGGGTCACAAAGAGTCAGATATGACTGAGTGACTGAACTGAATTGACCACAGAATATGAGCCTTCCAACTCACTCCAGTGTTCTTGCCTGGAGAATCCCCGGGACGGGGGAGCCTGGTGGGCTGCCGTCTATGGGGTCACACAGAGTCGGACACGACTGAAGTGACTTAGCAGCAGCAGCACACACCTGAGGAAGATTGCTGACGACATTGTAAAATTTGTTCCTTGGTGGAGATCAGAAGGTCTTGTTATCATTGACTGGGAAAGCTGGAAGCCACAATGGGACAGAAATTGGGGCAATGCTGTTGTAAAAGCCACTCTTTAGACTTTACTAGAAACCACCATCCTGATTGGTCAGAAATGAAAGTGAGAACAGTTGCCCAAAAGGAATTTGAAACTGCTGGAAAGAGTATTATGAATGCTACTCTCACACTGGCTTTAGAAATGAGACCAAACTGTTTATGGGGCTTTTATCTCTATCCAGACTGCTACAATTATGATTATAGGATAAATCCACAGACCTACACAGGTAAATGCCCGAGTGATCAAATTTTCCGCAATGACCAACTTAAATGGTTATGGGAAAAAAGCAGAGTCTTTATATTTCAATATGTCAAGTTCACATGCTTTGAAATTTGTTCATTATTGAGTTAGAGAAGCTATGAGAATTGCTGAAATGGCTAGATATGGCTATGTTTCACCAGTTGTTATTTTTTTGCAGACCATTTTATTTTATAGTATTGAAACTTTGTCACGGGTAAGAAAAAATGTTCACATGTTTTAGAAAATAAAATTTAGTAAATTTTAAATTTAGGAAAAACTGTTTTAGAATGCTTATTAAAGTTACCCCTTCAAATGTCAAGCCAATTCTGGAACAGTGTCAATGACAAACAGATCTTTACCTAGAATTTTTAGATGATGATTCTTACCAGCTTAACATTTAGAAGGATTTCCTGCAGAACAATTGTTGAGCATAAGCTAAATTATGTAACAGATAGATTAGCTTGAACCAGGGAGAAATTTCATTTAAAAAAAAGCTCTTAATACTGAAGAGTAGCAGTAACTTTTCAAATAAGAAACATAAGAAATAGAGCTTAGGTGAATTACTAACCAACTATATAATCAGTATATTCCATTTTAATGTTTTAATGCATTAGTTTACTTGAAAAATAACATAGACCCTACTGGTTTTATTGTTGAGAATCTACAATGTGATCTAATAGTGTCAAAGCCCTAAAAATGGTTTATATAAATGTAAGCCTTTGACTGTGTGGATCACAGCAAACTGTGGAAAATTCTTAGAGAGATGGAATACCAGACTACCTTACCTGCCTCTTGAGAAACCTGTATGCAGGTCAAGAAGCAACGGTTAGAACTGGACATGAAACAACAGGCTGGTTCCAAATAGGAAAAGGAGTACATCAAGGTTATATATTGTCAGTTCAGTTCAGTTCAGTCGCTCAGTCGTGTCTGACTCTTTGCGACCCCATGAACTGCAGCACGCCAGGCCTCCCTGTCCATCACCATCTCCTGGAGTTCACCCAGACTCACGTCCATCGTGTCCGTGATGCCATCCAGCCATCTCATCCTGGGTTGTCCCCTTCTCCTCCTGCCCCCAGCATCAGAGTCTTTTCCAATGAGTCAACTCTTCGCATGAGGTGGCCAAAGTACTGGAGTTTCAGCTTTAGCATCATTCCTTCCAAAGAAATCCCAGGATTGATCTCCTTCAGAATGGACTGGTTGGATCTCCTTGCAGTCCAAGGGACTCTCAAGAGTCTTCTCCAACACCACAGTTCAAATGCATCAATTCTTCGGCGCTCAGCCTTCTTCACAGTCCAACTTTCACATCCATACATGACCACAGGAAAAAAGATAGCCTTGACTAGACGGACCTTACCCTGCTTATTTAACTTATATGCAGAGTACATCATGAGAAATGCTGGGCTGGAGGAAGCACAAGCTGGAATCAAGATTGCCGGGAGAAATATCAATAACCTCAGATATGCGGATGACACCACACTTACGGCAGAAAATGAAGAACTAAAGAACCTCTTGATGAAAGTGAAAGAGGAGAGTGAAAAAGTTGGCTTAAAGCTCAACATTCAGAAAACTAAGATCATGGCATCTGGTCCCATCACTTCATGGGAAATAGATGGGGAAACAGTAGAAACAGTGGCTGACGTTATTTTCTGGTCTCCAAAATCACTGCAGATGGTGACTGCAGCCATGAAATTAAAAGATGCTTACTTCTTAGAAGGAAAGTTATGACCAACCTAGATAGCATATAAAAAGCAGAGACATTACTTTGCCAACAAAGGTCCGTCTTATCAAAACTATGGTTTTTCCAGTGGTCAGGTATGGATGTGAGAGTTGGACTATAAAGAAAGCTGAGTGCCAAAGAATTGATGCTTTTGAACTGTGGTGTTGGAGAAGACTCTTGAGGGTCCCTTGGACTGCAAGGAGATCCAACCAGTCCATCCTAAAGGAGATCAGTCCTGGGTGTTCATTGGAAGGACTGATGCTAGAGCTGAAACTCCAATACTTTGGCCACCTGATTCAAAGAGCTGACTCATTTGAAAAGACCCTGATGTTGGGAAAGATTGAGGGCAGGAGGAGAAGGGGATGACAGAGGATGAGATGGTTGGATGGCATCACTGACTCAACAGGCATGGGTTTGGGTAGACTCCGGGAGTTGGTGATGGACAGGAAGGCCTGGCGTGCTGTGGCTCATGGGGTTCCAAAGAGTCAGACACAATTGAGAGACTGAACTGAACTGGTGTGAAGAGCTGACTCATTAGAAAAGATCCTGATGCTGGGAAAGATTGAAGGCAGGAGTAGAAGGGAACGCTAGAGGATGAGAACGGTTGGATAGCATCACCAACTTGATGGACATGAGTTTGAGCAAGCTCCAGGAGTTGGTGATGGACAGGCAGGGCTGGTGTGCTGCAGTCCACGAGGTCACAAAGACTCGAACACAACTGAGCAACTCAACTGAATTGAACTGAATATTATTTTTAGACTTAACACAATGTGGGAAGCACAAAGACGTGGAAATGAGCTGTTTTGGAAGATAACGAATTTGCAGACACTTGAAAGTGTTCAAATTTTAGCTAGATTGTTATTTAAACAGGACGTTGTGGTAGGAATTCCATCAGGTGAGAAACTCCTTAAATTTCCATTCATACCTGTGAGCTCATTATTTTGCTATTCCAGTACCTAACACAGAAGTGCTGCAGTCCATTGGGTTGCATGGAGTTGGACATGACTGAATGACTGAACTAACACAAAAGTGGGGCCACTGAACAGACAATAGATAGCTCACCCTCTTGAACCACTTATATTTGAGATAACAACATTTAAATGCAGTATCAATTCTCCCTCAAATATTTTAGAATTAAACCTATTGATCCAAACACTGTTGATTAGACCTGACATTTCCATCCTTGAAGGATTACTCAGCATTACTCAAAATGGAGTGTTCTCAGATTTAGGAGGAAAAGAAACAGTCCCATGACAAAAAGTTGAGGGTGTCAGAGGTACCTAATCTGCCTCTCACTTAAACATGCATCTTTTCTTACCTTTTTTTTTTTTTAGCACTTTTTGATAAGGCTTTCTGTATTCCAGAAGGAAAACTGCCATATGGGAACAACACTAATTCCTGGAAATTGTTGAGTCTATTCTGCCTCTGACTAACTTCATACCACTACTAGTTCTAATCCTAACTTCTGGTGCAACATTGAATAAATCAAATCCTTATTTCAAAAATCAGTTCTCCGGGTATTTGATGATGTCAGTCATGCCTACCAAAGTTGTCTCAATGAGCTATTTCTCAACTAACAGATCTCTCAACTCATGTCATATTCTTAGATCCTTTTTGGAAAAAGACTAGATTATATTTATTCATTCAAAAATATGTTGAGTGCTTACAATGTGTTAGATATAATATATTATTAGTAACAATGAGTTGCTGCTAAGCAGTCAGATAGTTTGTCTTGAGATAATGAGATGAGCTACATTTTAAGGAAAGTCTTGTTTATCACTTTCCCTTTTTTTTTGGTACTTTTTAATTTTTAAAGTAAATTAGGGGCTAAATATCACCTCTGAGCTCTACTTCAGAAAACCAAAATATAGAATTATCTGAGTAGTAGTATATTGAAATGCCTTAATACTATCTTACTGCCTTCCATGTATCACATATCAGCAAATAGCATGGATCTTTCTCATTTACTGTCTAAGTAACATTTATTATGTCATAGTGTCATTTCTTATGTCCTCCATGAAATAATTATGAAATCACTTTAAACCAGCTCTGGTGGATATTTCCTCTCCAGTGTCTCAATTTGAAAGAGAGACTTGATTTCATTTAATGAACACAATGCTAGTTACTATAACAGAAGAGTGATTTTCTTTCTCATTTCATTATGTAGACAAATTGTGAAACATAGTGCTAGGTTACTGGAGACTTCATATAATGCAGAGGAGCTTTGCTGTAGCATGGGCATTTTCTCATTCTGCCTTTTGAACAATTTTCCTTTGTACTGGATCTCTGATTCTCCATACCTTGCAGGGAAGGAAAGAATGCAGACTGCCCATCAATCAGTCCTTCCCTCTTTCATCTCTCCCTATTTCCTGCTTCTTTGCTCTTGGTCTATAATCATGAACATGACCTCCTCTGTTTCTCATCCTGGTGAATTATAATCTACTTAGTCATCCCACTTGAAAGTCACTTGGATGCCTCCCTTCTCTCTCCATTATCCAGTAGGTAACTAAATCTTATCCATCTTAATTTCCAAAGAACCATTCAATCTGTCCTCTCTGCTTTACACAGACTGACCTTGTCTTTGTTGAGACCCTTATCATTTCTCACTGAATGGTTTACGTCGTCTCCTAATTTGGGGTCCCTGCCTGCCATCTTGACTTCTCCCTCTTTATGGGACACTCAAATACCTATCAAGATTGCAAATGTGTGGTCTTGCAGTACCAAAATTTTCTTATAGTTAAGCCCTCATACTTTAAAACAGCTTAATAAAGAATAGCATAAAAGACACTGTATTTGGATTCTATTTACATACAACAATCCAGATGCCTTTACTTCTCCCCAACTCCTCTGTACTTTTTATCGTAAGAGTTACTGGCACCTCTCTGGATGGATCAGGCNNNAGGCTTATCCCTGTGTATGAGTCTCTGCTATTTTGCTTTTATTAGATATAGAACTCTTATGGGACTTTATAAGGGATTAGTCTATCATTTAAATGATTAATCCTCTTTGTATTTTGGTAAGGCTCTTTCTTCTGCTGCTGCTGCTGCTAAGTCGCTTCAGTAGTGTCCAACTCTGTGCGACCCCACAGACGGCAGCCCACGGTCCCTGGGATTCTCCAGGCAAGAACACTGGAGTGGGTTGCCATTTCCTTCTCCAATGCATGAGAGGAAAAGTGAAAGTGAAGTCGCTCAGTCATGTCTGACTCTTAGTGACCCCATGGACTGCAGCCCACCAGGCTCCTCCATCCATGGGATTTTCTAGGCGAGAGTGCTGGAGTGGGTTGCCATTGCCTTCTCCTTCTTTCTCCTTAGTCTTACCAAAATACAAAAGTCAGGTATTAGTAATACTAGGCTTTCCAGGTGGCGTTAGTGATAAAGAACCTTCTTGCCCTTGTAGGAGACTTAAGAGATGCAGATTCGATCCCTCAATCAGGAAGATCCCCTGGAGAAGGGTACGGCAACCCACTCTAGTATTCTTGCCTGGAGAATCCCATGGACAGAGGAGTCTGGCGGGCTACAGTCTACAGGGTTACAAATAGTTGGACACGACTGAAGATACTTAGTATGCACACACATGGATAATGAAATCAGATTTTAAAAGAGATCTAACTACATCTCTGTTTCCCCTCTAGGGGACCTGCTTGTCTGTGCAAAATATTATTCAAGGGCCATTGGGCTTATGCTATTTATGTTAATATGCAGTCAAAGTCTATGTAACAATAATAGGGGATGTGTTTGCAAAACAGCTAAATCTTCCTCCTGTCTCCATATGCCTGAAAGCAGCAGTAAGAAATACATCCTAAATAAGAGCTTGGGGGTCACCATTTCTCTAGTCAATAAACTGAAGACAATAAAGAGCATGAAGGATGGATTTGTGTGTCACTGCTGTTACTGTCATGGTTGGCTTGGAGACTCTTGCCAGCAACATTCTTCAGATGTCCTGAGAGAGAAGAACAAGGCTCCTATGGCCAGCTTTAAATGATCAGTTTTTCTCAACATGACCTTTTCTGTGATTCTGTTGATTGTTTTTCACCCCCTATGGCATGTCAATTTTTCCTTGAAATACTGAAGAGTAGAAAATGCTGATATTTTCCCTTTAACTTCAATTTACTTCTAAAATATTTGTTACCTTTAAAGTTTAAAAAACAGGTAATCATTGGCTCCATGCATTGATAGAGCAAGTATTTACTGGATGCTTACCTCATGTAAGGCACTAAGGATAAGGATGTGAAGAGCCAGAGTCTCTGTTCTTGGGGAGCTTAGCTTCTTGTAGGAAAATGAATGATAATAAATAAACAAATACATTTATATCAAATGGTGCTAAGTGCTGTGGAGAATAACAAAACAGGGTAAAGTGACTGGGGAGAGCACTGGAGAATGTATCTAGGGTCGTCAGACACAGCTCCCTAATGAGAGGACCTGAAGTTAGGTGGACTGGATTACAAGATGTCTGAGAAGAGCATTCTCGGATTCAGTTCAGTTCAGTTCAGTCGCTCAGTCGTGTCCGACTCTTTGCAACCCCATGAATCGCAGCACACCAGGCCTCCCTGTCCATCACCAACTCCCAGAGTTCACTCACACTCACGTCCATCGAGTCAGTGATGCCATCCAGCCATCTCATCCTCTGTTATCCCCTTCTCCTCCTGCCTTCAATCTTTCCTAGAATCAGGGTCTTTTCAAATGAGTCAGCCCTTGGTATGAGGTGGCCAGAGTATTGGAGTTTCAGGTTTAGCATCAGTCCTTCCAATGAACACCCAGGACTGGTTTCCTTTAGAATGGACTGGCTGGATCTCCTCGCAGTCCAAGGGACTCTCAAGAGTCTTCTCCAACACCACAGTTCAAAAGCATCAATTCTTTGGCTCTCAGCTTTCTTCACAGTCCAACTCTGACATCCATACATGACCACTGGAAAAACCATAGCCTTGACTAGACAGACCTTTGTTGGCAAAGTAATGTCTCTGCTTTTGAATATGCTGTCTAGGTTGGTCATAACTTTCCTTCCAAGGAGTAAGCATCTTTTAATTTCATGGCCGCAGTCACCATCTGCAGTGATTTTGGAGCCCCCCCAAATAAAGTCTGACACGGTTTCCACTGTTTCCCCGTCTATTTGCCATGAAGTGATGGGACCAGATGCCATGATCTTCGTTTTCTGAGTGTTGAGCTTTAAACCAACTTTTTCACTCTCCTCTTTCACTTTCATCAAGAGGCTTTTTAGT